>JAAONU010000001.1:5661620-6050529 GCA_012932295.1 Cyclina sinensis
ACTGCTCCAGGCAAATAAGAAAATATTAATAGATTTAGACAATCAATTAAATATGTCTTTGCCAAATCAAGATGTACCTTAAAAACATTGTGTTCAAAGAAGTTTTAATGAACTGAACATTTTTTCTATCACTATTTTGTGAACATAATTTTGGTGTTTTGAATTTAAGTACTTAAGACTAATAAGATAGAGAAAAGATACATGACCATGTTTTGAGGGGTTGGATGCTGGTTCTGCTGGTTACTACAATATGGTCAAATTAGAAAGGGTAGTGATGGCATGAGTCACAACTAGACATTTGGAAAAGAAATAAAAATGAAAGAAAGGGATGCATGCTGGAGGTGACCCTTGTTTCACCTGTGAAGCCCATCTAATGACAAAAGGATGAGGGAAATTGATCAGGGGGAGGAAAGACTTATTGATTTCCATATAAAATCCTTGTTGTTGATTGGTTCCTGGTCATTATTCTGCCGTTAAAAGCCAAGATCAAGTTTCCAATTTTACCTGTATTAATGACAAAAGCAAATCTTAAATTTACCAGGAGAGTCCGCCCTATCTGCATGATGTCTGCGCATTCATTGTGATACTTGCCTGTTAAGATGAATACAGAAATTATATTAAAACAAAAATGGCAAATCTTAGGGTAAATAAATTAACATGTTAACCGTAGAGCTGTGTCTGGCAGACTTTCCAGGTAATTGTATGTGCAAAAGTTTGCAGAAGGGGCTACACATTATAAGGACCTTTCATGGGAACAAAACTGCTCATGGATATCAATAGCAGTTTATTATGAAAAGACATTTTGTCACAGCTTCAGAGATAGATATGAAATTTCAAAGACACCTGACTTGCTGATTATAGGTTATTACTTTGACATTTCTTGTGTTTTATTTCTTGTGAACTTCATTATCAGTAACTTGCCAGTGTCACTATAGGATATTCAGTTAGGTACATGGGTAAATTGCTGCTGAGGTTTATCATTTTTTTCTGCATTTTTCTTTAAACTTCTTTGTTACGGAAAATTATGTAAATTAATGTATCTTTTAAGTTTTAATTTCTGAAGAAAGGATCTTCAAACTTCTCCGTTCTTAAAACATGTATAAAATTCTGCAGGAGTTAAATGTTAGTATCATAGAACCAGGCATTTGAAGGTAAAGAAAAAGGTTATCACTAAATGTAAGTAAAGAAATTGTTAATTGAGTTTCTATGACAGAATTAAGAAACTTGTTATTATTGCAGCCAAATAGTAAACATGTACAGGAAGCCACAAAGTTTACAAAATATTTTCAGTGAAAAAATGTGTTTATGATAGCTATTAATTGCTATTAAAGTTGTTTATTTTATAGTATTGCAGAGAAAATATTGACAGGTGAACCTTTGTGCTTACTTTCATTACAGTCTATAAAATGTTTAGAAACCTTGGTTTAAACTATTTGCAGTGTCATTGTGGCAAATGTTGGCTGTGATTTTGATTTAAACTTTCCACAACGCACCCATTGAACTCAAACAATGTACTGTCCAGTGTGAAAATTCGCATACTAGTGCCGGGTCAATGTCGCAAACTTGTATTTTACTTTGATCCTTTGCACCTGGGAAGAAATTTGTTTTAAAGAAATTTTCACAGATTAGAAGTTTTAAGATTTCATGGGAAATTAGTAGATTTTAACACTTGAAGAATACAAGAGATATTTCAATATAGAGGAAATTGAATAAAAATCAATTAAGGTCTTATCACAGGCAATTTCAGTAAAAAAACTACACTGGGGAGAGAATTTAAGTAAATAATGAGCCAATTTTGAAACCTACTTCCCATTCAAGAAAACAGGTCAATACAGCACTAAGTAAGATATGAAAGTAGAAGAGGCACTTGAAGTCACCATGAATTACAGTGACATTCAACTGATACTTCATTCTACCAAATCATATTTCACACACCTGGGCAAGTTGTTGAAAGTCAATCTTTTTCTAAAGGTAATTAAATAGTCAGTAAGGAAAAGATGATAATGTCATATTTGAAGGTGCTTCAATGGTGGAGAAGTCAAGATTACTGACTGGAAGTTACAATTATCTCACACTGATTAAAGTGACATATGTGTTCAAAGTGACCATCACTGTTTTGAAATATACATTAACCATTTGTTTCTAATCACAGAAAAACAAAAATTGTTAAGGTTACAGCTAAATTAAATGATTGTATATAACAGTTTCATTCCTATTGAACATAGTTGCAAAATGATAAAATCTTTTTTTGACTAGCCCAGTCTTTTATAAATTTTCAGTTATGTTTTGTATACTTTGAAGAAAACAAAAGTATGTTATTATTTGGTGACAGTTACAATATTTCTAAACATATATAATGTTTCAAACATTTTTCATGACCATAAAATTTCTGTTCTTTTTGAACACATATGTCACTTTAAGAATGACTGGTTAAAGTCTTGCTGACAACGTCAGTACATCTGAGAAAGCAGTTTCTGTTCAGAGATCAGATGAACTGACATTCTGTTCATAGATGCTTAATAGAACAGAAAAATAGTAATAAGAATTTGAGAAGAATGCTTCTAACAGTTTTATATCCTCTGTATTTCAGGTGATATTCACCCAGTTTCAGTACAGTGACCAGGCATCACTTCAGCCCAGTGCCTTGAGGAAAGCTCTGGCCAACACTTTTGCGAAACAAGAAAGATTCCAGCTTGGTCACATGGATGATGCTGCTGAATGTTTTGTATGTTCAGTATAAAGTACCGATTTCTTATAGCTTGTTTGTGATTCTGCATAAAAAATTGTTGGCATGTATGCGTGAATCTTATTATTTTCTGCACATGCTAGCTTTATTATAGACATGATGTAAGGAAAAAGGTCTCTCTTAGCATAAAAATTAATTTGAGTTGAACCTCTGTATTTACAGACATTACAATATTAATGTTCATTGAAGCAAAAAATCAGTTACTGAATATTTTTAAATTCCTTCACGTCTTTAACATGAAAATATTTTGTTACCAATCTGAATCAGGAATTTCATGATTAAACAAAATTAGATTCAGAGTTTACAGAATTTTCATAAGACTTATCTACCCTTGTTTATTCAGGAGAACATATTGAATCGTATTCACTACCACATCGCCAACAGTTACAATGAGGATGCATGTAATGCTGCACACTGTATTCCACATCAGAAGTTTGCCATGACTGTCTTTGATCAGGTAATGGGTTTTGAACTGAAAATATTATAAGACATTTCTGTGTTATCTAGTTTAATTCTATTCTGTGATTTTCTGTTTCTTCACAGTTTTTCTTACTCGCATATTTCTTTCTTAGCTCTATGGTACAACAAATTATTTCACCAGTTAGAGTCAAGCCCTTATAACAAATTGAGTACATTGCCTGCCACATATGTAATGAGCAAAAGCGTTCACAATTCAATGATACAAATTGATTTTATATACCTAAACTGACAGCTTGTCATCAAGTGTAATAAAGCATATGGAGGATACAGTCATTTATGACTTGACTAATTGTTCATTTTCTTGAGCTGAAACATTACTGTTTATGTAACATAATCTTTAATTAAAGCCACAACAACCAATTACAGCAAAGGAGAATTATATTGTACTGCCATTTGGTTCAGCCTAGACTCTGTTTAAAACACATCCATTCATGTTTGTGGCAGATTGGTTTTTAATTTAATTGTACTACAAAAAGCCATGTTGTACAAACTTGTTGAGATGGTGTTTTAATGACAGCAAACATGTACTTGTGTCTGATATCCTATGTCAAAACATGGAGAAAAAGCCTGCCAACTAATCTCTTCAAATGGCATGTTTCCCTTGCTTGTCCTTGTGTTTATATGCAGTAAAACATTTAAGTAAGCTTTTGAAGTCATTATGTAATAGCAAGGCCATGAAAAAGATATAGATAACAATCAGACAACTTGTTCAGTGTATCTTATTGTATAACTGTTGAAAATTGCTTTTCTATCTAAATCTTTACCTACCTGTTGGTCTACCCATGACCGAGTACAAAATATATAAATGATAAAACTGGAAAAGGTATAAATCTATCCATGTACCATCACATGTAGTTTGCTCAAATGTCATTCAGTTCTAGCAGATGGTCACTTTACTTCTATACCTATATTTTGTTTGCACAATTTTTACCTTCAAAGACATTGTCATTATTAGGCTCTGTACAATATTGGCATTGTAAGCCTAATGTAATATCTATTGATTCTGTATTCAGTGTATACATGAAACTGTTAGAACAAACAGTCTAATTGTGGACTGTTTTCTTGGTCAACAACACCTCTCAGATTGATACCATATAGATAAACAGTACTAAGTACTTCCCAACATAGTGGTCTGTTGGCTTAAAATGTACAGATTTCTAGAGGAAATTACCACTTCAGGTGTTAATTCTGTACAAGGTTGGGTCAGAACCATTGTTGTTGCAAATTAGAGAAATCCAAATTCCTGACTGCCCATATCTAATCAGTGGTAGCTCAAATTTCATGGAGATAACTAGTCAATCTGATAGGATAGAATTAGAAGTTTAAAAAGAATCAGTATTACAGCAAAAAACATCCCAAAAATAACTCTAGAGGTTTTAGTCTTTATAATGTTAAGATTGTAAAAGTGTTTTGTTTCAGCTTAACTTTAAAAAAGTTACAAAAAGTACGAATGTTGATAAGCCATTTGTGCCTAACTTGTAAACAAATGACAGTAATTGAAGAAAGGTGTTTTGTGTAATAACATCCTTGCTGATAAATCACATGATAAATACTGTATTGTTTAAACCTGCCAGTGAGCCTTGTTTATTATTGAACATCAGGTAATCTACACCAGTGTCTTTGCATATAGGTCTTTTCAATCCAAAAGTTTTAGGTACTTAAGATGAAGATTGTTCCTAACTGACATTAAAGTTACCTCTGTGTCTAGAACCATGGCTGAAAGATGAAGTTAATGTCACATCATGTTAATAAAAAACTGTGTAACAAAGAGTTGTTTTTTATTCGGCAGTTGAGCATTATATAACATCTCTGTTTTACCTGTGCTTATTTTATCTTGGTGCGAGTTAGGGAAAACACAGTATTTCATTATGTCAGGGAATACCTACAACAACTTTCATATGCATTTAGTCATGTTTTAAGGACTTGTGCATGAGTTGGTGTGTATGTATCATAGGTTTTTGTATGGAGATAATGTTTATCATAGTAAAGTGGACTAAGATAATGAAGTGGGTCATAAGATAACATTACAGTAATGGCAGTTTACTTTTGGGTTACACTTACAGTTTGGTTACAGTCCAGATAAATTATGTGTGTTTGTGTTAAAAGTTTGTGTGTTATTGTATTTTTCAGCTTGTATGTCCATGTGGCGCTTCCTCAGGAACCATTGAAATTCCACGAAATGGTACACTACATCTCAGCCAATGCTCTTGTGTAAGTTACACTCTCATGTGAAGGCTGTCATTTCTTACAACAATAATAAATATTTGTGTAATATAAATGCACATGCAGCCAAGTTAAATCTGTTTTAAAAAAAGTTACATAGTAACAAGTCTGTCATCCTGATAGGTCCATGTTAGGATGGTGACCGATTGATAAACAGACACTGATATTTTGTTAGGTAGTTACAGTGTAATATTATTCAATTAAGTTCATTTGGTGCATGTATATCAGTTGAATGTAGTTAAGCAGATAATAAATACATGTTACATGATTAATGATGCCCATTATGTACAAACCAAAGAGTAAATATCAGCCCAGCAAGATACCTGGTCTATATATTTATACTACAACCTGCAAACATTGTATTTTTTGCCCAGGTTTGCAAATAACATTTCAGCTTCTCCAGGCAAACAAGTTTTGGCGGGTTTTTGAAGGTCAATTATGGTTTATTAACATCTACAAAAACATTGGATCATAGACACGTCTTGATTAATGAAAGTTAAATATATTCAAGAAACATGAATAATTACGAAGAAAAGCTATAAATTATGAAGGCTATGATATGTTTAACAGTGACATGCTCAATGAGTTATTTAAAATTTCGCAAAACCAAAACATTGTTCCTTTGTTCATTATGAAACAAAGTTAGCAATAATTGATGAATGTAATTTGATGCATGTGTCATCAAAGGCAATTAGCTGCTTTTATTCACTGTTTTCACTGAGGTAGTAATTATGTTTTTTTTTCCAGTAGTTTTGCTCTTAAATTGAATTGAGTATTATATAAGGCTAGATGACTGTTGTCAGTCAATGTCAGGTATAAGTTATACAATCATGTGATGTTTCCATCAACAGGTCACAGTCTAGAACAATGCAGGAGAGTGGTGATATTCTACACCCCAGCAGATTTGGGCTTCTTCTTAGAAATGCAGGGGCTGTAGGGGATATCAGGGATTGTCCAGTAAGTATATATATAGCCCAGTATATCTACATATAGACATGTTGTAAAGCATTATGTTTAGGGTCTAGTTTTATCATTTCTTGTGAAATGTTTTCAACGAAAATAAAGATCTTTTTTTATGATTCCTAGAAATGGATGTGCAAACCACTTCCTACTCTGATTAATTGTAGTTAATAAAAGTGTTATTTTAAGCTGCTACAGACAGGAAACTGAAGGTACATTCTAAACAAAGCTTATATTTGTTTTTCAGGGTAGCTGTGGAAAAAGAGTGCAGATAAGAAGAACACTGTTGAATATCCCAGATGTTGGTAAGATTTTTGTCTGAAATTACGTGTATAATTATAAATGAATACTCTTATCAAAGAAGGTCATGATTTGATGCATACTTCAGTTGATATTGTGTTCGTAAATGTCAAACTGTAACTACGTAACTGCACTATTAGCTCAAGTGCAAAATACAAAAGGAAATGCAAATTTGAACATGCATTTCTGATCTTGAATCTTTCTGTACTACTGTTTTAAACATTGTTTATTCCAATGTTGATGGGCCAGTATATTGTATTTCAGTGAGTATAGGGCTTGTATGGGGCTCAGATAAGGCAGATCCAGAGCTTGCTGCTGAAGTCACCAGAACAATTCGGCACAACAATTCTATTTCCTGATGTAAGTGTTTTCTACAGCCTCCTTACTGGTGGTAATTAACAAATATCTGACAGTATTTGGACAGTTTTTAGATAGGGGGACACATGTTATGAAAAATAAAATGAAGAGAAAATTGGGGAAAAAAGTACTACGGGCAAATTAAAGAAGAATATTAGAATTAGTTGCAAAATATGTTAGTTTCAACATGTCGGAATGTAGAGTAATTGGTTCTTGTCTGTCACCATAATCTACCACCATAATGACAGCTAGTTAGAGGTACACACTACAGTTTATGAAATAGACCTCCAGGACCTTGATATAAGCAAGAGGTGGCTTGAATGCCTGATGGATTTCCAGGGTCATTTATTATTGACTGATAAGACTAGGTTTGATGTCTTGTCTGTTGATCTTGTATGTTCAGATATTATGGTAACATTCCTGTGGGAGCAATTAGCAGAGATCATTTTGCTCCATTCAAATAAATGTTTAAGTTGCAAAAGTTCAAAATGTCTCTACTAGATATCCATTGTCATACCATGAAACTAATTTTACTAATTTTAATTTTGATTGTACTAACTAAGTTTTATAGTTCCTGTTTGCTGTACCAGTGATGTAGTAAATCCTTGGAGCAGAAATACAGTGAAATATAACCTAAAGATTCATTTACTCTCATAAGACATTAAGATGGCTTCTTTCACTAGTAAATTGCAGTGGCATTTCACCTTATCTCTAAAGGCTTTGTTATAAGGCCTGTAATTTATGAAACTGTTTGTAAATGATATGTTTTAAGTAATGTGAAATGATACAAAATTGCCTCTTCGTAATATATATGCAACCATTAAAATTGTAAATGTTTTTTAACAGTCCACTGACTGTGACACAGTTTGCTTTTGTGTCTGTTAGATGCATTAATGACCTACCTTTTTGGATGATTTAGGATATTTATGCCATTTTAACACCAATGGTCTAAGAAATAATTAGATATACACTATGGTATAATTTGACACGCATTTCAACTTCTCGTGTTGCTGCTGGGTATTTCATGCTGATGATTTTTATAGCGACTAAGTGACAGCCATATGGACAAAAAAGATAGTGTCAATCTTTTATGCTGAACTTGACTTTTTATATATTTTTGTTCAGTGTTTTGGTTGTTTAAACAGCAACAAAAAATATCAAACAAAGAAGTCATGTGGTAATAGGATTTATTTTTCCTTAAAAACATAAATTCGAGTGAACTAATTAAGTTTGCATGTATTTTAGTGCATTGCTTTTAATTGAAGGCCACAGTTAGAAAGTTTTGACACTTGACATGCACACTAATTTTATTGGAGGTCACACATGTTCATAGAAAAGTAAATGCATATGTATTGTTGTCACCATGTTTAAATGTCTCACATATGAAAATGATTAGAGATTTCCCCTGTGTTATAATGATTCCAAATTTTGAAATTTTATCTTATTTCCTTGCAGATGTTCCACTCAGTAATGTGTAACGATGGAAACCAGTTACCACGGTTACACCTGACATCAGTTGTATGTTATTATGGCAAACATTACTCAACCTTTATTTTCCACACAAAACTTCAAGAATGGGTCTACTTTGATGATGCCACTGTTCTTCAAGTGAGTAATCATCTTTTGTCTCATTACCCTTTGTCATGGATGTAGTTATCCTCTAATATATAAGTGCTTTATTATTTTAAGGATACCTATGAAACTGTTTTCTTTCTTTCCTTCTTTATCTGCAGCTAATCCTGAAATAGCTTAAAATTACAATTATGCAAACAGAATCATAGAAAGTCAATCCAGGAAATCTTATCTTCCAAGAAGTGTTTATCTTATATATGTCCCATCAGCTGTGGCAGTGTTCTAGACTAAGTTAAGATTTTACAAGTGAGTATTTGACGTGTTTTTTGTGTGGTAAGTTCTTACAAGATTAAAGCACACAAGTCATAAGGTATTTAAAACACCGGTCAAACTTTAGCTGCAAACCCTAGTATACAGTTGGATAAGAAATAAAGCTATACATATATTTTTACTTTGTTTGTTTAGACTTTCTGTTAAATACTGCTTTTTCATGTTCCATATTGTTTGAAAATAACCATATCATAGCTAGACACAGAGCTTTACATACACAAAAGTGTATTTGTCACAAAATCTCTGATAAAATTATTTGATCTGAATTTACCACTAGCACACCTGTCAAACAGCCATTAATTGTTATTCTTTTGGTCAGTTTTCTTTTTGTAATTCAGTGGTGGCAGAGAAATTAAAATGAGTGTCATACTGCTTCCTGCAGGTTTATGGTCAGTGAAGTGAGCAATATCCATAATTAGATTGCAGTTGACCACCCACCACATCTAATCGAAAGATTCAAGCCCTCAAAATTACCATATAGATCAATCTCGTAAAATTTTGAGTGAAGTATTAAATAGCTAACCACAACTTCATACACAAGGCTCCACTTTGTCCGTGGATGATGACAGAATGTCTGTTCCCATCTCAACATACACTACTAAAATTTCTTCAAAGTGTTACAATATCAGATAAACACACAATTTACTTACTTTTTAAACAGTATTAAGAAAATTTAAAGGAAATCATTAAATGCCTGTATTCAGGTGATGATTTTAAAAGAGGATGTTTTAAGAGAAACCTAACTTCTCATGCTATATTTACTTTAAAACCATTTTAATCTGTCAGGTCTGAAAGTACCTCACTGTCCGATTATGACAGGAAATGATGACAAGTAATCTTGAAAAGAGAATGAAATCAGGAGTGAAAGATGTGACGAAAGGAAATATGCTCATAATATTATGCTTTATGTCAAAACCACAAGATTAAACTGACAAGGTTAAATCCTATTGAAGCTTTTGTCAAACCAATCAGCGACACAAGTTTTATTATGGCCGGAAGCTAAACAACAAAGCAAGAAAGTAGATTAATATCCAGCAAAGGGATTGGTACTTTTTCAAGAGCACAGGTGCTCTTTACTTCCATCTTATATTCTAGGATAGAAGCCCTTCCTGAATATTAAGCACAGATCTGTTAGTACCTCAACGTGTGCAGGATATTTCTTTTTAAAGTTTTTAGTTTTATTCTGGAAGTAATTTATGTAAGCACATTCTTGTTGTTACTTAGAAAGGTCAAGTAAATACAAAAGACAGACAGTATTTAGCAAGTATTTAGCAAACAATATATTTTTTTAGTCATTCAAAGTTCATACAAAGAAAAAGTAAATTTATTACTTCAAATTATTGCCTAAGATTTAAGTTCTTAGCAGAAGGCCACTCACACAGTGTAAGTCTTTTTAGGTTGTTGGGTAAATAAAGATTAAAGATGAGATCAAACCTTAACTTAAAAATTTCATCAGTTCTTTTTGAAAACTTGAAGTATAGGTATATTTAATTAAGTAATGAATTTCTTGACATTTGATAGCTGCCATATTTGGTGGGTCAATTAAAACTGGTTTGTGTGGCTTTGAAGAAATCGAATTAAAACACATTAGTCACATTTAGACAGAGATTTTCTTGAATTCGAATTTTACAAATCAGTTTAATGCAAAATTGTTGTAACTAAACATAAAAAAGGAGATAAACATTTCTTGTATTGCTTTATCAATTTGCTTATAGATGATAGTTGACTTTAAAGAACTTACATTTTCATAAATACGCCAATAAACTGGAAAGTGACCACAGTGATAGCAATAAACCGTCTCTGTTTGTTTAGTAGTATTATAGTATTTTGTATTATTATTGGAACACTTCACCTGTTGAAATCTGGCACTTTGCCAAACCACGTAGTCCTTCGGGGCAAGTCATTAGGGCCGTGTGACACGTGTCATAAAGCAAACCCGCTAGAGACAGCTAGAAACTTAAATTGATGGCAGACACTATACCATAAACTACACAGGTCGCAGCATTTAACATGTTATTTGAGTACTTGGACAAAATGTGAAATAAAAATTTAATGATCACTTCATACATTCTAGCTGACAAATCACAGTTGTGGGCTACACTGTGATGATTAAAATTACGGTGAGAAAAACAGAATCTATAATAAATTTAAGGCGCCAAACTTTGTTGTCTACTCTAGCGGAAAGATAAAATACCAGGTCACTCGCCTCATTTAGTAGAAAAATTCAATTTATACAGTTATTATAGATTTCAGTAGTTTTGTTTACATTTATATTCACAAGAAACTTCCCACCTCTGGCTAATTCTTACATGTGTGAAAGATAAAACTAATTAGTATTCACGAAATTTACATTTTAATATCATACGATTATGATATTTTGATAAAAAAAATCATATGTTTTCTTTTTACGTTGGGTTGAAAATTAGACTTATTTTTTCTCAAATGCAAATTTACTTTTCTTTACCAAAAGATCCCAAATTTCGATCTTTTTAATGTATGCTGTTACACTGTCTTTATTAAAACAGCATATTTCATGACATCAAAAATGGTGGCAAATCAATATGGTCAGATCTGACTTTAACTACATATATTCTATTAAGTTCCCCTCATAAATAACTTTACATATTTGTAAATGAGAATTTACATTTTATAGCCAGCAATCCATGGAAAGAACAGCCTAAGCTGGCTCATAAAATATACATACAAGATAGTAAAAGCAGTGTGAATATGAAAATCTGTTCAAACAAAAAATTTCAGTCAATCTATACAGTATTTTTGCATAAACATTTAGTCAGTCTTGACTGAAAATATTAGTATTTCTTTACTAAATCAAGAAGGCTGTATATTGCTGCTCTGTAAAACATGAATCTTATTGTAATAGTGTGGTAATTGAAATACTAAATACCATTTTGATCTGGGTTTTTATCTCCTAACAAATTATGGTAGTTTGGTACCAGTGCTTTGTATGTTAGAAGATAATGCATAAATGAAGTCAAATTTAGGTATCAATTTTGCTAAATACAAAAGAAACACCTGTTTATACTTACTTACATTCAAGAAAATGAGTCTTAGTTGCCCTCATATTAAAAGTGAAGAGAACTTAATATGTTCCAGTAAGAAAATATTTGAACAGAATAGGTTCATTTTTAACAAAGGTATGTGACTCCTCCTGTTGGTACAAGTTGATGCGATTTATTTTTCCTAAAAGATTCCAATGATTTCCCTTAATTCACTGCTGTATTTAGAAAATAATTCAGTTGTCTCAATAGATGTACACCTTTTGTGATCATGATACTTTTTGTGCATGGATAAAATCCAACTTAACACAGAGTTAATATTTGAAATCTGCATCAGTTCATTGTTGAATGAATTACTACAACATATATACTTTTCATTGGAGAAATAGTGTAAAATTGTAAATTTAAGTTATAATTTAATTTTTTGCTTTATCAGGTTGGGAAAAGATGGGAACAAGTTGTTGAACGAATTGTAAGGAGTCAGTTACCAGCCCCTTTCTTTTAATTTACACGAACCCAAATGCCCAGCCTGTACCTACAGACACAGCCCCTAGTACAAGGGTTATGGCCCCTGGGTACTCGTTGACTCCAGGAAAAGGTAGGTTTGTTGTAATTATTTAGCCGTGAAATATACATGTAGGGTTGTTTAATGATGTGTGGATGTTGATTTTACCATGTGGTTATACATGTATTTATTTACAGCATGTTTACTAGAACACCTAAACAAAGTAATCAACTATTTCATCGAAGCATGATTCTAGTAATATAAAAGTTAATCATTGGTCATTATAAGTCATTTAAGACAAGTTTTCTTATTGTTGTTTGTTGTGTGTATGTTGATTGAGGGTAAATCACTATTGATGTGACTGGTTTATGGTGATTATTCACCTTCTCTGTCATACAGATTGTGATCCGTTTCACACTCCAGGTGAGATACCAGTTCAAGAAAGTAACATTTTGTAGGGATAAATGACAACTTTTAGACCAGCGATCCTTTACCAATCTTTACATATCACTTATTTAAGTCATTGACATGTTAATTGATAGATTTTGTTTGATTAACAGGTCAGGAAGAAAACAAAGGACAACCAAATTTACCTGAGAAAGTTCAGACTAGTTCACATTCTAAAAGGTCATCAACTCCAAGTTCAGACAGGGTAGATTGTAACCAGTCAACAGAAGGGAGAGAAAAAGACTCACTTGAAAGGACATCTAGTTTTGAGAATCGTCGTCAGTCTAGTTTTATGCTAGCAGTTACACGACAGAAGAATAAAGAGGAAGCAATATACAGTGTTCCACATAACAATAGTAAAGTGATGAATTCACAGAAAGATATAAGCTATAGTGATCAGAGACCTGGCTATGTGAAGCAGAATTCTACTGGTTACCTTGCCGATATACCAGACGGCCCAGAGGATCCCGAAAGTTACAATTACACATTGTCTAATAGTGACCAATACAGGCGGCCAGGAATAAATGTCTGTGACCCAAATAAACTTCCTCTGACTCAAAACTTTTCAAGAACTGTTGAACAGCAGAGAAAAGACAGCTTTAAGAAAGGGAAAGGAAAGATTCCAGCTGATGTTATTCGCTATCATGTTGATGGGTCAAGAAGATCATCACAGTCCTCGGAATCAGACTTGAACTCATCAGTCAGTGAAACACAAAGTGGACCTCATGTCTCTAATAATAAACCAGTGCTGCCAGCAAAACCTAAAAATGTGCAAAATAGATCTCAGAGTGTTGAAGAAAATATGACAGATGGTGTCAACAGTTCTCATAAAGTTATCAAACCTCTCCCTACCAGTGGCTCTATGTATGACAACAAAGATACAGTTACACGAGCTCATACCCCGGTACAGTCAGGATTGGCAACACTTCCAAGAAGTAAGAAATCAGGCAATATTCAAGGCAGCAGCAGTAATTCATCAATGCCATCATCATCATCTTCATCATCACTTGCATCAATGTCACATACTCAGCCTCGACCAGGATCTCAGCCAATGGCAGCTTCACATCAGCAATATCCATATGATGGTCCCCCTCCCCCATACAGTCTCCATTCTAATCAGCCTGTAAATACTGGGTACCAGAACTGTCTCACTTACCAAAATGTCATTGAAAATGACAAACATTCTCGACAGAGTTCAAATAGCAGTATTCTGAGTTCAGGAACAGTTGTTGAGTGTCCAATCACTGAAGGTGATTCTCACAGTAGACAGATGTCTACAGCCAGTCAGGACACTCTCACAGAGAAACCCAAAGAACAAAAAACTAAAACAAAGAAAAAGGACAAGGAAGACAGAAAGAAAGATGATAACAAACAAAAGAAAGAAGAGAAGAAATCTAAGAGTAAGAAAGACAAAGGTTCAAAGACAACAGATAAGCCAGTGTCTCTACCAGAAAAGAAACAAGTAGATGAGGGATTTTCAGAGGATAGGTATTACATAGACAGAAGAATGGTGGAAAGTGTGTTAAGTGCCCAGAAACTGCAGAGGTCTGGTTCCTGTGTGAGTCAGGCCAGCACAAGCAGTTTAGAGTCTGAAACCTACAATAGAGGTCGAGTTGTCACACCAAAGGACAATCTATCCACAGAAATACCTTTTGATGCAGCATCCTTGGATTCCCACAAGGACTCTGGTTATGCTAGTAGTGACAGAAACAGTTCTAGCTCAACAGGCAGTATAACCATGAACCCTTACGAGCAGTACTTCCTCTCTCGTAGCATGATACCACCCAAGACAATCAACCAACAGGGCATTGTGGAAAATATGAGAAAATTAATGGACAGTGGTTCAGGAATGAGTGGTCTGGAATACACACAAGAAAAAGATCTCAAGTCTCTTGTAATGAACCCAAATGAGTATTACAGTCAAGGTCAGTCTGTTGGGTACTGTCAACAGGTGAACCCAAATTACTCAAAGCCTGGCATGCTGTCACCACCCAAGGATCTGATGTCACTTCCAAAGGCAGAAAGGGAGCAGCACCTGCTAGATGCTGTAAGTGGCAGAAGTAAAGCAGGACCAGCACCCCAACTGCCCCCTAAGTTCCCTCAGGGTCCTCAACAGTCTAGCCAGGGGTCACACATACCAGATAAAAATAAAGAAAAAGGTATGTTGATGACTTTCTTATTAGTATAATTGTGTTTTGGTTTATCTTTTTATATGTAGAGAAATGGAAGAAACAATAGAATAAGACCAAAGTTTTCCTTTTAGTCAAATCACTGGGGGAGTAATAATATGTTAATTATCTGAAACTAATTGGTCTAAAATTGGAACGAAAATAACTGGCAATTATCAGAAAAAAGAAGTGTTGTCATTTTGTTGAAATTATCAGTGTTCTGTGTTGTCAGTTTTATCTTGTGCTGTACTTCCACTTTCAGTTTTTAGAATATTTTTATATAATTAGCTTAAAAAGGGTAGTTTAAAATGTAAGATGGTTAAAAAGTTTTGTAAGACATTTTCAAAGTGGATGTATTATTTACAATAGAACGTAAGATAAGGTTTAATTATTGTAGATAATGGCTAACTCTAACTGGCCATAGAAATTTGGAAATAATTACCTCAGCGGTTCTTTCATTACAGTTTGATAATACCTAACTAATGTAAGTTCATGTACACAAAATGTTGGCATGTGTACAACATAGTTTATAGATACCTTGTTACTGAATAAATTAGGGATGAACCTCATGATAATAATGGTTGAAATATTTGTGGTTTCAAAAATCTCGATGAATCATTTAAGATACATGGGTAAATCTGAAACTTAGATGATTATATATTGTTGTCTTGGCTTGAATTAAAATTGTCCCTCTGATTATTAAATCAGCTACAAGTATCCTGAAAAATTGATCAGTTTAAGAATAAGTAATTAAATAAAAAGTTTGATCACCAGCATCATGTTACATGGTTCTTACCAATAGAATTAAGTTGGATTTTTTTAAAAGTAATAAATATAAAAATACTGTCTTGAAAAAGATACAAGAATGGTTACTAAGTTAGTCAGTGTTAAGCATATACATGGGCATAACGATTTACAATAACTAGACATACACAGCAATTTTCAGACATTATTACATTAATTTGTCACACTGGTTTAACATATTGTTCTTAATTTCTTACTTAAGTATAGTTAGCGAGATCAGAGGTTACATATTTTGTACTACCTCTATTGTGTCCCATAATGCACTTGAACAGGAGGAATGTATATAGAGGCGTGAAACTTATCAAGTCCAACAATAGCTCACCAATTAGCAACTACTTTGTGGCAATTTGTTTAAAATTGTTTTGGGCTGTCCAAACAATCAAGATTATCTGTTTTGAAAAATGTTGAATATTGAGATCATGCGATCTGGCACTAAATCATGAATTGTGTCTGTTGTAACAATACGATGCTGTAAATGCTTTTTAAAGAAGAATGACAACTTGAAACAAGCAGGAGATAATATAACAAGGAGAACAATTGATTACTTTGTCATTATTGTTGTGGTACCATTGTTTGGATTGTAGATGGTGTTTATTAGAGAGTCACAATGACTAGGAGAAATGTTTATATGACAGAGACCATCATGCCATACATGTATCTTAGTGATGCATTTGGTAAGAATTTGTAAGCTTACTAATGTTTTGATTGCTATAGAAACCAAGTCTGTCTGTAAGGAAGGTGTGAGAATAGCTCATGTAAGTTGCTAGCATGCAGACTTGGTTCAAAGTTATTGTATACCATAGCAGTAGTAAAAGCAAAGATGAAATCAGTTTATGAAAACTTGGGTCATATTACAAGTAAAATTTTATGTGGTTAATAAAAAACCTTTTACATTGTTTTCAGGAGTTCCCCAGACATACACTAAAACTCAGTCAGCGAGTGGCGGCATTCCAACTTTTCCTGAAGGTATGTTTTAATCATTTAGAATCCTTTCAAAGACTTCATTTGATGAGTATGATTAACAAAGAATGAATGAATGAAAAGTAATTTGCATGTACAGGTAATTGTCTTAAGGGAAAAGATTATTAAAACAAAAATGTTACAAGTATGCTTGTATATAATTGCAGGTCATGAACAGTTTATAACCCTGTGTCAGATGGCGGAGGATTTCATGGACAGTTGTGTTCTTGCTGAGACTTCAGAGCAGTACAGTAGTGCCCTAGGCTTTTGTCAGCAGGCAATTGACAATCTGAAGACTGCAATGAGGATGCCCAATCTGGAACAATCACTGTACATCACAGCACAGAAGAAGTCTAACTCATGTGTGATCAAGTTTCGAAGCCTGCAGAAGCGGCTGATGGTTCGTCAAGAATCAAATTTGTCCACAAACAGCAGTGATAGTGGAATAAATACAGACTATAGGTATTTGAAAGGTTTTGGAGTCCTTGTGTTTTCATTTTCAGCAGGAAATGATAAAAATACCTGGTATAACATGTTAGAAATCAAATAACTTACTACAGTTTAATTCTTATAGTTATGAATAAAACTTATGCTAGACACTATTTCTAATATATTTTGTGTGTTTTATCCTATAGGGGTCGCAACGGACACTTAGGCCAGCAGAAATTATTGAACAGTGGAATTAAGCCACCTTCTAGATCAAGTTCTCAGAATTCCATGGACAGCCTGAGTAGCTCTGGTCGCAGTACAACACCAGTCTTTGACAAAGTAGCCAGACCTTCAACAGATGAGCGTGTTCCCTCTGTTGAGCCTCACTTGCCTCCTTCTGAGTATAACTCGTACAAGGACAGGAGTTTCGAAACCAACATTCCTGACAGCCATGTAAATAGTGCTGATCTCTATGGGACTCTGCCACGTCGGAAGACTCAGAAATCACAGGAACATCTCCGGCAGTGCAATAACCAGAGGCATGAGGCAGACGTTTATCAGGATTTCTTGGAAAATCAGAGACGTCAGTGTGGTAATCACAGTCGGACTAGTTCTGGTGCAAGAACTCCTGTGAATGAGATCAATTCTAGTGATTACCATGACAGTTTTTCACAAAGTGAAGGAAATTATATACCAGATTATGCCTTCAATAATGTGAATAGGGTTATTGAACAGTCAGAGCTGAATTCTGTATCAAATGTTAATGGACGTAACATCAAACCAGTTTCTGTTGTACCTCCAAATATTGGGAACCAGTCTCAGCATACTGAGGTTTGTAGCCAGTCTGAACCAAAGGCACTTCCTGTATCTACCATGGAACCAGTCTGGTTCAGAACACAAGACAGAATTACAGCAGTGAGCATGGTAGCCATGTCAACCAAAACAAAGGCAATGGTACCATAATTGGTGAATTCTTGAAATATATGCCTGTAGCTAAGCATGGCTTGTATGGCACCTTGCCAAGTCATGTACGTACTAGTAAAAAACCTGCTAGTATTCCGATGGCATCAGCTGCCAATATACAGACTGCTTTCTCCATGCAGTTACCAAATACAAGTGCTAATCTCTGTAAACCAGTAGCCTCAGGCCAATCCCATCATGTATGCTGGTGCAGGTAGCTACCACTCGAATGAGAAGCGTAGACAGCTTGATCGCAGTGCTTCTTTTTCCCATCCATCTAGGCCATCATCAAATTTATTCTCACAGACTAGAGCAGGTACTAATATAAGTGGAAGGTCTTGTTTTTCCTCGTTCCAGTACTTTGAATAGGTGTTTTAGGCAATAGATTTAGTGTAACTACAGCAGCCATTTTTAAAGCCTAGATAACTAGTCATTCAGTCTTTTTGAGTCCCAAATAACTGCTAACCATTTTTAGATTCAGATTTTTGTTTGATAGATTACAAGTAACTTAGGCTAATTTTGATTGGTTTTCCTGGATTTTATTTCTCTGAAAAGGAAATGATCCATACAGTGAAATTTTACATTTAAAACAAGTGCTGAAAAGCCCTTTTTAGATTAATCAATTACAATGTAGTTGAAGGATATTGAATAATAATTAACTTGTCAGCTTTGCTATAAAACATGATAATCTAAATGCAGTTTTACTATTTTGAAAGCGTCTATTGAAAGAACGTATTGGAAATCTTTAGGGTAACTGAAGATAGGTTAGAAACAGGTTTTTTTTTATCTTTTCAAAAAGAACAAATTTGCTGATTCACTTATGAAACTATATTTGCACGCATCACCAGTTTACTATAAGGAACTTTATATGGCTAGAGTAAATATCCTCTGTACTTAAGCCTATTTATACTGAAAACTGATTACGCTGATAAGATTACATGTAGAAGGTTATTTTGCTAGGTTGTATAGATGTTTACATTTTCGGGTCATCTTCAACATGATCTTGCACTTAAAACATCATTTAAATTTTACTTCAAGCTTTTGAATAACTTCTTTGCAAAATGAGTAAGATATTGTGAGTGTCTAAACAAGCACTTCTTTGTAGGCAAAAGATATCCGCTCATGAACTTTACATAGCAAGGAAGTCTTTTGAAACTTTGCAAAATAACAACTATTTTTTTATGTTTGTATGTTTATTTAAATGATCATAAATTTCATGTGCTATAACTACAAGTACCAGTATAGCATACAATAAGAATGGCTACTGTAGCAGGATTTTTGAAAATTTGCGAGAATTTATTTTCTTTAACATACAATTGATGTTTCCAGCTTTTTAAATTTTCTTTAAGATAAATTTCTGCATGTTCTTTTATCCATTTTTTTTTTTTTTTGCACTTAATCCAGTAATTTACAAATTTACATATAAAATTATCATTTTTAGATGGGCCTAAGGTTTCCAGTAATAGCGGGTTTGCGAATTCAAAATTCAACGGCACAGTAAGTAGATGTGCATAGTGTGCCCTGCATATAAATGTCTGTTTTACAATTGCAAAAGTAATTAGTTGTGTTCGGTAAAATGCACTTAAAAGCACTAGATTGTTGGGATATTTAAAAAGGTAGAATGGTTGTAGGAAATGTTTAGCTTGGGTTTTAAATAATTGTTTTTGCAGTTATAGAAAACTGGCTAGTAAGTTAGATTCATGGCACTTTGTGTTACAGTTAACACAGAAATAAATATCGTTGTAGACTTAGAATTAAGATTTGTCTGCCTTTGCTTGATGTGTAAGAGCTTTGCATTGTTGCCAAACTATTGTACCAAGAATTCCATATTCATGGAAGACAAATTACTTTTAAGCAAAATTTCAGGTGAAGGATTACATTCTGCAAATTAACAAAAAGCACTTTGAATTTCTTTTTCTTTGTGTAATTGCATGGCAGAAAAAAGGCAAAAGTTTTTAAGGTCTAATTGTTGAGGGACCACTGCTTGCTCTAGTCGAGTGAACTGTAAGCTCAGAAATTATACTTGCAAAACTAGCCTCTGAAAGTATAGTTCCTGCAAAGAGATCTAGCTCCTGGAGAGATTTTGGTCAGCCTACTGTCTGAACAATCACTTTCTCAGTAAACTGGGTACATGACTGTATCACAGTCTTGGGATTACCACTCTCAAGTCTTGTATAACATTTATCCTTGGCTACCATATATTCTAGATAACCTGTTTGCCTTAACACCATGCTCACTGTTGTTGTGTTTAGTTGGATCTTAGAGCTACATGTAGATACAGGGAGTGCTATCTTGTTTATTTCTAAATTCTTATATTTAATTTTGTGTTATAACCATTGAAGGTATTCTATTTCTAAAGCAGATTAAATAAAGTTTATTCATTACATTTAGTAAGCTTCTGTATTACCAGTAATATAGGTTTTCTTGATTTCTTTTATATTTTTTAAATGTAAATTGATATAGTTTCTTATCACTACTCAGGTTACATTAAGTATCAATTTTATTTTTGCTTATTTGTTTTTAGCATTTTGGCCTAGCATTATAGTCACTAAAGTTTAACCTCAAAGATTAATTTTTATGTTTATTGCAGAGTCAACCAGATTTACGGAAGTTATCTGAGGAGCCCATGAATGTACCACAGAGACCATTAACGCCACAAGTTTTATGTCCAAACTCTGATGGTACAGATGAGCATCGGCCACTTAGTGTTCGTGCTCTGACATCAAGATTTGAATCTTCAGCTGTCTCTAGTGAATCTAGAACTGGAAATCACTCAGCAAGTAGTATTCAAAATGTAAGCAGTAATGCACATTCACAGTTGGGTCCTGTAAATAGTTTTCCAGTTGATTCCCGTGAATCACGGACATTGCAACGACAGCGCAGTAAGTCTGAATCTGAATCTCTCGCAGCTGAACAGCCACCAAGACCTAAGTCTGTGCTTGCAAAAAAGTGTAAAAATAGTGACCGCATGAACAAGCCACGTAAATCTGTGACATTTTCAGAAGACATTTGTTTGGTGTCGGCAGCTGATCTTGCCTGGGGTATGACAGGTAATGGGAGTCGTGTGCCTGGTGTGGCATATCAGAGTGACAGTAAGTTAACGCAACAGATCTCGTATCGTAAAACTGATGACACAGACAGTTCCACAAGCGACTCTCCAGTTGAGATGACCGGGGAGGGAGCATGTACACTTTGTCATAAACAAGGTGTTGAGATGGGGCAAAACTACTGTACTAAGTGTACATATTACATGAGCAGATTCACTCCAAGGTAGCAGCAACTATACTTCTGTTAGGCATAATCTGTTAAGATTTTTTAAAAGTATATTCCTGTTGTTAAAAATGATACACTTAATGAATAATGAACCAGTTTTTATCATGAAACATTTTATTAGCAGTTTCATAGATAATTTATATATTTTTTTCATCTTTTAATTCATTTTTTTTAGCCAATAGTGAAATTTTAATAATGTCTTTTATAGTATTAATACTAAACTGCCAGGTGGTGTCACCAATAACTTACGTGTACATATATAATGTTGTTTATTGTCTGGAAGAGGTTTCTTGTTATTGATGTTTTTAATGATGTTTGGTTTTGATTGAGCTTCTTCACAAAGTATGGTAACTTGTTTATGCCATATGTGTTTTTAGAAAGAAATTTCTATACTTGAAACATTCATCAGTTGAAACATTCCAGTTAGATTTTAAAGATGTTCAGGAGAACAAGTGTTCAGTCATATGTGAAAGTTGAATTTCACACTTTATATCATTGTGGTTTTCATTCAGTCTCTTCATATTGCATTTTTTAAGTGTTTGTTCAAGACTTCATGTTTGGCAAAAATACTTCTTTTTTTTTGTCTTTATTTTGTCTTTATAAAAAAACTTTCTGTAACAGATATTCCATCCTTAAGTTACTTGACATATGATCCAACATTAACTCAAAACCAACATACTTTCCTGCATATAAGATTTACAATTATAAACGAAGAATTAGGTGTGACATACTTGATAATTTACAATTTTTTTTTATCATATCCATACAGAATATGTAGAAGCCAACATAAAGTCTTGTACAGTTGAAATCAAGTTGCATTTGATAAAAACTGCAATAACTAAAGTTTACATTGAAGTTTTAATTACATAGACTAAAAACTAGTCATTAAAAATACCATATCTTTATATACTAAATTATCTTCATTATGTGTTAACTCAAGGTGTGATGAAATCCATTAATTTGTATAATATATGCATGTGCAGTTACTCTGCAAGTTTTTGTAAATGATAAATTCTTTACATGTTCTATAGCATTTAACTGTGTGTATATATTTTGTGTTGATGTCTGTGATACTTTGGATCAAATATTTAGCATATACATGTACATGAATGTATATACTGATATACAAACGTTTGCCATTTAATTAACACATGGAATATTGGTAAATTGTTGGCCTTAATGATCAATATTAAAGTTGTTAAAGAATTTGGTTTAGTACACAAACTCTGGGACAAACTAGTTGCCTTGATTTGGTTTCAACGCCAAGAATTTTATTTTTAATGTTTACATAGATAATTGCCTTACATTAGGTGTAGTATTGGTTGCCTTACAGTTTTAATGTGTTATGAACATATTACAGTTAGCAGATGTGCAGTTATGACAAGTTTCAAAATCTATAAACGAAATGTATTTCCATGTAAACATGTGTTTTGAAAACATTATCCAACTCCTACAGATGGTTTACAATTAGTTGTAATTTGTTCAACCACTAATAGAGGTGCCATTCAGAATCTGCAGCAGATAACTTCCAACTATATAGTGATATTGAACATTGCAGTTTTGTAATTTGGTTCTGTGCCATCCTGTTAAAAGTGTAGCTAAAATTGTCTTTTATTTATACTTTTCTCTGAGCAAACCTGTTGGTGTCCAGTGATATATTACTGTGTAGTCGGCTGATTTCTCTGTAGATTCATATCCTTAAATGCTGTGCATTTTCAAGGGCTACTATATATCCGTTTAGTTTCAGATTGAATTGTTTGTTACACATTGCAATGTTGTATATCACATTCCTTAACATAATAGAGGATTCAGCTTTGATCTCTATTATCCGAGCCAGATATTAAACATATCAGATTGGTGTTGTATCTATAGAATATATATTGTCTATTCACATATGTAGATTTCATAATGTCATAGCTTAGTGTAGATATCATAAGAAACATGAAATTTCATCATTTATATTTGTATTTTACAATGTTGAATGCATATTTACAATGTTGAATACTATTAATGAATCAAATGAAAACAATAAAAAACATTAAAACAATGTTTTCTGTCTTATAACACAGCAACTGGACTGAAGGCAGCTACTGGTCAAGCCTTAAGACTTACATCATAGCCACATTTTGACAAAAATGAAGAAAATAGAAATTTACATGATATTGCATACGATACAAAAAGCAATTATTGTAGTAAAAAAAAATATTCATCTGTGAAAGTTTGAAGCAAATACTCCAAGAAGTTCGCTATAACCATGTTTGCTATAAAGGAATTTTACTGTACAGTGAAAAAAAATTGCCTTTTCACACATACCAAATGTTTTGAAGCAGACTAAGATACTCAAATATTTGAAATATCACAAGGAAAACCAATAAAGGGGAATAACTGTGCAAATAGTAAAGATGGAGTTATAGCTCTTGTACATTGCACTTCCTGTCATTAAGCTTGACCATTGTATGAAGTTGCATTGAATTCCAACCAGTAGTTTTCAAGTTATGCTCCTGACAAGGAAAACAAACAAAGGGCAATAACTGTGCAAACAATGAAGATAGAGTTATAGCTCTTGTACACTGCACTTCCTTTTGTTGTGCTTGACCATTGTATGATGTTGCATTGAATTCCAAACAGTAGTTTTCAAGTTATGCTCTGGACAAAGAAAACCAACAAAGGGCAATAACTGTGCAAATAGTGAAGATGGAGTTATGATTCTTGAACACTGCACTTCCTCTCACAGTGCTGGACCGTTGTATGAAGTTGCACTGAATTCCAACCAGTAGTTTTCATGTTATACTCCGGACAAGGAAAACCAATAAAAGATCATTCGGTCAAGAATACTATTTGTGGACCTCTTGTCTAAGATTCATTCAGGGGTCCAGGTCAAAATAAATATGTTAAATCAGGGGGGAAGGTGTTTTACTATAGGGGTGTTGGTTTTCAAGTATGAAGTTAATCCATTTACTACACATATTAATGGAGACAGTTTTGGGAAATTTGTTCCTCACAACTCATGTGACACGTGACTGGGATGATGACCAGATTGTACTCACAATGTTTACAACCAAACAATAAAGACATCAGCCTTCTCAGGGGCACTAACAAAGGGCCAAATGACCTCTGACATAATTTAAACAAACTTGGTAGAGGTCTCCTAGGCAATGCAACATACAAAATATGTAAGTTCTAAGGCATACAGTTTCAGAAAAGATTCTCAAAGGTTTTTCTCTATAAAACATGCCCTCACCCCAAATCAGGACTGGCAAAATTTTGACCCAGATTCCAGTATTTGAACAACTTTTGTAGAAGTCTACTAGATTATGCTACATACCATTTACCAGTATCTTAGCTCTGTGACTTGCAGTTCTTTACATGGAGATTTTTAAGTTTTTCCTATAAAATGTCTATGTAAAATGTGATCCCCTGGGGAAAAATTAGACCCCAGGGGCCATTATTTGATCAAATTTGTTACAATGCTACATATAAATATCTATGGTCTGTGACTTGCCGTTCAGAATAAGAAGATTTTTTAAGTTTTTACTTGTGTTGTCATAGCAACCACAGTTCTGCATGAAATTCAATTCTTTGAAGAACTTTGGTAGAACATCTTTGCAGGAACATCCATACAAAAGTTCATCAACATTGTCCAGTTGCTAAGAAGGAGATGTTGTTTAACTGAAAAGTTGATGATGAAGGAATAAACAAAAGAACAGACACCGAAAGTCCAGTCACATTACCTTATCATGAGCACTTTGTGCTCAGGTAGAGCTAAAAAAGTCTCAACAACTTTTGCCTGCATGTATACAGAACTGTTGCTGGTTTTTAAGTGAAATAGGCTAGGTTCCAATATATATGAACAGCATATGCTAAGAATGTGCTTTGCACAAGTATCACAGATAATGGTTCATGTAAGAATTGTCTATATGCCACATGATTATGGGGTCAGAGAGGCTTTGCTATGTCTGGACACTGGTTCTGTAGAACACTGACCATGGCATCTGTCATGTCCATATTTTTACCAATGCTTTTGAACACATCTGAGGCTCCTTCACTGTATCACAAGAAAAATATAACATCAGATTACATTTAGACTGAAATTTTATAATTCTGAAACAAACATGTAATCTTTATTATAACCTAAGTGACATAAAATTACTGTGTTAAGGTTCTAGTACATACCTTCCTATAATTGTATAAATACAACCTCTGACAACTGTGTCCAGGGAATTGATTCTTTGGCTCAATGGTTAGAGTGTTGGTCTTTGATGAGCCATGATCAGAGTTTGAATCCCACTCTGGGTGGTGTATTCTAAAATTGCATCTTTCTGTCACAGACTTTCTTGTTCGTAAGAACTGTCATACATATCCTATGGCTATGCCCTGAGTGAAAAAATCCTCTGCTTTGCAAATAGTCTTATTTTTTAAAGAAAGATACAGGAAAATATGAGTACAAAAAGGCAACATAAAGCCAGACACATAAAGATGATTCATCAGACTACTTACATAAGAAGTTCTGTGAGTGTATTCTCTGTCTCATTGATGAGGAGATATAGAATGGCTCGTAGACTATGTGTAGATATAGTCTTATCATTGTGCTTTCAAACATTTACTCACTAATACTGGTAATACTGGATTCTGAAAATCGAATGAGAGTATGTTATATAAGGGAGGTAATACAGAAGAAACTTTGAGTCATATATTTGCAATGATTACCTTCCTTGCCATTTAGGCCTAGTTATTTATTAAGGTATACCTTAGAAAAGTTCACAAAGGTTCATAAACTTACTACATTTGACATGGGCTTGTACATTTATGACAAACACAAGTCAAAAAAATGTTTTATGTCTCATCTTTATACCACAGATACAGAAATACAGCTATATGTAAGTAAATGGCACCGAAGTCTGGTTTTCAATGGTCTGAAAAATGTCAAATGTAGACAAAAATATTAAAGTTAAGTATTTTAACTTAACAGCAGCCATTACATGGGAAAAAAACCCATCTAGATTTATATCTAGAAATGTGTTCACAGGTTCAACAGCATGTAGCATAAGAAGCAAAGGGCAATAATTGTAGAAATAAAAAAATCATAATGTAATTCATTGCTTTACCTTTTGTTGATTATTTGCTTAATAAGGTTATTTAATCTCTCAAAATTGAAAAGAAATTCTGATGAAAACTGAATAAGAAGTTGCTACATAATAATTCCTCTATATGCATATATTTGTAAATAAACAAAAAACTGAAAACATTATACAGCTTAAATGTTTTTCTAATTGAAATTCCTTCTTGTATGACCATTTACAAGTGAAGAAGGTTGATCATTTCAGTGTGTCTCAAAATTATTCTCCTAAAGATGCATGAGGACTATGACAAAAATTATTTTATATATACCTTAAAACAATAAAAAAACACAAAGGTCCCTATTACTGGTAAAGACTGGTGCAAAAGAAATAATTCCTTTACCACTCTCTACACATCCAGGTTATTCATTTGCAAAAGTTTGATGCAAATCCTCTAACAGATTAATGAGGAATTCAACACACTAGATTTCTCTACACAGCATGTAGTGAAATATACAAAGGAAAATGACCCCAAGTACCTTCCCATCCCATGTAAGTAAATGGTTATGAACCTTACCACAAATGATGAAGGTGATAATGATGAACATATATTTGAAGTCTGAAGTAAATCCCTCATGAAATAAAGAAGTTATAGTAAAAAATATTTTACTGCACAAAAACTCTAATAAGAAATGTGGACACAGATGCTAGAGTGAGGAGGACAGCTCTCCATATACCCTAACCCTAACCCTAACCCAAAACTGGCAGTCTGGTCTTTTCTTTTGTTTCTTTCAACATCTTCACAAGCTCTAACCAAATACATCTGTTCACAGACATTCTGCACAGCCATTCAACACAGTCACGAAAGAAGGAGAGAGACACCATTTGCATATTCTGTTCACATGTCTGGGGATTTACAATGCAAGTATAATCCCAGTAGGAGTAAATTTTAGTAGTAATAATTTGTGAAGTATGACAGTGTTTCAATACTTCAGTACATGGTGGTATTATACTGAGACTTATGTGTACTACATGCCAAATAAAGGATCAATATCACAACATATAGCATTATAACATATCCCCACTGAGTTACACAAGAACCTTAATTAACCTCACTGAGCTACATCAGGACCTTAATTAACCTCACTGAGTTACATCAGGACCTTAATTAACCTCAATGAGTTACATCAGGACCTTAATGAACCCCACTGAGTTACATCAGGACCTTAATTAACCTCAATGAGTTACATCAGGACCTTAATGAACCCCACTGAGTTACACCAGGACCTTAATGAACCCCACTGAGTTACACCAGGACTTTAATGAACCCCACTGAGGTACACCAGGATCTTTATTAACCCCAATGAGTTACACAGAAATATGTATGAACATAAAGACAGAACTAGCACCATATGCCTCTTAGAAATAAAGGACATATAAAGAGACCACACAACATGTATTCCACACTGTACAATATCACTTACTATTCTGCTTGCACTCTGAGGAAACTTGGCAAAGTTTGCAAGCCCTCTCGTGATATGTGACAACAGGTCAACGTTAGTAAGATCTGAACGAAGTAATTTTACCAGAATATCAATACAGTCTGACAGTGGTGCCTGAAATAATATGTCATATATTACCCTGAACCTATAAATCTTGATATTCTGAGTATCTCAAACGGAAATGAAAATTTAGTTAAAACAAAGTCTCGCATATAAATAATTTTTATAAAAGTAGACATGATGATACTAGTAACCAGACATGACACAATGGTAAAATAGACAGGACGAAGTAGTTGAATGTAACTGACAGGTTTCTGAATAATGTAAGACTTATTTAAATGATGACAGGAAATGACTACATAAGAAAAAAAATAAAAAAAAATGAAGAAATAATTATTAATAGAATGCTCTCAAGTTTGTTGTTAATTGAGAACAAGGTTCAATTTCTTAACTGAATGAGAATATTGTAATCCTGAAATACAATATACCTGGTCTTCAGCACTTGTAGCTAGGTTGGCTACAAGACAAGCAGCATTGGCCCATACTTGCATGTTAAATGTCTCTGTCTGTAGTGCCGTCTTCACAGGCTTACCTGCTGTAAAATCTTCCTGTAAATTAGTTCAGTATCTTGCAGAAAATTTGCATATTCTGATAAAAGGCCAAAACAAAGTGTTTTAAAACTTAACTGGTCTAACATCAAAATAGATCTAAAGGTTAACATCTTTTATTTATCATGTTCAACAAGAGTTGCTCCTGGGTTTCTTATCTGGAAAGGGGCTATCAAACAATGGGGTTGGAAGGGTTGCTAGCTAGTGTCAGATGAAAGAAAAACAAATGATTGTCTGTTCTATTTGTTGCAAACATGAACATACTAATAGATTATAAGTTAGAACTGAATAGGGTATTATTATATATTTGTTCCAAATTTTTTTCAAGGTGGACCTGCAGGTTTCTAAGAAAAAGATTGTTAAAGTTTATATATAGGGCCCCCAAAATATGTGTAGTTCTGGGGACCCAACCGTCTCTCTTTTTTCCTGCTGACCCTAACATTTCTCTATGAAAAAAAATATATGTACTCCGTATGAATATGGGATGTCAACAAATATTCACATTCTTACGAATATTCAAATCTGATTTCTGAATTTGAATATTCACATAAAAAATAAAATTTAGCAAGATTTTCATCATCATTTTCCAAAAATTAATCAGGCTTTTGAAAAAGTAATAGAGCAACAGTTTATCTGTCGGCAAATTTGTTTTCATAACGTGCATTATAACTAGTATAACCATTTGCAGTCAAGTGGCAGGTTTGTTGATTTAACTGTTAACACTTGGTAATTGCCTGGCAACTTTATAAAGGTGCAAAATTATTCTGTTTAATGTTAATCTGCTAAAGACACCAAATATACAGACATTTAATTAATTTTGCATAAAGACTAATATTCACAATTACGTAGGATGAAATCGCAAATCACACATTTTTCACTCGAATCATTTACTCAACACAGATTAATTATGACAGTCTGTTCGATTTCCATATCTATTCTCATATGAAATCTTCAATTCGAACGAGCAAAAAGTTAGTGTAAAATCCCCCTTTCTCAAACATCATCATTAAACAAGGTAGCACATACCAGTTTCTCAGCCACACATTCGAACTGGCCATGTAGAAATTATTAATGAGAGGGTATGATACATTAACATGTGTAGTGCTGAAGTCTAAATTAATTAATACATGAGGATAACGGTATTCAGAGTGGTCAGGATGAGATTCTCTTAGTTTTTTCCTTATTGAACACTACTGAAATGCACTCAGTGTGAAGTAGGAGCTTGAAATTCGAAACAGATGAAAACAGGTTATGTCAGTGGTTTCGGCTGCAGAAGTTCAATAGGATGCCGTCTGAGCTGGATACCGAAAAAAGTGTAGCGTTGACAGGTATCTAGCACTAGCTGATTTAGGTGTGCCATAACAGACAAACAATTAGTATGTAGTGTTTTGACTGTACTGTGTGCCTTTGAATATCAGGCGACTTGTCTGTTTCATAGAATTTGCGCCAGCCAGGGGTCGAAAAGTGGGGCTTGGAAGTAGTTTCTTTCTTGCAGCTGATTTTTTTAGAGAAGTGTTTCATCTGAAATTTGAGTTTTTGTTGTAGATTGTCTTCAATCCTATAAGAATAGCTGTACTTTTCTTTTCAGGTTGTTGTATTGGGATTGTCAGTGAGGAGCAAACAGTTTGAGTGGCCATTAGACACTAAATTTCAGTGTGAAACTGGTATCTGCCACCCAACCAGAAGTAATCAATTGGACTAAATCAGGAAAAACACAAAATTTGATTTAATAATTTAGCATAACTTGATAAAAACTTAAATATATCAAAAGGGTCTAAAAAGGAATTTAAATACAATCTGATGAATGAGAAAGAATAGTTTCAATAAAACAGGAACAACTATGTCAATAGTTGTAGGAGTATGGGTGGTTGGACACCAAATTTCGGACATTCAGAAACAATCACATTTCCTATACGAATATTCAAATATATTGGAATATTCTGTACAAATATTTGAATACCAAAATCTGTATTAGTTGACATCTATGGTATGAATCATAAGGGTTGCAAAATAGCCCAGGGGAAGTATTCTAAACTTGCCTTAAAGAAATACATGTATATTCTTCAAGCCAAATCTTGTATCAAAGAAAAAACTAACCATCAATATACAGTACAAAAAGCATTCACCAGTGAGGCTGCCTGGCTTATGGCTTAAATGGTAATTTGCAGTCCCTCTCACCATGCATTTGTTTTACCAGCAGGTTTGTACACTGTAGAGGATCATTAAAAGTAGGGATGGCAACGAGTAACCGGTTAACCAAGTACTCGATCGAACGTCCGAATATCGGTTAACAAAAATGATATTCGATTACTCGGAAAAAATATATAATTTCTATTTTTGGCGATTTAGAAAGATTGGTGTATCCAATTAGTTCAGAAATTCGGAGATGTACATGTATCTTCGTAAATATCTGTTAAATGCAATCAAAACATCCTTGCAGAGGTGCGAAAATGATATCGTAAATTAACAGTTTGACACGCGCATGGGATTGAACACCTGTGTCGCTTACGTCATTCGGCCTCTTATGATATTTAATAACCTTTAATTGTGTTACAGTTTGTAGCCGAAACTTGTTTTAAGGTAACTGTTTTGAAAACAGCAAAGGGCCGGATTGCTATTATGAACTGTTAGATTGTAAAGGTTGTAATTAGACCCGATTAAACGTTTGTTTTTCTTTACTCAATAATAAAATTTACGCACATAAATCAAGAAATATCATTAACTTTTTTATATCTTGATAAAGTATTTTGCTTAGAAGAAACAGACTTTCATGTGAACTTGTAGATAAGATCATTTTCCTCAAGAAAAACAGAGCCAGTGTTGTTAAATATTGACGCGTAATATTAAAAAGAAACTGATGTGTAGACCAAAGTACAGCGTAGTGCTGTAACACGTATGCTTGCATGAACGCTAAGTTATCAACTGTGTAAAAGATGTTAAGATGAACTCATAGAAAAGTGTTTAATTTTCTTCGAATAAAGACATTGTACTTAGAGAAAAATACGAGAATATTGTTCTTGAAATGTCAAACATTTATTTATAATTATAAAACATATATATATAAATGCTGTCATTGACGATCTCTCATGTTTATATTTATTATGTATTTGCTAGCTTTATCCATTGCCGCCGATCAGTCTTTATTATTTCAAAAACTGATATATATGTTTTAAACTTGATATTGCATTAATTAAAACGTTGTAAAATATAATGTTGTTTGTTAAATTTGTTTATTGGTTATTTTAAGTTACCTCCCTTGCAATCCTATTTATAGTTACGAATTGTATGAATTAAAAAAAGAAAACGAAAGTAGCTTGCAGACGGTGTTGATATTGTGTGATAGAACTTAGAAGATCATTGGAAATCATCCGAGTAACCGAGTACTCGATCAGGAAAAATTACCGAGTACTCGAGTATTGATTTTGGTATTCGTTGCCATCCCTAATTAAAAGCCAAAGGATACTGTACAGAAATCAAAAGTACCATATGCCAGCTCTTTTTTTTTTTTAAAAAAAGAGAGAAAAAAAAAGAAAAAAAAACCCTACCTAACTACCCTATTTAATTCAATGATGTCCCCTGAACCACACATATTTTTTCCTAGACATATACGCAAAATAATCCCAGGTTTTTTCACATATAGCAATAAATTCCACTATTTTTATAGAGGATCACCAACAGAATAGCAGTGCAAAATTAATATCATATCCTACAAGGGGTTGCTGAAGAGAAGAGCTATGAAGTTTTCCTTTATAGTTCCAGATAGGAAGCAATAAATTCCACAAATGTGAAAGAGAAGCCAAAAAAGGAACATTCTTGTAGAGTGTAGTTGAAATAGGCTATTTCAGAGGCAATGTCGCTTAAAGCAAATTGTTGACGGTAGGCAATTCAAGTAGCTCACTTGACCTATCACACAGGTGAGCTAAAAATTGCATAAAAATCTTAAATGCAATTTCTTGATGTTCAAATTGAATAAAGAATAACAAAACTATTCTTTTTAAAGAAATTAATTTTAGCTTACATATAAACCTTGCAATTTCTAAACTGTTAAGAAGAAGTCAGTGACAATAAAAACAATCTATCTTAACTGTTATTTACAACAAATCTTTCTTTGACATCTATGACTTTGAACTGCTAAAAGCACTAGTTAAGAAGACTGTACCTGTATTATCCTATGCTTATTCCAATCTGATCCCATTGACAAATAATTCAAACATTTCAGTGACACTGCCTGCATCTGTAACATGAAGCAGAAAAAAACGAGGAAAGATTCTGTATTGGTTGAATAAAACAAGAACTGTCACTGAAAGATGACAATGCCCCGGAAGTGGTCCTTTGACTGTTGAGCTAAGGACCAGATGAAGATAAACTGTAGATCCTTAAAAAGAAGCGATTCTTTTGACAATTGGGCTGTTGAGGTCAAGGTCATTCAGGGGTCAAGGTCATATAATTATATGTCCAAAGGAATGTTATGTTCAAGTATGAAGTAAATCCATTCCCTAATAAGGCAGTTATGGGCAATGTGACAGTATGAATGACAGACTGACAGATGGACAGATAAAAAAATTTGGAATATCTCTCCCAAAAGCCTGCTGTGAGCGAACATGAACTAAATCTGTTGATTTAAAAGAAGTATTTGTTTGTTTTTTGACAACTGACCCAAGGTCAAGATCATTCAGAGGTCAAGGATAAAAAAAATTACTTCATTTGGTAGATAAACCTAAAGGATTGTTTTTTTTACAAACATGAACTAAATCGGTTTATTAATAAAAAAGTTATGGCCAATATTGATATTTTTGACAACTGGATCTTTGAGGTCAAGGTCATATAATTATATGTCAGAGGGACAGTCTTGTTCAAAGGGATGTTGTATTCAAATATGATGCAAAATCCATTTATTAATAAGGAAGTTATGTGCACTGTTTAAGTTTCCAGACAGAATGAATAACAGACTTACAGTTCATAAACTAAATGCCCTCCTTCAGGGGGCATAAAAATCATGATGAAGTAAAAAGAAAAAACACTTCTTAGTTTCAAAATTAGAAATCAGTTAAAGTCGACAAGTGTGATTTGGGGGTTGTAAGATCTGGATATTTTACACAGGTAAAAATGCCAGATTGGCCTTATCTGTCTTATATAGATGCTAAATTGCCTGATCTGTGTAAAACTGTGTACCGGTAAAACAGGTAACAATTCTATATGGCCAGACCCAGAATGCTATAAATACTACAGTCTATCCAATATTAGCTATCAGCAAAAATACCTGTGGACTTTCCAAAGCTGCCAGTTTGAGAATTCTCTGTAAAGCAGCTTTATCACCATCTATGATGGCAGCATGTGTTGATGGGTCCTCTAGTAGCATACTTAGTGCACTGACAGACATGAGGGCCACTGTGTCACTGGTATTACAACATAACCTCAACATCACATGTAGACCTCCAGTCTCCAACACTGCAATGTTATAATAAGAAGTCTGTCTAGGGCTCCAGAAATTTTCAAATCCAAATCAGTCTGATCCCCCCCACCCTCCAAAAAACAACTATATTTAATGTTTGTATGCCTAATGTATGCTTTCAAGGCTGTTCTCATACTGAAAAATACAAACAATTTATTGTCACTGACAACTAAAATTGAATTATAATGCTTACATTAGTTGGTTTTTTGACATCATGAAAAACAGTTTTGCTCAAAGTAAAAGTTAACAAGAGCGATCAGAGATCACGTGTTACCTGATGATAACCAATTAAGCATTGTACTGAGGGGTGATTGGACAGTTTGTTGGAAATGTAAATGTACCAATCAATCCTGTAACATTAATTTTCATTCAAACTGCAATAGTAGTATAAGAGAACTAGTCCCTACAAACTTTAAAAATAACAAGGGCGATCAGTGATCACATGTGTCGCCTGATGACAGCCAATTAAACAGTAGTATTGAGAGGTGATTGGACAGTTTGTAGACTAAAACGCATTTTTTTTATTCAAGGGCCATAACTCAGCCAAGACTCATTCAACCGAATAACCTGTAAGACATGCCCAAGTACTTGAAGTACAGAACACTCCTATAACATAACTCCTATAACATTTCATTTAAATTGCTCTAGTAGTATAAGAGAAGTAGTCCGGACAAACTTTAAAAATAAAAATCATTAAAGGGCCATAACTCTGACAAAAATCACTTGAACCAGAAAATGCTGAAGATATGCACAACTAAACTTGGTACTGATCATTCCTGTATAGTTTGGATGAAATCTCACCAGTAGTTTCTGAGGAGTAGTTTTGACAAGTTTTGTGATGGACAGACAGACAGACGGACTGACAGACAGACAGATGATGGGGAAGTGATCCCTATATGTCTTGGCTACTTTTTAGCATGTTGCAGCTACTGTGAAGCCTGCAACACAAAATTCATTATTTGGCTAAAATGCCTTTTTCATTCAAGGGCCATAACTCAGCCAAAAATCATTCAACCGTAAAACCTGTTAGATATGCGCAAGTACTTGAGGTACTGATCAATCCTGTAAAATTTCATTCAAATTGCATTAGGAGAATAAGAGAAGTAGTACGTACAAACTTTAAAAATAACTAGAAATGTGTCCAAAGGACACAGATGCCCACGCTAAATACTAAATGAACAGGTAAGTGGTGCATTTATTTTTTTTTTTTTAAATAAAAATCATTAAAGGGCCATAACTCTGACAAAAATCATTGAACCGGAAAATGCTGAAGATATGCACAACTAAACTTGGTACTGATCATTCCTGTAAAGTTTGGATGAAATCGCACCAGTAGTTTTTGAGGAGTAGTCTGGACAAGTTTTGTGACAGACGGACAGACAGACAGACGACGGAGAAGTGATCCCCTATATGTCGCGGCTACTCTGTAGCAGGCGACACAAAAATCATTAAAGGGCCATAACGCTGACAAAAATTACTGAACTGGAAAATGCCGAAGCTATGCACAACAAGACTTAGTACTGATCATTCCTGTTAAGTTTGGATGAAATTGCACCAGTAATTTCTGAGGAGTAGTGCGGACAAGTTTTGTGACAAACGGACGGATGGACAGACGGACAGACAGACGATGGAGAAGTGATCTTTATATGTCACAGCTACTTTGTAGCATATTGCAGCTACTATGAAGCAGGACAACACAAAAATCATTAACAGGCCAAAAAGCCTTTTTAGGTAATGATTAATCCTGTAACATTTCATTCAAATTGCATTAGGAGAATAAGAGAAGTAGTATGGACAAACTTTAAAAATAACTAGAAATGTGTCCAAAGGACACAGATGCCCTCGCTAAATACTAAATGAACAGGTAAGTGGTGCATTTTCAAAGACAAGTTCAGCAGTCTCTTACAAGTATAAAATCTTTAGTCTCTCTTACATCCTTTGAGAGATTACATCAAGGTGACAAAATGGTAAGGGATAAAACCTACGTAGCAATCTACAGTTATTTCTGTTGCGTCCATATAATAATTATATCAAAACACACATACGTGCAGCCCACTACAAATGTCTATTACATTCATGTATGTTCTTTGTTGCTCACCTGCCTTGTGTGATAATTCCATATTCAACATCTGCTACCTTACTAAAATTACATGATAAGCATGCTGAAAGTTTTGAAATTATGGGCAAGAAACAAGACATTATCATGGCAGGGATGTGTTGTCATCATATGATAACTAGATGTTTTTGTAAGAAATGCATCTCTCCCCCAGTGCATCATTGAAACAGGGGCACAAAATAGATGAGAGAGGTCAGCTCGCGAAAGAATTGTGAACAGGAAAATAGGAATGAGTGTGTTGAAAATAGGCTGTGGTATAACAAGGAGTACAATTGTTTCAGAAGATTAGGTCATTATGACCTTGACCTTTGATCAGCTGACCCCAAAATCAATAGGCTTCTTCTGCTCAACCAGGACAATCATCCCATGAAGTTTGAAGACTCTGAGTCAAATAAAACAAGTTATTGAGTGGCAACCATTTTCAAGTTAAAGATCACTGTGACCTTGACCTTTGACTGGCTGACCCCAAAATCAATAGGCTTCTTCTTCTCAATAAAGACAATCATTATATGAAGTTTTAAGACTCTGGGTCAAAAAGAACTCAAATTATTGAGCAGAAACCATTTTCAAGTTAAAGATCACTGTGACCTTGACCTTTGACCGGCTGACCCCAAAATTAAAAGATTTCTGTAACTCAATAAGGACAGTCATCCTATGAAGTTTGAAGGCACTAGATCAAATAGAACTCTAGTTATTGAGTGGAAACCATTTATACATTTAAGGTCACTGTGACCTTGACCTTTGACCTACATACTCCAAAAACAATAGGCTTCTGTAACTCAATATGGGCAATCATCCTATGAAGTTTGCAGACTCTTGTTGAAAAGGTACTCTAGTTATTGAACAGAAACGAAGTGTGACAGACAGATAGACAGACAGACGGACTGACGGACAGGGCAAAAACAATATGTCTCCCCAAGATGGGGAAGACATAATAAACATATCTTTTTTTGAAATACCACCTATGCAGGAGGAAGTTATGAGCCGGACACAAATAACTTTTTCACTCTATTCATATCAGGAATAAGCCAAAACTTCAAGTGTCTACTGTGACCTTGACCTTTCAGCGAGCAACATATTACTTGCACACAACATGTTGACTTCTTATGATGATCAATTATGCCATTTTGAAATCCAACCATGCACAACAAAGTTATGGGCCGGACACAAACAACTTTTTCACTCTATCCATGAAAGGAATAAGCCAAAACTTCAGGTGTCCACTGTGACCTTGACCTTTGAGTTAGCGACATGTTTTTTGCTTGGGACATGTCAACTTCATATGATGATCACCTATACCGAATTATTTCAAAATTCAACCATGCACAACAGTTATGAGCCGAACACAAACATCTATTGTATGCACGCAGGCATGCACGCACACACACACGAACAGGGTAAACACTATATGCCCGCTTGCCATTATCGTGGCGGGTCCATAAAAATCATTAAAGGGCCATAACTCTGACAAAAATCATTGAAATGAAAAATGCCGATGATATGCACAGCAGGTTTTTTTTTTACTAGACTTAGTACTGATAGTTCCTGTAAAGTTTGAATGAAATTGCACCAGTAGTTTCTGAGGAGTAGTCTGGACAAGTTTTGTGATGGATGGACAGACAACCGACGGAGAAGTGATCCCTATATGTTGCGGCTACTTTGTAGCAGGCAACACAAAAATGATTAAAGGGCCATAACTCTAACAAAAATCACTGAACTGGAAAATGCTGGTTTGGATGAAACTGCACCAGTAGTTTTTGATTATAACTATGAGAATACAGGTTTAAGATATTGGTATGGGTACCATTATAACTATGAAATTACAGGTTAAAAATTTTGGTATGGGTACCATTATAACTATGAAATTACAGGTTAAAGATATTGGTATGGGTACCATTATAACTATGAAATTACAGATTAAGGTATTGGTATGGGTACCATTATAACTATGAAATTACAGGTTAAAGATATTGGTATGGGTACCATTATAACTATGAAATTACAGATTAAAGGTATTGGTATGGGTACCATTATTACTATGAAATTACAGGTTAAAAATATTGGTATGGGTATCATTATAACTATGAAATTACAGGTTAAAGATATTGGTATGGGTATCATTATAACTATGAAATTACAGGTTAAAGATATTGGTATGGGTATCATTATAACTATGAAATTACAGATTAAAGGTATTGGTATGGGTACCATTATTACTATGAAATTACAGGTTAAAAATATTGGTATGGGTACCATTATAACTATGAAATTACAGGTTAAAAATTTTATTATGGGTATCATTATAACTATGAAATTACAGGTTAAAGATATTGGTATGGGTATCTTTAAGACTATGAGAATACAGGTACAAGTACAAATATTGGTACAGGATACTATTATAGCTATGAGAATAGAGCTTGAAATAAAGGTATTGGTATGGATATGGGAACCATTATGACTATAAAAATACAGGTTAAAGTATAAATATTGGTATGGGTACCTTTGTGACTATGTAGTGAACTGATACCTTTAGACAGGAATGTTTTAGATTTACAGTAAATACACAGGGTGCTGATTCCATCAAGAAGAATCTGTTCTTTGTCACCTGGGACCTTGTCTAATACTCTGAAAAAGAAAAGATAAATGCTTTTAATTTTACTCTTCATATATATATATTACATACAGCTTAACATTATGACACTAGCAGAATTTTCAACTCCATACTAAGACAAAGTCAATCTTATTTAGTTTTATTCCACGTTTAACCAAATCAATATTCCATTACCAGAATCAACCTGTATTTCATACATAAGCCAAATTTTAAAATATATACAACATCATTAGTAAATATTATAATTTTAAGAACTTTTAAGTATCTTCTAGGTGAAAAGTTTTTCTACGAGACTGAAAACTGATAATTAGGAGGAAATTTTCACATACGGAGATACACCGGAATCTACTTGAAATACAACAATGTAGACGTCCCATCTCAACACTGCATGTTTCAATGCACATTAATAATAGATCATATCATGATGAATATCATTCTTAATATGAAGTCTGAAATCAAACTCAGCAATAAAAATTTGAACTGAATTGTAAAACAAAACAAAGAAATTTCTGCAAAAAATATTGTCAATATAATGCAGAACATTAAGAAACAGAATAAACAAAATCAATGTAATAATCAAAGAAGCAATTGCATACATGCCATATTTTTAGGTGGTCTCTCAGAGAGTTTGGTTTTTGTTTTTGTTTCAGACAGAGAGATTTGGGTACCAGCCAGGGGGTGTTCAAACATTGTCTTGTCAAATCCTCAATTTCACTACTAAATCTAGCAAAAGCACCCCCACAAAAAAAAAATCTTTATATAGAATTAACACACTTAAAGGGACATATCTCTGACAAAAATAACTGAACTGGAAAATGCCAATGATATGCATAACTAGACTTGGTACTGGTCATTCCTGTAAAGTTTGGACGAAATTGCACCAGTAGTTTTTGAGGAGTAGTCCGGACAAGTTTTGTGACAGACAGACAGAAGACGAAGAAGTGATCTCTATATGTCTTGGCTACTTTGTAGCATGTCGCATGTAATAGGCAACACAAACAATTACGGGTAAAAACTCCTTTTTTTATTCAAGGGCTATAACTCAGCCAAAAATCATTCAACGGAAAAACCCATTTAATATGAGCAAGTACTTGAAGTACCAATCAATCCTGTAATATTTCATTCAAATTACATTATTAGTATAAGAGAAGTAGTCCAGACAAACTTTAAAAATAAAAATCATTAAAGGGCCATAACTCTGACAAAAATAACTGAACTGGAAAATGCTGAAGTTTGGATGAAACTGCACCAGTAGTTTTTGAGGAGTAGTCCAGACAAGTTTTGTGATGGATTGACAGACAGACAGACAAACAGATGATGGAGAAGTGATCCCTATATGTCGCAGCTACTTTGTAGCAGGCGACACAAAACTCTTGGCCTTCTGATTTCATAGAAGAAAATTTTTAAAAAATTTCCTGTATTTTTCTTTGTAAAGCATAATTATTACCCCTCACTGGAGTTAAGTGACCATCAGGACATAATTTGAACAATCTTGGAAGAGGTCTGCTAAATAATGCTACACATAAAATTTCAAAAGTCTCACCTTAAATGTTTGTGACAAAAAATTATTTTTAATGTGTTTCCCTGGATAACTCAATGTAAAACATCTAACCCCTAAGGAAGAGCAAAAAACAATCAGTGCCAAAGTTTGAATAATCTTGGTAGAGGTTCAGAAGACAATATTAGAATGTAGGGAGGTAATTTCCTACAAGAAGAATTTTTAAAAAATTTCCTCTTTGTTGCTTTGTAAAACATGTGACACTCTTGTGCAGGGCCAGTTGTGACTCCCTGGATATAACTGGAATAAACCTGATAGCAGACTGTTAGATAATGCTTCACACCAAATTTCAAAAGTATCAGTCTTAGATTTTTAAAGAATTTGGCCTAAATAAAGTCAATGTAAAACATCTGGCTCCTGGGGCTGTGCCAAAAATGACCACAGGGGCAAACAATTTTTGGTAAAGGTCCACTAGACAATACTTCATGCCAAATTTCAAAATTCTGGGCCTTGTTTCATACCTGAAGAATTTTACATTACTCATCATGGACAGACAGTGCAACTACAATATGGCAACATACATCTGGTTACTGGCTATGTACAGAGGAGATGCATGGGTGGATATTTGAAACAGCAAAGCTAGGTCATGGGACAAAAGCAAAGGTATGGTGCATGCATCTAAATAACCTATTTCACTTACAGACAGATAGCTTTTAGAACTCCAGTAGTAACCATAAAGTCTTGCACAGGTTCATAGGTTGATAAAGTATGTAAGGCACTCACAATATGTGACTAGATAAAACAAACAACACCTCAATCAGATTTCTTAACTTTGTAAACATGTTCTTTGACATCAACTAAACATTCCACTTACACTGAATGTCTTTTACTGTCTGTTAAAATGAATCACTACAGTCATTTCTCGATGGCTTCAGCTTACTGTGCTTGATTTCCTACATGGCTTGAATCAGATATGCAGTCGTGATTGTTTCTCATTATACCTCTATGTTGAAATTATAATGATTACTCAGTCACAAGTCAAAGTGGCTGGAGGTGTCATCATGGTCCACACATGTTAATTTACACCTTTCATTGTTCTTATGGGTTGAACTCCTAACTGGGATTAAAATTGTCTCACAGGTTTGTCATAACTGTACAATGTCACATTTGATTTGTTAATCAATGCACTGCTAAAGAAATTAGGAACTTCAAATCTTTTGAAATCAGCAAGAAATGTGTACATTAATTTTAGAACTTTTTTAGTTGAAATGACATAACATTGGCAGGGTGTACTGACATAATCCCCTTCGGACAAAATCCCCTTCGCATACCTGGACAAAATCCCCTCCATGGGTGGACATAATCCCCTTCATGTTTTTGCAAGGCTGAACAAATCCCCTTACCTACCTGGACAAAATCCCCTTGTTTCATAGGTTTCTAATGTATTATTATGCTCCATAAAAATTGATGAATAATGAACTTTTGTTTTTTGATTTAAAATTATGTATCAAGTTAACCTTTATAACTATATAAGCTTGATAAGACATATTTTTTTTTATTTTTTCAGATCAATTATCAACCAAATTATCATTAAAAACAATTTAATTAGTTTAGAAGTGTTCACTATAATTGTGGTAAATTATCAACTGCATAACAAATATATTTGATTAGGCAATTTCTTTAATTGTTTTAAATTGATTAGTATGAAAAATCATTTTAATTAGTTTAACAGTGTTCATTTTAATTGTTTAAAATGATGACTTAATTCACTCAAGTAAGAGTGAACTAACAATTAGCAATCAGTACTAACAATCACCACACAGCATAATGCAGTATGTCGCTCTCATACCCACTTTATAAACAGAAAATTCATCCGAGGGGAATTTTGTCCTAGGTAGCAATTTTATGGAGGGGATTTTGTCCACTTCAAAATTTCACACATGAAGGGGATTATGTCCACCCATGGAGGGGATTATGTCCAGATATACAAAAATACATGAAGGGGATTTAGTCCGAAGGGGATTTTGTCTGACATTCCATTGGCAGATCTTGTCTTTTGAAGGGGTGAATAATTCAAAAGCTATTTACAACTCTATAGTATACAATCGCGAGTTGCGTACAAGAAATTCACTAGACTCAACTTACAAAAAAAAAAAAAAACATTAACAAAAAACTTATCATACAAAAATAAAAAAGAAGGTATGTATCACCGTGATGATAAACCAAAACAATATTTTGCGTATATCTGCCTGTGGTGTGTATGTATTTCATAACCTATCCTTTCCTTTATGAGTGTTTCTTCATTTTGCTGTCATGTTCTGGCAGTAAAGAAAAATACCCTGATATAAGTGTATCCTATACAAAAAAATTACTCAAGAAATTCAGGAAAGTTTGAAAAAAGATCAACAATATGATAAGAAAAAGTAACTAATTTAGAAGCTATTAGTTCATAATAACAAGCAGCAATGTCTCATCAAATTATTCAAGGCTTTATTTATTTGCTGCCATCCTAACAACTTCAAGCCATCGAGCAATGACTGTACTTGTTTCTGTGACTAAAAGAAAATTGTGAAGTTTCAAAACTAATGTGATAAAAACTTCCAAAGTCAAGAATATACAAAGCTAATTTCTCAACATCACTCAAGAAAAAAAATAACACACTCATGAAAAGTGGGCAAATTCTTAGAATTTCACAAACTGTACAGTATTTTTTTGTGATTTTGACTTAAGTCTTATAAGACTAATCAAAAGCCAAAAAATTTTTAGCAGTTTCATTAATTCTTTCAATATAAAGTCTGTGCCCAAAACAAGTGTTGATCATAATGAGAGATCTGTGTATAACAGTTATACCATGATTTCCATATTTGGAGTTTCCAGATGAACTTTACATTGCGCAATCAGTGTGTGAAATCCACCAAACTGAAATATCTGTAAGAGAAAAAGGAACAAGCCTCAAACTACTGCAACTAATACAGAAGTGTTACTCCAAAAACACATGCTTTTAATTTGTGTTATAAAATAACTGACTTTATATAGGCCCTGTTATTTGTTCCAAAGGCAGTTGCACTCGACCCAAGGCTAGGCCAAGGGCCAATACGACTATCCTTTAAAAGGGGCAAATATCAAATCAATTATTTAATGACAATTTTATTTCATTTCAGTTCCAGAATTTGCTCACCCTCTGACATAATATTTGTGACCCTTCTGTCATCTGCTTGTGTTCATTAGAGTTACAAGCTGTGAAAAAAACATGAATACCATCCTTTAGATCATACACAACCTTTTTGGGTATTCACTTCAAATCCTAAACAGGATAAAAGTCGACAGAACAAGAGGGCCATGATGGCCCTTTTATTGCTCACCTGAGAACAACTGCAACTACTTTCAATCACACACCAAATACCTAAACTCCAGGAATTGTGGTTTCTGACAAGAAGATATTTAGTTTTAACCTATGTCAGTCCATATAAAATCAAGAGACCCCTGGGTGGGACCAATTTTTATTTTTTAGCCTTGGTGACCTTTTTTTCTAGTGACCTAAAATCCAACCCAAAGGCAGATGTCCATGATACATACATACCAAATATCTAAGATATCCATCAATAAATGATGACTCAGGCAAGTGGTTTGTAAGATCACCAAAGCTGTGAAACCACACAGACATGGCAAAATAAGCCTATTCTGGCCCACATACCTCTGGAACCCATGATGGAATCAGGCTGGTTCAGAAATAGAAAGGAGATCTATTGTTTATAAATGAAGGAGATCTATTGTTTATAAATATTTTGTGAAAGTTTGGTTGAAATGGAATCAACTGGGAGCATAACACTATGACGTAAGGTAGAGAAATCTTGACAGAGTGGGCTTTGGGATGTACAGTCAAGTACCTATGCATTAAAAAATAAAAATCGGACCGATGGGGGGGGGGGGGGGGGGGGGGGAACTGGTGGTTGTGCTGGGGGAAGAGGACTGGTGGTGGTTGTGCTGGGGGAAGGGGACTGGTGGTTGTGCTGTGGGAAGGGGGGGGCAGCTGGTTGTTGGAGGGGGGGGGTTGAGGGTGGATTGGGAGTCAAGTACCTATGTATATGTATTAAAATATCAAAAAAAAAAAAAAAAAAAAAGATAGGGCCCCAGGGGGGGAGACGGTTGGGGGGAGTACTTACCCATCTCATGTCAGTTAATATTTTATTTATAGGCTTAAGAAGTTTTTTTCCTATATATAAGTATAAGCAAAATCAAGTGACCCCTGGGGGTGGGGCTAACTGTGAGCCCAGGGACATGGGTACCAACAACATTTGCAGGGGTCTTGCTGGTGATCAAGTATTCCAATGGAATATCTTTGACACTTTTTGAGACATGGACATAAAGAAAAAGGTTAATCAAGAAATTTTAACTTGCAAAAGGGGTATAACATTGCAAAAATAAATTTGAGGGTTATCTGCCCTTGAGAAATGGTGTTGTCTTAAGTGATTCAATTGTAAGCATTACAAATGGAAAGTCTGATGAAGAAACATTAAGAAATGACATAGTTATAGCCAATGTTAAGTTTTCATGACAAAATTCAAGTACAAAAAGGGGCATAACCTTGTCAATTGTGACCTTGACCTACACATTTTGGCATCATCACGACCCTGTTGTTGTAAGCAATATAATTTGAAAGTTTGATATTGAAATGTTAAGAAATGGCAAAGTTATTCCCAACGTTAAGTTTTCATGACAAAATCCAAGTATAACTAGATGGGTGTTCAGTGGAACACTTGTGTCGCCCTTGGGTACTCTGTTAGAATAACTAAAAAGGTAAACAAGAGCCTGCTGGGGTTGAGGGTGGATGGGGAGTCAAGTACCTATGTATAAAATTTAAAAAAAAAAAATTGGGCCTGGAGGGGGGGGGGAGTTTGAGGGGGGTGGGTGGGGGGGGGGGGGAGTAAAGTACCTATGTTTAAAAAAAAAAAAAGGCGCGGGGTGGGTGGTAAAATAATGGGGGGGGGGGTGACTGGTTGGGGGGGGGGGGGGTTTGAGGGTGAATGGGGAGTCACGTACCTATGTATTAAAAAAAAAAAAAATATGGGGCCAGGGTGGGAGGCGGGGGGAGGGGTTGAGTAGGGGGGGGGGGGGAATAAAGTGCATATGTTTTAAAATTAAAAAAAAAAAAAAAATTGGGCCCCGGGGGTGTGGGGGGATGACTGGTTGAGGGGGGGTAAATGGTTGGGAGGGAGGGGGGGGGATTGAGTAGGGGGGAATAAAGTGCATGTTTTAAAATTAAAAAAAAAAAAAAAAAAATTGGGCCAGGGTGGGAGGGGTTGAGGTAGGGGGGGGGGAATAAAGTGCATAATTTTTAAAATAAAAAAAAAATTGGGCCCGGGGGTGGTGGGGGGATGACTGGTTGGTGGGGGGGGATGGTTGGGGGGGAGGGGGGGGTAGGGGGGGAATAAAGTGCATGTTTTAAAATTAAAAAAAAAAAATTGGGCCCGAGGTTGGGGGGATGACTGGTTGGGGGGGGGGGGTTTGAGGGGGGGGGGGGGGGGAATAAAGTGCATATGTTTTAAAATTCAAAAAAAAAAAAAAAAAAAATTGGGCCCGGGTGGGGGGGGTTGGGGGGGATGATGGTTGTGGGGGGGGGGTATAAAGTGCATATGTTTTACAAAAAAAAAAAAAGTTGGGGGGGGTGGGGAGGGAAGGTACCTACGTTTTAAAAATAAAAAAAAAAAAAAATTGGGCCGGGGTGGGGGGGGGGGGTGGGGGGGGGGGGCTGGGGGGGGGGGGCGGATTCCCATGCAGAGGGGACAGTGGGGGGGGGGGAGGGGGGGGAGTACTTACCCATCTCATGTCAGTTAATATTTTATTTCTAGGCTTAAGAAGTTTTTTTTCCTATATATAAGTTTAAGCAAAATCAAGTTGCCCCGGGGGTGGGGCTAACTGTGACCCCAGGGACATGGGTACCAACAATCTTTGCAGGGGTCTTGCTGGTGATCAAGTATTCCAAGTTTGAATGGAATATCCTTGACACTTTTTGAGACATGGGCATAAAGAAAAAGGTTAACCAAGAAATTTTAACTTGAAAAAGGGGCATAACATTGCAAAAAAAATTTGAGGGTTATCTGCCCTTGAGAAATGGTGTTGTCTTAAGTGATACAATTGTAAGCATTACAACTGGAAAGTTTGATGAAGAAACATTAAGAAATGGCATAGTTATAGCCAATGTTAAGTTTTCATGACAAAATCTAAGTACAAAAAGGGGCATAACTCTGTCAATTGTGACCTTGACCTATACATTTTGGCATCATCACGACTCTGTTGTCGTAAGCAATATAATTTGGAAGTTTGATGTTGAAATGTTAAAAAATGGCAAAGTTATTCCCAACGTTAAGTTTTCATGACAAAATCCATGTATAAAAAGGGGCATAACTCTGTCAAATGTGACCTTGACCTAGAAATTTTGGCATCAACCTGACCCTGTTGTCATAATCAATACAATTTGAAAGTTTGATAAGATAATGTTTAGAAATGGCAAAGTTATAGCCAACGTTAAGTTTTCGTGACGGACCGACGGACAAAGCGATCCCTATGTATCACCTTTTCTTCGAAAGGGCGACACAAAAAGGGGCATAACTCTGTCAAATGTGACCTTGACATAGAAATTTTGGCATCATCCCAACCCTGTTGTCATAAGCAACCTAGAAATGGGTTTTTGATTAAACAAAAACATATGTCTCCCCCCCCAGCCAGTTGCTGCAGGTAGTATTGAGTCAGACGATTGTAAAATTTGACATTTAACCTCCAAGTGTGACCTTGACCTTGAGACACCACACCCACAAGGTGGGTTCTGCATGTCACCTTGATGAGGTGAACATCTGACCCAAGTTTCATAAAAATCCTTCAAGGGCTTTTGAAGATACAGAGCTGACACGATTTTGTGGCTTTGACATTTAACCTCAAAGTGTGACCTTGACCTTGAGACACCACACCTGCAAAGTGGGTTCTGCACGTCGTCTTGATGAGGTGAACATCTGACCCAAGTTTCATAAAAATCCTTCAAGGGCTTTTGAAGATACAGAGCAGACACGATTTTGTGGCATTTGACATTTAACCTCCAAGTGTGACATTGACCTTGAGACACCACACCCACAAAGTGGGTTCTGCACGTCGCCTTGATGAGGTGAACATCTGACCCAAGTTTCATAAAAATCCTTCAAGGGCTTTGGAAGATACAGAGCGGACACGATTTTGTGACGGACATACGGACGGACGGACAGACAACCGGGGGTAAAAACAATATGTCTCCCCCATTTTTTGGGGGAGACATAATTAATTTGAAAGTTTGATAAGATAATGTTTAAAAATGGCAAAGTTATAGCCAACGTTAAGTTTTCGTGACGGACCTACGGACAAAGCGATCCCTATGTATCACCATTTCTTCAAAAGGGCGACACAAACAGGGGCATAACTCTGTCAATTTTGACCTTGACCTACAGATTACAGCATCATCACGACCCTGTTGTCGTAAGCAATATAATTTGAAAGTTTGATGATGAAATGTTAAGAAACTGGCAAAGTTATTGCCAACGTTAAGTTTTCATGACAAAATCCAATTACAAAAAGGGGCATAACTCTGACAAAGTAATCCCTATGTTTTGCCTGTTTCTTCAAAAGGGTGACACAATAAATTATGGATGCCAGATGGACGACAGACAAATCAGCATACTAAACAAGAACTGCCACTGAAAGATGACAATGCCCCTGTAGTGGAGCTTTGACCTTTGAGCTGAGGACCAGAGAAGATCAACTGTATATCCTTCAAATGAGGTGGGGTTGTTTTTTAACAATTTGACCTCAAGGTCAAGGTTCTTTCGAGGTCAAGGTAAAAAAATGTTTGTCATTTTGAAGATCTCTCCCAAAAGATTGTTGAGTGCAAACATTTTCAAAATACATAACTTTGTTTTTTTTTAATTTGACCTTAAAGTCAAGGTCGTTAAGGGGTCAAGGTAAAAAAATATATGTCATTCAGAGGTCAGTCATATAAATATATGTCAGTTGGAAGGTCTTGTCCAGTGGGGTGTTGTGTTCAAGTATGAAATTATTCCATTTACTAATAAGGAAGTTATGGGCAATGTTAAAGTTTTTGGATGGAATGACAGACCGACAGACAGGTAAAAAAATATGTGCCCTACTTTGGGGGCATAAAATACTATATGCTGTCATCCAGGACATAAAAAGAAGTTTCATTATTTTAAATGTGAGTATTTCATGATTAATTTAAAAAAACTTCAAAAGGTATTTGTACAATAAAATTGTTGTAAATTCATTTGAAAATTATAAATGGGTAAAAATTCAATTCCATAGCATAAAATAAGAGCTCCGCAGAGCGGCGCCAACTTTCATCTGTTTTACATGTCAACGATGGGGGCCATAGTTATGGTTCTTGTGCACTACTCCTGAAAGAGGTCTATATACCTCTGACGTTTCATGTCAAGATGTTTATATTGTTCATATTGATACCTTTGATCATTCAACTTAATAAGCAATTTTGACAAAAATTGTAAGTTAAAAAGGGGCATAACTCCAAAAATATAGCTCTCAGAATAATGCCCTCTTGTATTACAAATGCCTCTTCTCATGATCAGCATTCAAAGTTTCATATTGATATCTTTTAAATTGTTTGAGTAATGGGCTACATTAAAGTTTTTGCACAATGACGATGATGACCCAACGATCATAATAGACTTTTTCTTCAAAACAGACGAGCTAATAAAATGATTTCTAAGACTGTACTCTCTCCAATTTAAAATTTCAGCTATCAGTAACATGCATGTGACTAATGCATGCATTAAAGACTGCTTGACAGTGATGTCCCCCACTGACAACACAAGCTTGTTGATATAAGTCTGAAGCCTGTATACTAGCCATTTGAGTCTGTTTCGTGACCGTTAAAATCTGTCAACCGTCCTTAAAATCTGTCATGTAACCTTAATTATCTATCATGTGACCCTATATATCTCTTTACTGACCCTTAACAGAAGTGCAATAATGGCCCTTAATCACTTACCTGTGTCCCATTGAAAAGGGGTCATAACTCTGAAACCCATGATGGGATGAAGCTTGCTCAGGAAACGAGATGACACATATTCAAACTCAACCTAGAGATCATCAAGACAAACATTCTAACAAGTTATTAATGCCATTTGGACAAAAAAATGGACTCTAGTCTTTAAACATGGTAAATCTGTGTTTTGACCCAATGACCTAGTTTTTTACCCCCCGATGACATATATTCAAACCTGATCTAGAAATTGTCAAGACAAACATTCTCATTTTCAAATGTAGCCTCTAGTGTTAACAAGGTTTTTCTGTGTTTTGAACCCATGACCTTGTTTCTAATCCCAGATTACCCATATTCAAAGATGACCCAGATATCATCTGGACATACATTCTGAAAAAGTTTTTCTTTGTTTTGACTCTGTGACCTAATTTTTCATCCAAGATGATCTCCATATACAAACTTGACCTAGATATCATGAAGACAAACATTCTGGCAAATTTTCATCACATTTAGAAAGGAATGTACCCTCTAGAGTGTTAACAAGGTTTTTTTTTCTATATTTTGACCTTGTGACCTAGTTTTTTACTAAGGATGACCAATATTCGAATCTGACCTTGATATCATCAAGGCAACTATTCTGACAAATTTTCATCACATTTAAGAATAAAATGTAGTCACTAGAGTGTCAACAAGGTTTTTCTGCTTTGACCCTGTGACCTAGTTTTAGATCAAAGATGACCCATATTTGGCTTAGACATCATCAGGACAAACATTCTCACAAGTTTTCATGTCATTTGGACACAATATGGGGCATCTAGAATGTTAACAAGGTTTTTCTATAACCCTGTGACTTATGATGATCCTGTATTCAAATTTGACCTAGACATCACATCATAAAGGCCAACATTCTGTCAAGTTTTCATGTCATTGAAAAAATGTACCCTCTAGAGTGTCAACAAGGTTTTTTCTGTTTTGACCCTGTGACCTAGTTTTTGACCCAAGATGATTCATATTCAAATCAAGACAAAACATTCTGACAAGATTCATGTCATTTTAATAAAACATGTGGCCTCTACAGTGTTAAAAAGGTTTTCCTTTGATTTGGCATTGTGACCTACTTTTCAGTCTGACATGACCCATGTTCAAACTTGTCCCAGATCTCATTGCAACAATCATTCTGATCAAGGTTTATGATAATTAGGTCAAAAATATACTTTTAGAGTGTAAACAAAACCAATTGTGGACGATAGATGACAGACACAGAACGATGGACACTAGAGACTCAATGGAAAATCTATCATATGGCCTTAGAAATCTTTCATGTGGTCTTAGATATCTATCACATGAAATTTGTCTACTGACTTTCTGTCTACAGAGATAAGAACTCTGTCTACTAACCTTCTGTCTACTGACTTTCTGTCTACTGAGATGAGAAATCTGTCTACTGACCTTATGTCTACTGAGCTGAGAAAACTGTCTACTGACCTTATGTCTACTGAGATGAGAAATCTGTCTACTGACCTTATGTCTACTGAGATGAGAAATCTGTCTACTGACCGTCTATCTACTGACTTTCTGTCTCCTGACTTTCTTTCTACTGAGATGAGAAATCTGTCTACTGACCTTCTGTGTACTGACCTTCTGTCTACTGACTTTCTGTCTCCTGACTTTCTGTCTACTGAGATGAGAAATCTGTCTACTGACCTTCTGTGTACTGACCTTCTGTCTACTGACTTTCTGTCTCCTTGACTTTTTTTCTACTGAGATGAGAAATCTGTCTACTGACCTTCTGTCTACTGACTTTCTGTCTAATGAGATGAGAAATCTGTCTACTGACCTTATGTCTACTGAGATGAGAAATCTATCTACTGACCTTATGTCTACTGAGATGAGAAATCTATCTACTTACCTTATGTCTACTGAGATGAGATATCTGTCTACTGACCTTCTGTCTTCTGAGATGAGAAATCTGTCTACTGACCTTCTGTCTACAGACTCTCTGTCTACCGACCTTCTATCTACTGACTTTCTGTCTACTGAGATGAGGAATCTGTCTTCTGACCTTATGTCTACTGAGCTTCTGTCTATTGACCTTATGTCTACTGAGCTTATGTCTACTGAGCTTATGTCTACTGACCATCTATTTACTGACCTAATGTCTACTGAGCTTATGTCTACTGCCCTTATGTCTACTGAGCTTATGTCTACTGACTTTATGTCAACTTACTTTCTGTCTACTGACCTAATGTCTCCTGACCTTCTGTCTACTGAGCTGAGAAATCTGTCAACTGACCATCTGTCTACTGACTTTCTGTCTACTGAGATGAGAAATCTGTCAACTGACATTCTGTCTACTGAGATGAGAAATCTGTCAACTGACATTCTGTCTACTGACTTTCTGTCTACTGAGCTGAGAAATCTGTCAACTGACATTCTGTCTACTGACTTTCTGTCTACTGAGATGGGAAATCTGTCAACTGACATTCTGTCTACTGAGCTGAGAAATCTGTCAACTGACATTCTGACTACTGACATTCTGTCTAGTGAGTTGAAAAATCTGTCAACTGACATTCTGTCTACAGAACTTTGAAATCTGTTAACGGACTTTTGAAATCTGTCTACTGACTTTTAAAATCTCTCTACAGAACTTTGAAATCTGTTAACGGACTTTTAAAATCTGACAACTGACCTTTGAAATCTGTCTACTGACTTTTAAAATCTGTCAACTGACCTTTGAAATCTGTCTACTGACCTTTGAAATCTGTCTACAGAACTTTGAAATCTGTCTACAGAACTTTGAAATCTGTCTACTGACCTTTGAAATCTGTCTACAGAACTTTGAAATCTGTCTACAGAACTTTGAAATCTGTCTACTGACCTTTGAAATCTGTCTACTGTCCTTTGAAATCTGTCTACAGAACTTTGAAATCTGTAATCTGTCAACTGACCTTTGAAATCTGTCTACTGACCTTTGAAATCTGTCTACTGTCCTTTGAAATCTGTCAACTGACCTTTGAAATCTGTAATCTGTCAACTGACCTTTGAAATCTGTTCTACTGACCTTTGAAATCTGTCTACTGACCTTTGAAATCCATCTACTGACCTTTGAAATATGTCTACTGACCTTTGAAATCTGTCTACTGTCCTTACACATTCTAGACAGCTCTGCTACTGATGTCAGCTGCATTGACTACAATAAAAACATCTCAGTGTAATTAGGAAACAATGACATTTAAATAAGCATTTTACACTTTAATGTAGCTTCAGTATGAAATCCTTCATTTTCAAGACTAGTTTCCTACTGAATGTTTTCACTTTACAGTTTATTAAACCACCGTGTATAGTAAGTACCTGTTTCATAATGCTACAAAAGAATCAGCCAACATTACTGATTACAGAGCTTTAATTTCTCTACCACTCCAGTTTTTCCAACATAATCAGAAACATGTTTATTAACATGTTTTAAAGCAAAAATGTAATGCTCAATATAAACTAAAATATCAGAAGATTTACATTTGGACTTTTGTTAAACTATTTCACTTACAGCCATATGTGACCTTGACCTTGTGACAGCAGCTGTTACAGGTTTACATGACTCACACACCCTCTCTGGTTCATCTATACCAAGCTGTGGTAATGGTACCTAGGAAATATAATACAGTTATTACATGTGAATCTTAACTGCTGAGAAAAAAATATAAAATCTGAAAGACTAATACTTCCTGAACCATGTTTTGTCATTGGTTGTCATCTAAGTCACCAAGTAACACAATCACTGGATAATTATCTCAACAATTAATACTTTAAATATTTCTGTGATTTCACTACTGTATATAACTTGGTTTCTTTTTGCAGAAGATTCAATGGCCTTTTCTTGCACCAACTAATGAAGTATTAACAGCTACTGAGCTCAAAAAAACAAAAGTTAACCTCAAATCATCTATCTCCAACTGAAACCCTAGAAACTTCTGTAAATACTACAAACTTAGGTAAAAAGAAATCACATGTATTAATGAACAGTAATTCAGGATCTGAGAAAAATTAAAATATTTTTTTTTACCCCATATTAATATTAATTTTCTTCTATGAACAAGCACATTTAAAGTGTGTAACAAAATGTAAAAGATCTAAATTTTAACAATTAATATTATGTTTTCTAAAGTTGGACATTGTCCTTTTATTGTCCTTTTCAGTGATATTGAATGCATCAATCTGGAGATTAGAGGAAATAAGCAAACAATGTAAAACATTACAAACATCATACTCTAGTGTATATTTGTAAAAGTAGTGTAGATTGTTTAAGTACCGGGAATGAAATTTTCAATACAAACTTTAAAGCAACTGACTGAAGGAACTTAGCTAAAAGATGTTTTCTTTAAAATTAAAGAAAAGTTATTATACTATGAAAAAAACAACATAATTTTATGCTTCTATACGTTATGAAAACTGAAGAAAAAAGGATCTGACTTGAACCCATGGTCAGTAAAATTAGGAGCAGCAACCTAGACAACTGAGCCTTTACAGACTCTTTTTTATAAGTCTTAAAATTATCAATATAAACAAAGTATCTACCTCGAAGCTAACAGGGTAAATTTTTTACCGATAAAAGTGTGAAAAACTTTATTTTATGATGTGTTTCTGTAACAAAAACTGAGACAGTAACTTAGTTTAGATATGTTCTTCCCAACTACAATCAGAATTTAGTTTATACCAAATTTATTTTAGTTCGATTGTGTAGGAAGCTTTTAGCTTATAGACACACTCTCGAATCCATTCCTGGAGCCAACCAGTACTAAGCAATGTGTGTAAAGTTTCTTGCTCAAGGAAACAACGGCATGCCCCTGACTGGGTTTGAACCCATGCAGCTAGCAATCCTTTGACTACTAGTCCAATGCGTTAACTGCTCGGCCACGTCACCACCAAAATTTGATATATTATAGACAAATATGAACATTTCTTTTTTATGCATCATTGACCGATCTGTGAGTCAGTCTCTTTAAAGTGGAGACAGAATGCATCCTTGAAAGTGTAAAGTTACGGAGCTGGCACAACAGCAGCACTGCTTTTCATAATAGGACCTGAAACCAATGTTTAAGCACCTGCTAGGGCCTTGACCTTGAGAACAAATGCCACATTCTTGCATGTAGCATGCCCTTCATGCCATGGGGAAGAATTATGTGAAGTTCTGTAAAAATTGATCAATGAAGGAAGAAGTAATTAAATATATCAAACACAACACATGCACTGACAGACAGAATGACTGGACAGCTGCAAACTCAGTCCCCAACCAATTGGGGTATAGTCAGATACACAAATAAAACTACAGTACATGCCAGGAGGAACTTGCATTTTCCTTGAGGTCATCGCTGCCTACCCAATCTTTAAAAGGTGACTAAGTCCACCATATATATTGAGGATCCCTATTGAGGACACGATCACCAAATATCTCTGCGGAGGTCCGCTATAATGGTTACACTTGTTTTTTCATAGGCAAGTGATCGATAATGAAGCTCAAAGAGTTCCAGAAAACATGCATTTAAGGGTAATTTATGAAAATTATCAAAAATCATATACGGCTATCATTCTGATGCATATGTTTACACTCTTCTATATGTAATTATGCAAGGAATGAAAAATCGAAGCAGTGGCTTCTTGAAACAGCTGATCATAGCTTCTTGAAACAGCTGATCATTAAAGAATTGACAGGATATCTATCATTTTCCAATCAACATCCTAAAACTGCTTTCCTATTTTAAGATATCATAAACTCTTCTGCAGCAACATCTGTATCATCTAGGTGCTTGGTAAAAATTACTGACCAGTTTTGCTATAAAGACAAGCACTATGGAAAATTCAAAAACAAAAGTAGACAATAAAGTTTCACATGCCTGATCTGCTGCAAATGTACCAGTATTTGGAATTACATTTCTAATTTCACAAAAAGTCACATAATTGGGTGATGTTCAATGTACTTTTTCATTTATGTCATTTCATTTAACATTCAGAAAATACAGGTGAGTTATGACCCTAGTTATTTTGCCCCAGTCGTCAAACATCACCAAGATATTTTGTGACTTCTTGACATCGAGGAAATCTGTCTTTTTCCTCAATGCTGCGGCAGATTTTTTTTCCATCTGCGCAAAAAAGCGGAAAATGTGAGCTCTTCCTGGCATGTACTATTAGGCCACAGTACTCCTGCAAAAAATCATTCAAGTGAAAAATGGTTGACAATATGCACAACAACACTAGGTTCTGAACATTTCTATAAGGACTTCATTTAAATCTGATGAAAAATGTAGGACGAGTTGCGCTGACAAAAGTTAACAAGAGAGCCATGATGGCCCTGGATCGCTCACCTGATTACTTTGGCTGTAGGTTTGCTGTTAAGCAGTATTTCATTTTTTAATTGAAAATATGTAAGTGCCTACAAACCAAATATGTAAAATATCAGTCAATAAATAAAGGCTCTATGACAGAAAGTAGAAATATCTATTATAAGCTATGGTGACCTTGACCCCAGTGACCTAAAACCCTACCCATGGGTAGAGAGGTCCATGCAAGGAACCTATATATTGAATATCAAAGATATTGGTATATCCATGACCTTTAACCTAATCTAATAATTTGAAATAGCTTGATAAAGCTTGCTTCATGCCAAATTTTAAAATTCTAGGCCTTGTGGTTTCAGACAAGAAGATTTTTAATGATTTCCTTTTTTACATATTAAGGGCCTCCAGGGCGGGGCAAATTTTGACCCAAGGGCCAACATTTAAACAATATTGGTAAAGGTTCATTACACAATACTCAACACCAAATATCTAAGGTCTAGACCTATTTGTTTTGGAGAAAAATTATTTTTCATGTTTTTCCTATATAAATCTATGTAAACCAAGAGAACCCTGGGGCATGGCCAATTTTGACCCTGGGGCCAACATATAAACAATACTGGTAAAGGTTCTCTACACAATACTCCACACCAAATATCTAAGGTCTAGTCCTATTAGTTTTGGAGAAAAATGATTTTTTTTTTATGTTTTTCCTATATAACTATATGTAAACCAAGAGAACCCTGGGGTGTGGCCAATTTTGACCCAGGGGACATAATTTGAACAAACTTGGTGGACATCCACTAGACAATGCTACATATCAAATATCTAAGCTGTAGGCATTGTGGTTTCTGAGAAGAACAGGTGACTCGGTGGCCGAGTGGTTTGTGCGTTGGGCTACGAAGCTAGCGACCCGGGTTCAATTCCGGTGGTAACCTAACCAGGTACTGTTTCCAGCAGTATCGGCCTAGACTGGGGATCGGGGAGGTAAAATACACACACCGTGGCTCTTCTGGAAATAAGTTGTTCCATCCACACCAGGTGGGGACTTTTGTTGACTACCCACGTTAAATAAGAAACCTTTACCTTACCTTTAAAGATTTCCTATATAAGTCTATGTAAAATGAAGTGACCCCTAGGGCGGGACCAATTCTGACCCCAGGAAAATAATTTGAACAATTTCTGTAGAGTTCCATTAGAGGGTGCTAAATGCCAAATATCTAAGCTCTAGGCCTTGTGGTTTCAGACAAGAAGATTTTTAAAGTTTTTCCTTTAGGTTGGTATGGCAACCAGAGTTCTGCATGGAATTGATTTCTTTGAACAACTTTGGAAGAGCATCATGCAAGGAACATCCATGGCAAGTTTCATCAACTTTGGGCCAGTGGTTTCAGAGGAGATGTCGTTTGAATGAAAAGTTTACGGACGGACGGATGCCTGACGGATTGCGATCACAAAAGCTCACCTTGTCACTCTGTGACAGGTGAGCTAAAACCAAAAAATCTATAAATCCTGTAACTTTTGCCAAATCAATAAAGTGAAAAATCATGTCAATATGCTCAACTACACTAGATAACAGACATTTCTGTAAGGCTGCATTACAATCTGATGAATGAACAATACAGCTCATGTGATATGTACATTTTCCTCTTTAACACCCAGGACAGGAGGAGGAAATTTGTGGGATATCTACATGTACAAGAAACTCCCTAAATCACGGAGGCATCGTGGAGGCAAATTTTGTCAGATAATGGACAGAATTTACTGTGAAACTGCATTGTATCAATCCTCTGGGAATCTCTGCGATCACTTTTCCCATTCAGTTTACTATTTTTGTTTTAGGATGCTTTATATTTTGATCCATAAAATGTTTTGTCAGCTGACTTAGAAATACACAATATCATTTGTTGGTCTCATGACCTATGATCTGTACATGTGTGATGTAATGGGTTTCAATCTTCAATTGGCTCTTAAGTATAAGATATGACCTTTATCATTAAGCAAAGGTAATTCCCCCCCCCCCCCCCCCCCAAAAAAAATCAAACTGATATTCAGATTACTAGTATGTCACTTTACAAGCTCCAGACACCACATGCTCTACACCTAATGCTCCAGACACCACATGCTCTACACCTCATGCTCCAGACACCACATGCTCTACACCTCATGCTCCAGACACCACATGCTCTACACTTTATGCTCCAGACACCACATGCTCTACACCTCATGCTCCAGACACCACATGCTCTACACCTCATGCTCCAGACACCACATGCTCCAGACACCTCATGCTCCAGACACCACATGCTCCAGACACCACATGCTCTACACCTCATGCTCCAGACACCACATGCTCTACACTTCATGTACTCAAACATTATTTTCTACAAATGTTAACAATAACATCAACTTTTTTGCATGAAAATCAATTTAAGAAGGTTTACTTAATAGAATGTTTAATATCTTTGACACAGAAGTGAGAATTTTAATTTAGAAAATGTTGCCTGAAATTAGAGACATCAAAAAATTTGATTTTTGTATGACATTATTGTTGATACTAAAAGCATGAAAAACAGGGTATTTGCAGAAAAGGAACACTGCTGACTATGAACAAATTTATAGCAAAACTACTCAACCTACCTACCTGACATCTTGTTGATTACCTTAAATTGCTGCAATTTATATATATTCAAATTTTTTGTTCATGCCGCACTAGTGTTAATCCACACACAAATGAACTACAAACAAACTGCCTAAAAGATAATAATTTAAACCATCAGAATACAAACAAATGCATTAGCAAAAACACTGCATGATCTTTATGAAAACATTTCACATACATTATAAATTTTATAATGAATATTTCTTAACACATTAAAGGGAAATATTTTATCAAAACTCTGCCAATGAAGCATTAAAATATTTGCAGAGAATTTCTGCGGGAACGCTCTAACCAGGGTCTTTTGACCCTGCTCCAACACTCGTTAAAATGCGGCAATTGTAGTAACCTTAAATCATGGTGATTCAGAGCATTTTTCCAAGGAGAAACTCCACTAAGACCAAAGAGGAAAGACAGAATTTGCACAAATCACAAGAGCTGTACTGTAGGAGGAGTTCAACTGACAAAGGAAAAAAATCAAAACCTAAAAAGTCCCATAACTCCCATAAAAATCAATCAAAAGGGAAAAAGTGACAATATGCACAACTACACTAGGCAATGCACACTTCTCTTTGATTTTATCAAAATCCAATCATGCTTGTAGGAGTTGAGGAGAAAAAAGATGAATACAAGATGTATAAAGTCCCATAACTCCTGCAAAAATCAGTCCAGTGGAAAATTCTGATTTATTGCACAACTACACTATTAGTAGTGAACACTTCTGTAAGGTTTTGTAAACATCAAAATCCAGTCATGCATGGAAGAGGAGTTGTGGGGACAAACTTTCTGACATACATCCATCCATCATGAAAATGTCCCCCTCCCTCTATGTAGCGGGAGACATATCAATACCCTCTTCTAACATACCTTTTCATTACAGCATTTATTACACACAACCAGACCACATTGTCTACAGTGATGCCTCCTTTTCAATCCACCAAACTTGCACTTGCACAACGGACAAGCTGAGGCCTCCTGGTCAGGCTGCCAACTAAAACATTAACAATATTGACTGACAAATAGTGCAGGTATTCATATACTTAATACTTTTGTTAAAATACATACAGTAAAAACATGATATTAACACCATCAACAGGACTACAGTAAAGTTGTCTTAATTTGAAGTTGGTCTCAATATTGAGTTTCCCTGACCCTCATCATTATTCTGGCTTATTGTAAGTAATGTACGCCTTAGTATTATCGCATGTGCAACGTCTTATATTTTCATTGCCTGCACTTATGTGGGGAATTTGTTCAATAAAGATTATTGAATAAGATGTTCAAGACTGAATTTGATCATTTTGTTTTTAAAAACGTAGTTCTCTTTTTGGGAAAGTTTCATATGTTTTCACTCATACTGAAAATTTGCTAGAAGTCTTTAAGTATTTGCTTTAAAGCAAGGTTACAATTTTGCAGCAGAAGGTTTCATGAAATAAGAGCCATGATGGCCCCTTAATTGCTCACCTGAGTCCCATTGCTCAAGTTTCATAATCATAGTTGTGTTAATTTATTTTGAAATCAGGCCACTGGTTTGTACAATTAACAAAGCTGTGAAACCACTATCTTGCAGAAATGGTCCCCATACCCCTGGAACCCAAGATGGGATCAGGCTGGTTCAGGAAAAGCAAGGAGATCTATTGTTTTAAAAATGTTTTGTGATTTTTTTTATTATTCCACAAAAACATGTATACATACATGTTTCCAACAAATAATTCAAATGTTATAAGAAGTTATATAAGTTTACAATTGAAAGTATGTAAAGATTTATTTTATGATAGCTGATTTTATGCATGCATATACGTATGCCAAAGGGTTGGGTTTTTTCCCCTTGTCAGTGTACAGATCTTTTATTATAACTGACCTTTTAAAGCAGAAAATAAAAGGATTTTTGGTATAAAAAAAGTCAGAAAGAAGAAAAAGAAAAGGGGAAGATTGTTTCCATTTATTATTTGAGTTACTTGATTCTTTCTATGTGAATGCTAAGCATTTATTAATTTGAAAACTGTTTCCCTAATTATTATTTCATGTTTTTGGAGTTTAATAGTTATCATTGCTATTTCTTTTTCTACTTTTATTCTGTATTTGAGGTCCTGTTTGAATCCTTCAAATTTATGAACAAAATTTTTCAATTTCATTTTAAAAATATAGTATTTGCCTAACATGATTATGAAATTCATGGCAGATATATCATTTTTTAATTTGTTATCTAAGATTCCAAAACAAATATTCTTTAGACTGAAATTAAACTTAACATTTTCTAATTCAAGAAATTTGGTTATTTCTAGCCAAAAGCTTTGTATTATGATGGCATTCCCAAAACAGGTGTTCTAAACTTTCTACATTTATTGGTGGGAGTAAGTCTCATTAAATATTGATATTGAAAGTTCCTTAAAGTTGTGTCTGTTGTTGTTGTGTATATTATGCTATATATTTTTTTCCACTCCTGTATATTTGTGTTGAAAGTTTGATTCCATTTCCTTTCAGAAGTTACTTCTTCTTTATTACTTCCAATTTTGATTTTATATACCAGTAGGTATTGATTAATATTTTTGCAATTTTCAAGTTTGACTAACAATGATTCTGTTCTTGTGTTTGTTAATATATCCTGATTAATTCCTTGCTTCAGCTTGTTAGGTACAATATTTATCAATAAATTGTATTTTAAGAAGTCAGTGTCTTGAATCCCATAAATTCTTTTGAATTCATTAAATGTATAATAATTGCCATTTCTAAAATCAAATAAGTGTTCTATGAATTTTATTCCTTTTTCATCCCAACTTTCACAAACTACTGTTTTACCTAACATCGTTATGTTTTTATTATTCTATATTATATGTGAGTTATCTCTCTGATTTTTTTAGTTATAGCATCCATTTATTGCAAACCATGACATGAGTATATCTCTTAAGAAGAGATTGTTATGACATAGTTCAATTACTTCTTTTTTACCAATATCACATTCAAAAAGAATTTCCTAGCCTATTTTTTCAATATTATTTCATAGAAAACTTTCCATTGACCATCATTTTAATTTGAAATTAGTCTATATACCCAAGAGGGTTTTAGTGAACACAAGAAACTTTCTATATCAGTGAGTTTTAGACCACCTAATTCAAAATCACTTTTTATAACATTTCATTTTATTTTAAATGGTTTGTTTTCCCATATAAAGTTAAATATTGTTTTGCTTGTATCTTTGATTATTGATTCAGAAGGGTTTGGTTAGACAGAAAATGGATATACCAGTTTTGGTAGCGCATAGGTTTTGACAACAGTAATTCTCCCAATAAGTGTAAGTTTTCTATGCTGTCACTGCCTTAAGCGTTTCTTGAAGTCTTTTATTCTTGTTCCAAATTTAACTTTCCTTTTCTATCAGTATGAAAAGTACAGTAGTTCCTAATGTTTTTGCACTTTCAGATGTCCATATGAATGCCTCATTTCGGCAAATTTTATATTTTTGTTTTTAAGTGTACCTACTTTTGTTGTGTTTAGATTTAAGCTTGAAATTTTACCGAATTCATTTATTGTATGAATAAGTCTTTCAAAGAAGATTTTGACCCATTATTAAAATATATGCATCATCTGGAAATAAACCTTGCTAAATTTCTATATTTTTTATTTTGATGCCTGTTACAGTTTTATCATTTCATATTTTTCTGGAAAGAAGCACGATGCAGATGATAAAGATGGCAGGGCTCTTGCAAGGGGGCGAAATGGGCGAAATCTTCGCCCAAAACTCCGACTTCGCCTTTATGAAGTATCAAAGCGATATCAACTTTGCCGAAAAATGTTTCATCTGTGGACGTCAATAACTTGTTCAGCTCCGGTTATGGGCTGAGCTTATACTCGGAAATGGCATCAATACATACTACCTTCAAAGCATTGACCAATCAGAGCGCATTTTACTACTTTCATTGATTTAATCCTGTGTGTTGACACTCGATACACAATTTACACATTTCGCCATCAACAGGTGTTGAATTGGGTCAATAATTTGATTGGGGATTTACACCGAGTAGAAAACTGTTGTGTACAAATCTTAAAAAAGTCAAGCAAACTTTGTCTTAACAAATTAATGGAATGCTTAATATTAAAGGCAAAGGGTTAACCACCAATGATATTCTAACCTTTTAATCAGTGTAAGAAAATGGCAAAAATACTTTTTGGTATTTTTGTATTAATTCTCGGATTTATTTATAAAAAAAAGTCAAGTAGATTTAAGACAAGCTTAACAAATTGAAGGAAATCAATTCCAGCAAATATTTAGTTAATTAAACATGAAGCAGTGAATGAAAATCTCGGATAAATTTGGTTTGTCATATATTTCTGTGATCCCGACGTATTTTAATATTTATAGAAAACAGTGTCTTGGAGACTCTTTATATGGCAAACTTACAACATTCAATTGATTGATTAAGATAATTGGTCATGATTTGATTACAAGTACCTGTTTTTCATTGAAAAAGTTTCTTTTTCTCTAAGACTTGAAAATTTCTGTCGTAGTTAATTTTGAAAGCAACATTTAAAATGAATAAACGTATTAATTAACATCTTAAAATTGTTTGTAATTGTGTTAAAAAAAAGAATTTGGTGAAGCTGGAAACACATCCCAGTTTTTTCACAAAAAAGTTACTGACTTTGGATGCCACAGATACATTAGATTTTAACAGTAAGTTGAATACAAGATGGGTGTTCAGTGGAACACTTGTGTTGCCTTTGGGTACTCTGTTTGAATAATTAAAAAGGTAAACAAGAGCCTGCTGGAAAAGACAGCATGCTAGTCAAAGTACAAGACCTGTCCACAGACAGCATGCTCCACTTTTCTCAGGCTGGATAATTAATTATAAGCCAAGTTAAACAAGAGGCCCAAGTGAAAATAATTTGACTGGGGCAGGGCAAGTACCTAGTCATACAAGATGAAAAAAAAAATTGGGGTCAAGTAGTTATGTATTAAAAAAAAAAAAAAAAAAATTGGGCCCGAGGTGGAGGGGTGGGGGGGGACTGGTTTGGGGGGTTGGATGGGAAGTCAAGTACCTATGTATTATAAAAAAAAAATAAAAAAAAATCAGGCCCCGAGGTGGGGGGAAGGGGGGGGGGGGGGGGGGACTGGTTTAGGGTTGGATGGGCAATCAAGTACCTGGCTGGGTGGGGTGGGGGGGAGTGACTGGAAGTGGGGGGTTAAGGGTGAATGGGGAGTCAAGTACCTATGTATTAAAATTAAATAAGAGGGCCAAGATGGCCCTATATCGCTCACCTGAGAATCATTGCACTGAAACATCAAAAAATCAGGATGTAAGTAAGTAGGTCAAGGCCAAGATAATCCACGGTCAAAGATTTTATCTGCATGCAAAATTATCTAATGTTTCATTGTTGTAGCCGAACAGAAGGTCTTCTAAGAATAGGCCCTGTGACCTATTTGTTGACCCTGGATGACCCATATACAATCCTGTCCTAGATTTTATCAAGACAAACATTCTGACCAAATATTAGGAAAATCAGATGTAAAATACAGCTTCCATTGGCATACACAAGTTTTTTTCTAAGATTTGACCCCTTGACCTAGTTTTTGACCCCAGATGACCCATATAAAATCCCAGCCTAGATTTCATCAAGACAAACATTCTGACCTAATATTAGGAAAATCCAATGGAAAATACAGCCTCTATCGCATATACAAGGTTTTTCTAAGATTTGACCCCGTGACCTAGTTTTTGACTCGAGATGATCCATATACAATCCCAACCTAGATACCATAGAGACAAATATTCTGACCAAATATTAGGAAAATCGGATAAAAAATACAGCTTCTATCGCATACACAAGTTTTTTTCTAAGATTTGACCCCTTGACCTAGTTTTTGACCCCAGATGACCCATATACAATCCCGGCCTAGATTTCATCAAGATAAACATTCTGACAAAATATTAGGAAAATCCAATGGAAAATACAGCCTCTATCGCATACACAAGGTTTTTCTAAGATTTGACCCCGTGACCTAGTTTTCGACCCCATTTAACCCGTATACAATCCCAACCTAGATCTCATCAAGACAAACATTCTGACCAAATATTAGGAAAATCCAATGAAAAATACAGCTTCTATCGCATACACAAGGTTTTTCTTAGATTGGACCCCGTGACCTAGTTTTTGACCCCAGATGACCCATATACAATCCCAACATAGATTTCATCAAGACAAACATTCTGACAAAATATTAGGAAAATCCAATGGAAAATACAGCTTCAATCGCATACACAAGGTTTTTCTTATATTGGACCCCGTGACCTAGTTTTTGACCCCAGATGACCCATATATAATCCCAACCTAGATTTCATCAAGACAAACATTCTGACCAAGTTTCATAAAGATCCAATCAAAAATACAGCCTCTATCGCATACACAAGGCAAATGTGAACAGACAGACGACAGACGCAAGATTACAGACGCCGGACATCCAGCGATCACAACAGGTGAGCTAAAAATAGGGCCCAGGTGGGGGGGATGGTAAAAAAATGGGGGGGGGGGAGGTCCCATGCAGAGGGGATGGTGGGGGCGGGGGAGTACTTACCCATCTCATGTCATTTAATATTTTATTTCTAGGCTTAAGAAGTTTTTCCTATATATAAGTATAAGCAAAATCAAGTGACCACAGGGACATGGGTACCAACAATCTTTGCAGGGGTCTTGCTGGTGATCAAGTATTCCAAGTTTGAATTAAATATCTTTGACACTTTTTGAGACATGGACATAAAGAAAAAGGTTAATCAAGAAATTTTAACTTGAAAAAGGGGCATAACATTGCAAAAATAAATTTGAGGGTTATCTGCCCTTGAGAAATGGTGTTGTCTTATGTGATGCAATTGTAAGCATTACAATTGGAAAGTCTGATGAAGAAATATTAAGAAATGGCATAGTTATAGCCAATGTTAAGTTTTCATGACAAAATCCAAGTACAAAAAGGGGCATAACTCTGTTAATTGTGACCTTGACCTACAGATTTTGCCATCATCATGACCCTGTTGTCGTAAGCAATATAATTTGAAAGTTTGATGTCAAAATGTTTAGAAATGGCAAAGTTATTGCCAACGTTAAGTTTTCATGACAAAATCCAAGTACAAAAAGGGGCATAACTCTGTCAAATGTGACCTTGACCTAGAAATTTTGACATCATCCCGACCCTGTTGTCATAAGCAATACAATTTGAAAGTTTGATAAGATGTTTAATGTTTAGAAATGGCAAAGTTAAAGCAAACGTTAAGTTTTCGTGACAGACTGCCGGACAAAGCGATCCCTATGTATCGCCGTTTCTTTGAAAGGGCGACACAGAAATTCTAGTAGAGTAAAAAGTGGAAAAAAATGTATGGAGATCTATCCAAACAACATGTTGATTACTTATATAATATCAAAAACATTACTTAGAAAGTGTCACATGTTCATGTTTTGTTAAAATTGGGTTAAATTGAATCAAAGGCGAGCATAACACTATGACAGGTATAAACATCTATTTTTAACCTCTGTGACCTTGCCTTAATCCAAGTGAACTCAAACTCCACACAGTGGTAGAGGTTCATGCAATGTACCTACATTTCAAATATCAAAGATATTGGTCAGTAAAAAACTATAAATAAAAAGCAGAAAAATCTAAAAGTGAATTTCACAATCTTTGATATCATAATATTGTTGTGAAACCTATATGTAGCCTCAAAGGAACAACCTGTCAATCACAATTCCCGTGACCTACGATCTTTACGCATGATACAACACCGTATTTTTATTGGTTGTAATTCAAGAGGTAACCTTTGACAGCAAGCCTGAGTAATTTTCCATAAAACTAGAACTGTGTCCACAGGACACGGATGCCCCCACTATGCATAAGTGCTCATAAACAAGAGCATGTATATCCTGTATGTAAGATTTTTTCTGTACATATACCTAAAATGATCTACAGGTAACCTTATGTACATGTTAAATTAAATTACAAATGTAAAATTTATATGTTCAATTATTTATATGGTATATAGTGAAAAAATCAACAAAGGGCCATAATTCTGTTAAATATGGTCACAGCAAAAATTCCTTCCTTTACTACCATCTACACATTAAAGCTGTTCATCCCTGGAAGTTTAAGCAAAATCTGCCATCCGGTTTAAGAGGAGTTGCGTTCACAAAATTTCTATATGGTATATAGTGAAAAAATCAACAAAGGGCCATAATTCTGTTAAATTTGGTCGCAGCAAAAATTCCTTCCTTTACTACCATCTACACATAAGGTTGTTCATCCCTGGAAGTTTAAGCAAAATCTGCCATCCGGTTTAAGAGGAGTTGCGTTCACAAAATTTCTATATGGTATATAGTGAAAAAATCAACAAAGGGCCATAATTCTGTTAAATTTGGTCGCAGCAAAAATTACTTCCTTACTATCATCTACACATTAAGGTTGTTCATCCCTGGAAGTTTAAGCAAAATCTGCCATCCGGTTTAAGAGGAGTTGCGTTCACAAAATTTTTACAAAGTATATAGTGAAAAAATCAACAAAGGGCCATAATTCTTTAAAATTTGGTCGCAGCGAAAATTCCTTACTTTACTACCATCTACACATTAAGGTTGTTCATCCCTGGAAGTTTAAGCAAAATCTGCCATCCGGTTTAAGAGGAGTTGCGTTCACAAGATTTCGGGACGTACGGACGGACAGACGTACGGACGGACGGACAAGTGCAACCCTACAGCTCCCCACTTTGTGGGGGCATAAAAATCCCAGTATTTTACCGCCTTTTCCACATCACATGATCTAATGCTGCATGCCTTTGGATGCTTGCTCTCTACTTTCAATTCTCATTTTCGGAAAATATTTAAATAGTAACACCTAGTTTTGTAAGGCGATATTGACAAGGATTAAGTTTTCATGGTGTGAGAAACAAAGTTGGCGTTTTCATTGTTGTCTTGTTACTTTTTCGTTAATGCCGTACACCGAGGTTATTCAGTATTTGACTTAAAAGTGGTTTTCACAACCATGAACTTGCATATGTACTCTATTTTTGAATTTAATATGACAATGATTTGCGGCGATTTAGAGTATTTTTGTTCACGGTAATTCAAAAACGAGAGAACAACAAGATGAACAACAAATACATTGTATCAACATAGTTTTTTTTATTACAAAATCAAATTTTACATATTTTAAGTAGTAAAGTTTTAATAATTAATCATAAAAAGAAACAGTTTTCACCGCATTCCCCGCAATTTACTGCAGCGTTCCGCAGGGGAAACGCTTACGGCCACAGATTCATGTCCGCGGTGGTGAACATTTTCAGTCCGTGGAAAATTTGTGCAAAATCTTGTCCGCGATGAGTCTCATCTGCAGGGTCTCGCAGGTTTTGCAAAATCCGCGCTGAGCGTACTGTACCATGAAAAATACAAGTTACAAGTGTATTCAAATTTAGAGAAATAAAGGGTGGCATATCATCAAGACAAAGATTCTGACAAATATTCTTGACATTTGAACAAAAAATATGGCCTCTAGAGTGTTTAAATGACATCTGGACAAAAAATGTAGACTCTAGTGTTTACGAAGTAAATCTATATTTTGACCCAATGACCTAGCTTTTGACCCAATATGATCCTATTCAAACATGACCTAGATATCATCAATATTAACATTTTGACAAATTTTCAAGACATAAATTGGAAAGGAAATGTAGCCTCTAGAGTGTTAACAAGGTTTTGCTATGTTTTGACCTTGAGACCTAGTTTTCGAACCCAGATGACCCATATTCAACCTCTACCTAGATATCATCAAGACAAACATTTTGACAAATTTTTATTAAATTTTGAAAGAAAATGTAGCATCTGGAGTGTTGACAAGGTATTATTTCTGTTCTGACCCTATGTCCTAGTTTTAAAGAACCTAAATATCATCAGCAAACTATCTGACAAGTTTTTATGCCATTTGGACAAAAAGTGGCCTCTAGATTGTTAACAAGGTAAAACTGTGTTTTAACCCTTTGACCTAGTTTTTGACCCAAAGTGGCCTATATTTGTATCTGACCTATATATCATCAAAACTAACATTCTGACAAGTTTGCATGACATTTCAAAAGAAAATGTAGCCTCTAGACTATTAATGTTAACAAGGTTTTTCTATGTTTGACCTTGGGACCTAGTTTTTAATCCAAGCTGATCCAAATTCTAATCTGACCAAGATACATGTATCATCATAAAGGCAAACATTCTGATAAGTTTTCATCAATTTTGGAAAGGAAATGTAGCATCTATAATGTACAAGGTTTTCCTCAGCTTTGGCCTTATGACCTAGTTTTCAGTACAACATGACCCATATTCAAACCTATCCAAGAACTTATTCAGAATTTCAGACAATCAATCTGAGCAAGTTTGATGATAATTAGGTAAAAAATATAACCTCAAATATATTAGCGAACCAAATGTGGACAATAGACACCCGATATTCAATGATCCTAAGAGCTCAAGCTGAGCTGTGCTCAGATGAACTAAAAAAAAAAAAACAATGAAAAAAATGAAAATATCCATTTGCTGATTAAGTTAATTGTTGTTGCTCACAAAACTGACAACAAACAATCTTCACAATTAATGTCACAGATCATCCCTTCCGTACGCTAACTGTCATAATCCACTAAGTGACAGACATTAGTGCCACCATGACTGCATTACGACCCAAAGTTATAAATCCCTATTGATATCATAACATTAATGTCAAAATCACTAACTGTCTGTAACTGACAACTCTCTTTTTGCATGCGGTTCTCATAAAATACATTCATTTAATGACAACAGTTGTCGTGCAAGAATTGCCACCAGGGCTCGTCAAATTTTTAAAAAGCACTCATACTGCAGGACGAGCAGGTTAGAATTTTCACTCATCCTGCTGCAATATGTACTCGTCCTGATGTCCATTAAAGGAAAATGCAATAAATGGATAACTTTTTATGAATCCGCTCTTCCCTGCCCAAACATGCACTGAATATTGAGCTGTAACATTTAAAAAATTTTCTGCAACTTCCACATGAACGGACATCTTTTTTTATAGAAATAAAGTTTGGTGTGTGTGGTACAGTCCCCAAAGCAGGCTTTTAGCTTATGAGATCATAACGGAACTGGGCAGATTGCAGTGTTGTATGCAATAAATCAACATTTGGTTTGCATTTCAAATATGGAAATTAATAATATGTTCTGTTTTACGTGTGTTAAAATCTTCAAATTTCATTATTTTCAGCTAGAAATCCCACTCATCCTTCAGGATGAGCACTATCGGAAAAGACTCACCTAGAGTGAATTTCTACTCATAATTACCAGTGGGTGAGTGGATTTGACCCTGACCATTTTACGGACATTTCACATTTTCAGCCAAGGGAGAGCATATAGTCGCCACCTTGTCTGTCTGTATGTCCCTTGTGCTTGTCCGGAGCATAACTTGAAAACCCTTGGACATAATTTGTTTAAACTGCACACAGTGGTAGAGGGCATTGAGGCAGAGTGAAGTGCCAAATAACCATAACTCTATTTTGCCCCGTTTTTGAATTATCTCCCCTTTTAGAAAAAGCATAACCTGAAAACCCTTGGACATAATTTGTTTAATCTGCACACAGTGGTAGAGGGCATTGAGGCGGAGTGCACTGCCAAAGAACCATAACTCTATTTGCCCTGTTTTTGAATTATCTCCCCTTGAGGAAAAATCTTGTCCGGAACATAACCTGAAAACCCGTGGACATAATTTGTTTAAACTGCACACAGTGGTAGAGGGCACTGAGGCAGAGTGCAGTGCCAAATAACCATAACTCTATTATGCCCCATTTTTTAATTATTTCCCCTTCTAGAAAAATCTTGTCCAGAGCATAACCTGAAAACCCTTGGACAATAGTCGCCTCCTTGTCCGCCTCCGTCCGTTGTGCTTGTCCAGATCATAACTTGAAAACCCTTGGACATAATTTAAACTGCACACAGTGGTAGAGGGCATTGAGGGGGAGTGCAGTGCCAAAAACGTGCCACTTTATGACTCTGCCTGTATGTTCTTGCCTTGCACATGTCCCTTTGGCTCCTGCTTCGGGGAGCATATGTCGGTTTTACCGACAGCCTTGTTTAGTTTTGCAGACACTGATCTATATAAGGGATAGCTGGGGACAATGAAAATTGGTCGCAACATTTTTTAGTTGCCCAGATCAAGAGTTTTTACTGTATGCCATTCAGGGAAACAAATTTAATTCATCTGACTTACATATCAGGCAGCATGTTAAGAGATGATGTGTGAGAACAAGAGTGATCAGTGATCACATGTGTCGCCTGATGATAGCCAATTAAGCAGTTGTATTGAGGGGTGATTGGGCAGTTTGTTGGAAATGTAAATTGAGGCACCGATCAATCCTGTAACATTTCATTCAAATTGCATAATTAGTATAAGAGAAGTAGTCCAGACAAACCTTAAAAATAACAAGAACTGTAAGATGACAATGCCCCCCAAAGTGGTGCTTTGACCTTTGAGCTGAGAACCAGTCATTCAGGGGTCAAGGTCAAATAAATATAGGTCAGTGGGAAGGCCTTATCCAAAAGGGGTTGTGTCCAAGTATGACGTAAATCCATTTACTAAAAAGGAAGTTATGGGCAATGTTAAAGTTTTAGGACAATTGGATCTTCAAGGTGAAGGTCATTCAGGGGTCAAGGTCAAATAAATATAGGTCAGTGGGATGGCCTTGTCCGAAGGGGTGTTGTGTCCAAGAATGAAGTAAATCCACTTACTAATAAAGAAGTTATTGCTAATGTAAAAGTTTTTGGACAATTGGATCTTCAAGATAAAGGTCAATCAGGGGTCAAGGTCAAATAAATATAGGTCAGTGGAAAGGTCTTGTTCAAAGGGGTTATAACCAGTGTTAAAGTTTTCAGACAGACTGACTGACGGACAGTTCGGAGGCATAAAAATCATTAAAGGGCCATAACTCTGACAAAAATCACTGAACTGGAAACAGCCGACGATATGCACAACTATACTTGGTACTGATCATTCCTGTAAAGTTTGGATGAAATTACACCAGTAGTTTTAGAGGTATATGAAAGTGTCACTCACGATTCCTTTGTCAATATGGACACAAATTTTAACTCTTAGTGACTTGACTTTCTCTACAAAAACATCATCAAAATTGACCCCCCCTTCCTCTTTTAATCTGAAAACGAGTGGTAATCTTCACATTTCATTTTCAGTATAGTTCTTATAATGAAAAAAAAATTTTGCATATAGTTCTTTTTTTTAAATTTGAAATTAATGTTTTTTGGTGACAGAAATAAATGATAATCAACTGGATAATGTTAATAATTTTTCAGATGGTCAAAATATATGAATCGACAGTACATTACTTTTCATAGATGTTGCATGCATTAAAAAATTAATATGAATGTTTTCTCTGTTTCATTTCAAAAACATATCAGCTTGTCAAAAACCTTCAAGAATTGTGTCAGAATTGCCCAGAATGCAGGAAATCACACACTTGATTTCAATTTTTTTCCGAGGGAGCATGCCCCCGGACTCCCAAGGCCAGGCCCTTTTCCTGCAGCACCCAGCCCTTTTCCAAGTCTAGATACAACACTAGATCAATCCTGTTACATTTCATTCAAATTGCATTAGTAGTATTAAAGAAGTAGTCTGGACAAACTTTAAAAATAAAAAACATTAAAGGGCCATCACTCTGACAAAAATCATTGGACTGAAAAATGCCGATGATATGCACAACTTGACTTGGTAAGTCAATAGCTTTGATAGCGTTGGAGTTATGCTCTGGACAAGAAAACTAAACAAAGTGGAATTACTCCAAAATCATGAAAGCAGAGTGATGGTTCTTGTGCAATGCACTCTGCCTCAGTGAGGTCTATCAACCTATCAAGTTTCAAGTCAATACCTTTGATAGTGTTGGAGTTATGCTCCGTACAAGAAAATTAATAAAAGTGAAATAACTCCAAAATCATGAAGTGCAAAGTGATTGTTCTTGCGTATTTCACTCTGTCCCAATGAGATCTATCCACCTATCAAGTTTCAAGTCAATAGCTTTGTTAGTGTTGGAGTTATGCTCCGGACAAGAAAACTCAACAAAGTGGAATTACTCCAAAATCATGAAAGAGAGTGATGGTTCTTCTGCACTGCACTCTGCCTCAGTGAGGTCTATCCGCCTATCAAGTTTCCAGTCAATACCTTTGATAGTGTTGGAGTTATGCTCCGGACAAGAAATTTAAGCAAAGGTAAATAACTCCAAAACAAAGAAGTGCAAAGTGATGGTTCTTGTGCACTGAACTCTGTCTCAATGAGATCTATCCACCTACATGTATGAAGTTTCAAGTCAATAGCTTTGATAGTGTAGGAGTTATGCTCCAGACAAACATCAGGAAGCCGCCCGTCCCCCCACCCGCCAGCCATGGGTGATCCCATTATAAGTCCTGTCTTTGACGGGCATATAGAAAAGAATGTTACTTCAGAGGATTTTATGGTTACTAAATTCTTCACTCCTCTTTTCAAAATCAAATCTCAGACATATTAATGTTTATGTGATTGTACTCACTTTTTTTTTACCATTACAAAAGCAGGGGTCTGTAACACATCCACATTGCCCTCAATAATAGCAGGCTCAAAGTGCACACCATCAACACTCAGTCTATTGCTTTGCAAATTGTTTTCTGAAAAGGTTTTATAGCACTCATTACTTTTGAATCACTCTCATAGTTACCAAAAATCATAAAACTTCCTCTATACAATGTATGTATAATCTCGTTAAAATAAATAAATAATATCCTCCAAGATGCATAAAACAAGGGCAAACAAGAATTTATAGAAACACATATAGTGAAAAAAAAGACCATTACATGTGGTAAAAATAGGCTAAAGAAGAATTCCTTCCTGTATAACCATCTACACACAGAGTTTGTCCACCAGTTTAACTTGCAAAAGATTTGTGAGGTGTTCAACAAACAAGATCATAAGCAGATGGTTAAAATGTAAGAAGAAGCAAGTAGAATTTTGAAAGTAGTATTACTGCTGTGGGTATTTAATGAATAGATTACTGCAAAATATAGTCCTTTAAAGGTGAAGCAATCGGTTTTTATCCCATATTTACTCGAAAAAGGGACATAACCTTTGATAAAATAAGAGTTGTTATGCCCAATTTTGAAAGAAACATATAGTTTCATGAGATAAATGATTATAATTGCAAAGTATGAATGAAATCTGTGCAAGCAGTCTCCTTAAAAGTTGTGGGAATTCCATTTTAACAGAAAGTTGAAGAAACTAAGTCAAAGAAGAGCACACCAGCACATAATGTGAGATCAGTAGGACAGTGTGTTCATGTCCCTCTTAAGCAAGCTTGCAGTACACAGATTTCATTTTTTAATAAACCTTTCAAATTCCTCTGATTTTCAAAATCTGAGGCAATAAAATTAGGCTGACAAACATTTCAACCCCCAAAACTATATCTACCAAGACATTTCACCCCTAAAATGGCGGGACCGATCACTTTTTTCATAGTACACCGTTATTTCATTATACTGCGATCCGTAGCAGCCCAGTTGGACTGTATATCCATACAATAATAAGGAAGTTATGACCAATGTTAAAGTTTTTGGACAATTAGATCTTCAAGGTGAAGGTCATTCAGGGGTCAAGGTCAAATAAGTATACATCAGTGGAAAGGTCTTGTCCAAAGGCGTGTTGTGTCCAAGTATAAAGAAAATCCTCTTACTAAAACAGAAGTTATGGCGGTTTCTTTAAAGAACAGGGCTCTCGCGAGGGGGCGATTCGAGCGAAGTCGTCACTTCGCTGTCTCAAATTTCGCCTTACGTGAAGATCAAAGCGAAAATCAAGTCGCCTTATCAAAATTTAGTTGCCCTTGGCAAACATGGATAAGAGTCAATGGTGTCATAAAATGTGGCAGTTTTTTTACGATACACAGTTTTTTTTTTTACAATACACATAAACAATCGCTTGCCAGCCACTCATTAGGGAATCCCCGTAAAACTCCGCCACTGTGTAGGTATGTATATTGTATCACGAGACAAAAAAGGTGCAATCAATCAGGTTTTCTGTGAAAAACAAGTCACCAATGAAAGGTTGATCGTCGGAAGTGTTACAGTACAATTTAATCTTCGATCATTGTTTTCCAAAAGGTCTGCGTATCAGTAGTTGATATTAGTTTCATTATGTTTCTGAATACTGGTTGATAAAAGGGATCAATTATTAAGGGGAACTTTATTGTTACATAAGCATACGTTGTCCGAAACAAAGAGTAACGAAACAATCTCCACTTCGCTCTGAAGTCTGTCCACTTCTCCCTAACCTTCAACCCAGGGCGAAGTGACTTCTCCCAAAATTCTGAGTCTAGCGAGAGCCCTGAAGAAGTGTTGATTATGTTATTAATTCATTTATACAACTACACAAATAAATGCAACTATTAACACCTTTAAATGTCTAGAAGTAACAAAAACAAAATGGGGGGGGGGGGGGGGGGGATATGAAGTGTCTGAGTCAGTTTCCATAAAATAAGGGGTGAAGTGTCTGGGGGTGAAATGCCTGGGAAAAAAGCTTGGGGTGAGTGTCTGTAGGCCTATCTGAATTCATATCGGTGCTGGACAAAGCGTACCACTGCATAAGCGTAGCATTTCAGGACAAGCGTACCATGCATAAAATTTATAGTGGGTATATGCTGTACACTAGGTGCTAATTACATCTATTAAATGCAACTATTAAAAATCAAATGGTATAATTTATTTGACCGAAATTTGATTAATAAGAGTGATTCTAGTAGTTATTTAGTTTACTGTTCATAAACTGTCATAATTCTGGCAAATGGGGTTCACCCATAACTTTGCTGTTGTGTTGGTTGACAGACATTTCACCCCCAAGACTTTTCCTCCCAAGACGTTTCCTCCCAAGACTTCTCACCCTAACCCCAAAATGGGGGTGAAATGTCTATACTCATTGAGTCTTTTCACCCCCAATACATATTCATTATAATGGTTCAGATTGATATATCCTTGATTTTTTTGCATGAAATATATATGATAAATATCAACAATTAGGTAAAAGATTATTGTTTTCCTCATAATTTGAAGTAAATACTCTGATAAATTAGAGAAATATAATGTGTATTAAATATGAAAATGATCATCAGTTAAGTTATATACATGTATTTTTGATATAAATATACAGAATAAAATATATATGTTATATATTATGTTTTATTTTATGAAATAAATATAAAATCATTCAACACGATTAATATGATTAATATTAAATTTACAATGTAGTAAATTTTGAAGTGATTTGAAACTGTTTAGGTTTTAAAAAGCATTATCTTAACATTCAAGAAATAATGATATAATAAATGAATTATAAATTAATAATATATGGTGTCTTTGAAAATTCTTTTATTTGAAGATCAAAGAAGGTGGTGCTTCCATATTAAAAGGTGAGAACAAAACCAATGACACAGTTTGTCATTAACTTAATCCTTTTTGTTTTCAATTATATTATGAATTATTTTAATCCCTTTGATGATGGTCTCTTTGAAAATTCTTTTGATTAACACCTCACAGAGGGTGGTGCCTCCATATGAAAAGGTGAGAACATAAACAATGAAAAAATATGTCATTAATTTAATCATGTTTATTAATGGATGGACTATGAATTATATTAATCCATTTGATGCTTTATTTTCAAGAAAATATAATAATGGCATTAAATAATTATCTTGTAATAATAAGAACTCATTGCATAATTGTATTGACTCATGTCAAGTGTTTTTGTTAATTGTCTATATATACTGAAACACAGAATCACCCAACATATTAACATAAAATTTTGGTTTTGACTTGAAAATCCTGTGTTATTTTAAATATTGCGGATATATATATAGTGCCAATTATATATTGTTAGGAAAACTGAACTATATTTTATTTACGGAAAACTACTGCCAAGATTATATAGTTTATATTATACCAGTGAACTTTTATTCATAATGCAGTATCCTTGCATTGAATGCAAAAAGGATGTTCGACCAAGACAGCATGCTGTTGCATGCGAGTCCTGTGAAAGATGGCAGCATAGAAAATGCAACACTGGTAAGCTTTATAATCAATTAATTACTTAACTAGATCACAAAATAAGGTTTTCTTACATTCTTATACATTTGTACATGTACACGTATAATTAATTGTTATTAAAAAAAGATATTTCTTATTGTAATGACACATTACATCCCTTTTAATTCTAATTAATGAATATAATAAGTTTCATTAAATAATTTTAGTTGTAAAGTCTATATGAATTGTGAGCGTTTTTAGATTTAATTTTACTTAATTTATTACATGGTTATATGAAAGTAATTGCATCAAGAAAAATGAAACACGTGTGATAACTTTATCAAAATTGGGACCATAAGTACTTTTATTCTATTTCAGGTATTCCCATAGACAGATATCGGGAAGCTGTAAAGAATGGTGAAGGTGTGTCATTTGTATGCAAGGAATGTGAGGCATGCATACCTATGGACAACACAATGACAGATACATCAGCATCTGTTCAAAGGGAAGTCACATTCCACCTTCAATCTTCTCTCCTGTCAGATGCAGAAGACAGAGACCATACCACACCAGAAGATCAAGACATCGTAAATGCTCCATTTGACATCTCAAACCGAGAGATAAGAGATCCAGAGGAAACACATGAAAGGTATTGTATTTAATGATTATAAGAGATTTTAATGTTATTCAGAATTGTTATTTTAATTTCATTACAATGGAATGATGATACGGATGATACAAAATATAATTAGGAATTTAAGTGCTAGATTATTTACCATTTAAAATATACTTTGTATTTGATTTTTGCCCCAAGCTGTTGGCATGTTTGCTATTGTAGATCTATGGCAGAGGAAGAATGGGAGTAAGCGTGGGAAGCCTTTATTGGTTTGCACAGACAGATTCAAATACGCAGTAAAGGTAAGTGAAAGTTCCATACGTATTTGTAGGTAACTTATAACATATAACTTATTTCATATACACAGCTATATAAATTTGCCTTATTGTCTGGAAATGAAATGACTGAATTTCAAATGGAACAACTCATTTATAAATTCTTTGACTGTATTTATTAGAAAAACCTGAAGAACTCCTTGCTGCAGAAACTTACTAAGTTATAACTTGTATCATAGACACAGCTATATATATTTCACAAGAATGGATTTTTATTTTCTAGAAAAACCTTAAGAACTCTGTGCTGTGGACTTGCAGTTTGAGAAGTGCTTCAGTTAGATGCTATGCAACGGTTGTACAGAAGGCAGATGAATATGTACGAGGACCAAATCCACACCAGCATGCCCCTGACCCATCCATTATCAACAAAGTAAAGATAAGTAACCAAGTGAAAAAGGAAGCTAGGCGACATGTTTATCAGTCTGCAACAGAGTTGGCAAACACAGCAATCCATGAACACATGCAGCCGGATCAGCCAGGATTACTTTTAACAGCCAGTGTAGCAAGGACATCAAATCGCTACAGATGTAGATTTAGACCAGCAGAGCCGAAGGATCTGAAGTTTGTTGTTGACCAAAATTATCTTCAGTGTCAGGATTTCCTTGTTGCTGACATTGTGAATGGACAGGCCCGACATTTGGTATTTGCAACAGAGGAACAGCTTAAAGTCATGAGTAACACTAAAAGATGGTTCATGGATGGTACTTTCAAGGTATGATCTTTATCATAACAATAAGTAACGACATGGTAAAGGAAACCTTTAGAAATAATTAAACAACAATCTGAGATGATGATCTGGATGATAAAATCAACAAATGATGTTAACATTTTTTATATATATATAAATAAAATTGTTAAATACAGTTGGAAAAAGATTAAACATGAGCAATACTATAAAAGGACTATTATTTGTAGGTTGTAGGGGAACCCTTTTCTGCTGGTCAACTTGTATCCATACATGGTTTCGTCTGCAAAGATGGTATTGACAAGCAAGTCCCACTGGCTTTTATTCTCATGTCAAGAAAGAGAACAGAGGATTATGTTAAGGTTTGTTTTAAAGGGTACTGAAAGTCAGGAAATATGATTAAATATTTTAATTTTTTAGTAGAAAATATGATTAAATATTTTAATTTTTTAGTAGAAAATATGATTAAATATTTCAACTATTTAGTAAAGTTATTTCATATTCCAAAATGAAACAAACATCTTAAGCCTGCAAAATCACTTTTAATTATATTCTAAAGACAGAAAATTCTTTGTGCTTAAAATGCATAACATTAATTTCTTAAGATTATCAATATTTAACAAGAAATGATACATTTTTAGGTACTGACAGGAATCCGAGATGCACTAGATAATGTGAGCGTTGAGAACTTTGTAATGGACTTTGAACAAGGTAATTTACTTTCTGCTACGCAATTTGATACAGTTACTGAGTGACACTTTCTTTTGTTAACTTATTCTTAAGCCTACAAATTTTAATTATTATCTGTATATATATATAAATAAATCTATGTCATTTATATAAAGATATGAAGAACTTGTATTAAACATAACTTGTATCATGACCATTAATATTAATTTATCTTTGCAGCTGCATGGGTAGCCGTTCGTCGGGTATTTCCAGATGTTACAATCAAGGGATGTGTATTCCACTTTACTCAGGCTATCTGGAGAAAGGTGCAAAACTTAGGACTGAGGCCAGCATACATGCAGAGAGCATCCATCTTTAATTACATCAGGCAACTAATGGCTCTTCCTTTCCTGCCATATGCACACATCGAGCCTGCATTTAGAGAACTTGCAGGAAGGGCTAACAGTGAGCAGCTTAGAAGTTTGGTGTCATATGTAGACAACCAATGGATGAACAACGTCATATTCGACATAGAGTCTCTGTCTATTTATGGTTGTACAGTCAGAACCAACAATGATGTTGAAGGTAAACAATGTAATAACTATACTAGTATGTTAACATGCTTGCTGTTTGTTAATCAAAGTATTGATAATACTAGAATATAACAAATGTTTTTCTTGGCTGAAAAATGAAAAGAATGTGACTAGTATCAAATTGAAAAATATATACAATTACAATGTCTTGTTCCTGCACTTCGTAATGAAGCTGAACTTTTTGCATACGAGTTGAGAAGAGTCAGAGAAGGCATGACAACTAGACGAGTTAGACCTGCTTCTAGGCTGACAGAGGGAAAGATAAAGGACCTGTGGAATAGGTATCACCAGCATGAATTGAGTACTAGTGAACTTTTAAAACAATGTGCAAAAGTCTATGGCCCACAGGGTGATGATTCACATGATGAAGATGAGATTGTGACTAGATTGTAGAAAAAAAAGAAAGATCATAGAAGTATGTATAGAATATTCTGAAAAATGAAAAGAATGTGACTAGTAGCCTCAGCTATTTTTCTTGACTGAAAAATGAAAAGACTGTGACTTGTAGCCTCAGCTATTTTTCTTGGCTGAAAAATGAAAAGAATGTGACTAGTAGCTTCAGCTATTTTTCTTGACTGAATAATGAAAAGAATGTGACTAGTAGCCTCAGCTATTTTTCTTGACTAAAAAATGAAAAGAATGTGACTAGTAGCCACAGCTATTTTCTTGACTGAAAAATTAAAAGAGTTAGACTGATCATGCAAAGTTATTTTTCTAGACTGAAAATGAAAATAATCATTTTTGATATGCTGTTTTATTTATCTATGATGTATATTGCATTGTACATGAAGCAAGCTGCAACTGTAATACTAATTATATATTTATTGTTCAATTAATAATCTATTTGAAAAGACCTGAAATGTATTTTATGTCTGTCTGTTTAAAAAAGTTTTATCTGTATCGTCAATTAATCACATTTGCTTTTGAAATAAATGAGTGATTAAGAGAATGAAAAATAAAAGAATTTTGAAATAACTACCTTATTGAGTTTTAATTATACTCCTGTTTAATCAGCACCTCATCCTGAAATTTGTGAAGAATTTGTATGTTGCCAATCAATGGCAATATACAATTAACAATCATAACAATGCAGGCTTCTTAAAGGTGTGAACTGTAAAAAGGTGTGAACTGTAAAAAGGTGTTGATAATGTGATTAATCCAGTCCTTCAAAATTCATTATCTCTTAAAAGTTATGAAAATAATCTTCTGAACTCCATTAACTTTCAAAATAAACCAGAATATAATTATAGATCTATATATAATTCACTATCTGAGTACTTTTTATATTTTGGGGGTGAAAGGTCTTGTACAAGAAAAAACTGGGGGGTCTTGGGGGTGAAATGTCTTGGTGAGGAAAAGTCTTGGGGGTGAAACGTCTGGAAATCGTTGTGTTCAAGAAAGGTTCTTAGCGTAATAACAAAAGACTTCTTTTTGAAATGTCGCCGATCAGGTCATCTACGGTACATTTTGCAAAGTTTTGCAGTGGTATAATAAGTTGTGCAAAACTGCTTAATTACCTTTGTCTCCTTCGTTCACATTTCGGAAAAGTTTTTGACGTTTCCGCGACACCGCCCCTGTGCGTGATAAAGGTTGTCTGTATATTTATAAAAACACGGGTCACAATACACTATATGTTTAGATCAAACATTGTGGCGATTCATGCGAATTGTAGCCGTTTGAATTCTTTCTATCTGAATTTATCTATTTGAAATCATAGATCTATATCATCAATATATATGCCCATATAACGTATAAAGAGTTTAGTCAAGTGTGTTGTAACAATATTATGTTTCTTGAATGAACTCAGTAAAATTCCATTGAGCCACCAGGGTCTTTCATATGGCGGCAGGGTCTTTCAAATAGCATTTGAAAGACCCTGCTTATACACTGTACATTTCCCACCAATGACACAGTCCGTTCATTAAAGTTGCAAAGGAAAAAAAAGGATAATTATCTCTAAACTGTCGGATTAAAGTGTTTTTCTCACATTTGTATGGAACAATGGAAGGTATACCATCGTCACATTTTTTTGTTGCTGTTGTTGTTTGAAAATAAATTGGGATAGTACCAATTTGCCTGATGAATGGCAGAAATTTAAGACAAGCAAAACTGATCTTTAATGATCCACTTAGTTAAAAAAACAACAACAACAGAAGAGCAAATCGTGAACTATCTTGGATTTCTATCTACTAGAGTATCAAATAGCCAAGGGTTAAGAGCACCAGTCGGTCTACGATTTGAAACACTGCGTTTTATATACCAAAATGTTCGTCAGGATCAGCAGAATATGAAATGGGGCTTCACTTTTCCTGAAGTGGCTGGAGGCTATAGAAATCCAAGGTGGTGTCCAAGATGGCTGCCGAACTCGAAAAAAACAACTAAATATACAATGTTCTGTATATATTATGTTCATACATGATAAGCAAGATTACTTAGCTGAAGATTACATTGATGTTTTTTCTATTGATGAGTTACAAACATATTTGTTATTATTTGACACAGCACATTTTCTTACTCAGAAAAATTACAAATTTTACTTGATAAATTTTATGACTATTGCAGCAAATGGGATATTGAAGTAAATTCAGATAAAACAGTTGTTATGGTTTTTCGGCAAAGTATCAGATCTTCTAATTTAACCTTAAAGTATAACAGCACAAATTTAAAGCAAGTTAAGACGTTTACTTATTTAAGTGATACTCTGTCATCCAATGGAAGTTCTTACCAGGCACAAAATGCATTTTCTGCACAGGCTTTAAAGACTCTTTATTCTCTGAATACTCTGTATGAAAATGTAAATATAGATATTAATGATAGGTTGAAACTTTAATTCTATTGTACTTCCCGTCGTATTTTACTGTTCTGAGATTTGGGGGCTTCCATAAGTCTTCAGATGCGAAGGTCATCCGTAAAGTTCGTGGACAGCGTTATTAACGTGGATAATCATAAATGTTCTACGCCAAAAAGTTACGTATATACAATATAACATATTGAAAGAGTATATGCCAAATATGAAAGCGAAATATTGACAGATAAAAAATATACGCTACATAGGTCAAACACACATATAGAATTACGGAGAACTTCAACGTACTTTACATCGACGTATAGAACAAATATACTTAAAGTTTCTAAAGCAAACCCTTTGGGTTAAACAACAGACGTGTAGCAGCGAAGTTATGGTTAGTCTGGTGTATTTCCTATGAGTGTAGTTCGTAAAATCAGAATTATTCAGTTTTGTTAAAAGATTAAGAATATGCCTAATTCAACTATCTACAAATTAATGATAACCCAGGGACGAAACAATGCATTGCTGAATTGCTGGTCATTGAACTTGGATTTTCTTTCCTGTGCAATCATGATAGTGTATCTGAAACAAATGTTACTGCAATAATTCAAAGAATTCATGATCAGTACTTGCAAAAATGGTTATCTGAATTAGAATCGTCGTCTAAATTAGATTATTATAAGAAATTTGAGCCAAATTTTATGCAAGCCGGTTATTTGAATACTATAAATGTTGAAGCTCATAGAATTGCATTGGCTAGATTTAGATGTTCATCACATAACCTGGAGATAGAAGAAGGCTGTTTTAGGAATATCATTAGATCAGAGAGAATATTTAGAAGATGTTATATGAGTAAGTTGAATCAGAATTTCATTTTTGTTAGTATTTCCTATATATAGGGAGTTACGTTTAAGGTTTTTAGATGGTTATTTTTATACATAGTCTTCTTTGAATAAACTATCTAAACTTATGTCTTTATCTAAACGCTCTTTTCTTGTTAAGCTTGCAAGGTTTATTTATTTTGCTATCAAGATAAGAAATGATAGCGTTATGTGTATTGACGTATATATTTCATATGAAAATGTAACATATATTTTATATTTCAATGTATTGCAATCGTAATTTAGGTAAAATTATAATGTCTTTGATCTTTTTATAAGTATTTCATTTCAGAACACTTTAGTAATTGCCACCGTAAAAACTATAAATTTTCATACTTTTCAATTTGTCGGAGAAAAACATGTATACATATTAATAAATATTTTGACTTTGACTATAATTTCTCATCTATTTGTTGGTAATCAACAAACAAACTTGTAATGTATTTAATTCCTCTGAAAATTCTAACATATAAGATGATAAAGACCTTTCATATAGGTAGAGGTCAAGGTAAAATTCAAGGTCAAAGGTGGGTTTTTTTATATTGTATTATATATATCCCCACTTTAATTATTTTAGCCAAATATGAGGTGCTAAATGAACAGCAAAGTATGTTATTTAAATGAAAAACACTTTAAAATTATAATTGTTATCATGGCGATAATACAAGATATTGGTTTAAGTAGATGTGAAATCAATTTTGAGAAAGTAGGGAAAACGTACGTCTTATGATAAAGGAACGTTTTTCATATATAATGCAAACATTTTAACAGAATGCTACATTTTATTTTTTACTTCACCAATACCGACTGAAACAAATTTATTGGTCTTTTATAACATTTATGGAGAGGACATGGTCGGTTTATTTTATTAATCCGTGGGAACGACTTATTTTCAGAAATATTTTTTTCTAATCTGTGGGAACGAGTTATTTTGTGCGAAAAAAATCTTTTTTAACTTGTGGGAACAAGTTATTTTGTGCGAAAAAATCTTTTTTTAACTTGTGGGAACGAAATATTTTGTGCGAAAAATATTTTTTTAACTTGTGGGAACGGATTATTTTGCGCGAAAAATCTTTTTTTTAATATGTGGGAACGAATTATTTTGCGCGCAAAATCTTTTTTTAACTTGTGGAAATGAGTTATTTTGTGCGAAAAACATTTTTTTAACTTGTGGGAACGAGTTGTTTTTTGCAAAAAATCTTTTTTCAACTTGTGGAAACGATTAATTTTGTGCGAAATTTTTTTTTAACTTGTGGGAACGAGTTATTTTGTGCGAAAAATACTTTTTTAACTTGTGGGAACGAGTTATTTTGTGCGAAAAATATTTTTTTAACTTGTGGGAAGGAGTTATTTTGTGCGAAAAATATTTTTTAACTTGTGGGAACGAAATATTTTGTTTAATTTAATTAAAACGTTCGAACAATTTATTATCTTGAGAGAACGACTTAATAACTTGTGGATACAAGTTATTGAAAAAAATATCTGAGAAAATAACTCGTTCCCACAACAACATTTTTTTGGCACAAAGTAATCCGTTCCCACAAGTTAAAAAAATATTTTTCGCACAAAATATTTCGTTCCCACAAGTTAAAAACAGATTTTTTTTGCACAAAATAACTCGTTCCCACAAGTTTAAAAAAGATTTTTCGCACAAAATAACTCGTTCCCACAAGTTAAAAAAAGATTTTTCGCACAAAATTATCCGTTCCCACAAGTTAAAAAAAGATTTTTCGCACAAAATATTTCGTTCCCATAAGTTAAAAAAAGATTTTTTGCACAAAATAATTCGTTCCCACAAGTTAAAAAAAGATTTTTCACGCAATATATTTCGTTCCCAGAAGTTAAAAAAAGATTTTTCGCACAAAATAATTCGTTCCCACAAGTTAAAAAAGAATTTTCGCAAGAAATATTTCGTTCCCACAAGTTAAAATAACATTTTTCGCACAAAATAACTTGTTCCCTAAAAGTTAAAAAAAAAAGATTTTTCGCGCAAAATAATCCGTTCCCACAGATTAGAAAAAAATATTTCTGAAAATAAGTCGTTCCCTCGGATTAATAAAATAAACCGACCATGTCCTCTCCATGCTTCCGTATTACACATTTAGCTAAAATGTCATAATCATAGTTAACTTGAATTAGAGAAAAGTAGATAAAACATATCAGGAACTAGATGGGTGTTCAGTTGCACACTTGTGTCACCCTTGGGTACGTTGTTAGAATAGCTTAAAAGGTAAACAAGAGCCTGCTGGAAAAGACAGCATGCTAGTCCAAGTACAACAAGACCTGTCCACAGACAGCATGCTCCACTTTTCTCAGTGCTGGATAATTAATTATAAGCCAAGTTAAACAAGAGGCCCAAGTGAAAAAAAATTGAGTGGGGGAGGGCAAGTACCTAGTCATACAAGATGAACAATTTTTTTTGGAGGGGGGGGGGGGGAGTCAAGTAGCTATGTTTAAAAAAAGAATATTTCGGGTCCAGGGGTCGATTGGGAGTCAAGTACCTATGTATTTAAAAAAATCGGACCCCGGGGGTGGGAGGACTGGTTGGGGGAGGGGAGTTTTTTTTAGGGTGGATGGGGAGTCGAAATACCTATGTATAAAAAAAAATTCGGGCTCCGGGGGACTGGTTTGGGGGGAGGGGGTTGAGGGTGGATGGGAAGCCAAGTACCTATGTATTAAAAAAATCGGGCCCGGGGGGTGTAAAAAAATGAAGGAGGGTTACGTGGGCGGGTTGGGGGCTCCCCATGCAGAGGGAGGGGAGAAAGGGGGTACCTCTCATGTCAGTTAATATCTTATTTCTAGGCTTAAGAAGTTTTTTTCCTATATATAAGTATAAGCAAAATCAAGTGACTCCTGGGGTGGAGCTAACTGTGACCCCAGGGACATGGGTACCAACAATCTTTGCAGGGGTCTTGCTTGTGATGAAGTATTCCAAGTTTGAATGGAATATCTTTAACACTTTTTTAGAAATGGACATAAACAAAAAGGTTAACCAAGAAATTTTAAGTTGAAAAAGGGGCATAACATTGCAAAAATAAATTTGAGGGTCATCTGCCCTTGAGAAATGGTGTTGTCTTAAGTGATACAATTGTAAGCATTACAATTGGAAAGTTTGATGAAGAAATATTAAGAAATGGCATAGTTATAGGCAATGTTAAGTTTTCATGACAAAATCAAGTACAAAAAGGGGCATAACTCTGTCAATTGTGACCTTTACCTGCAGATTTTGGTATCATCATGACCCTGTTGCCGTAAGCAATATAATTTGAAAGTTTGATGACGAAATGTTAAGAAATGGCAAAGTTATTGCCAACGTTAAGTTTTCATGAAAAAATCCAAGTACAAAAAGGGGGATAACTCTGTCAAATGTGACCTTGACTTAAAGATTTTGGCATCATCCCGACCCTGTTGTCATAAGCAATATAATTTGAAAGTTTGATGACGAAATGTTAAGAAATGGCAAAGGTATAGCCAACGTTAAAGTTTCGTGACGGACCGACGGACAAAGCGATCCCTATGTATCGCCGTTTCTTCGAAAGGGCGACACAAAAACCACAGTCAAAAAACACAGCCTCCCTACACAGTCAAAATGTAGAGGCAAAGACAGCATAAATTCATTTTTTTTTAAAAAGGGAGACACCACAAACAATTAACGACAATGAGAACCAGAGGGGTTACCGCCTTGGAACGGTCAGTGGTAAAATATTTGTCACTGAAGAAACACATTAATATATATCGCAATTATAGAAGGAACACATTAATCTATATGGCAACTGTTACGCCAGTGATATATGGATTAAAACAATTACAGACATTGAACTTTTATCAACTATCTTCATTATAGTCTAAATGTTATTTAAAGAAGAAACAAGCACTGTATTGAAAGTGTATTCAAAGTACAAAAGATGATATATAAAACAGCTGAAATACATCTAAATATATACCATATCTTATACGATAAACTGTCTTAAGAATAACTCTAATGCCTGTAAAAGTTTTTACTTTATAAAACAATACTGATCTTAGCATGAAAAAGACGTTGGCTTGCATGACATTTTAGAATAATTTGTGTTAAATATGTCTCATAGGTTACACACCACTAAAACGGTAATTATACACACTTCGGAGTCATTAGCCAGAGTGTGACGTATTTTACATACTACTAAAAAGTGGTATTTTAAGACACTATCAATAGTTATACATGAAGCTCTTATAAATGAATATATCAGTTTGTCGGTATATGGCCTATAATTCAGAGACATGACATACCACTAAAACAGTTAATTTTATATTCATTCCTAGTGGGATAAAAATGTTGTACATAATGTTAACTTATACTGCCGACGTATGCATATAACAATTTGTCAGCAGCTTTTATATCATAAAGTCAGATGTAATAAAGTTACATATTAATAATTGTAACAGCTATGGATCTGGTAAAATACTCTAAAACCTATTCACAACCTACATTCACTCACTAGTTTTGGATACGAATTCACTGACGATAGTTCTCGAATCCGGCCTGTTGCAGCCCCGGTGTTGCTAAATGACATGATATGTGATTGTTCTACTTGAAGTGAGACATGTTCATGCTTTATAAATCAACATTCGTGTACTAGCTTGTTCATGTATTCATAATCCTCTGACAGGTAAATAATGATTTGTGTTAATGTGTACACACTTCGCTTATCTTCAGCCACGATTTTAATAGCTCTGAAGATGAAGATTGACCTTTTCTTGGAATTATTTCACTGTCTGCATTAGGCAAACATCTTTTCTGCCCAGAATGATTTCAAAATATAAAATGTAATTATTAACCATTGCAAATCGCTTAGTTTATTGAAGAAAGACTAACACTAATTGCTAACAGGGAATCATAATTTTTTGTGCATACATTAGTTTGAGTTTTGTTCAAGTACTACTATAGAGTCCAGTATAAAATTGCAATATTTGGGTTACAAAAGATTTTTAAAAAAATGATATATGTCACAATTAGCAATATGCAACTTAATTAGATGTTACTAAGTGATACAATTTCTAGTATAAGATACGATATATATTTAGATGTTGTTCAGCTATTTGTGTATAATTAACGTACTTTGAAAACAATGCCTACTTCTTCTTTCAATAAAATTTAAATCATAATAAAGATATTTAATAAAAAATTCAATGTTTGCCATTGTTTGAACACGGCTACCAAACACAGACCTCAACTGCCATCAGTGCTACAGTTCAACAAAGGTGCAAGTATTCCGTTGGCTAAGGTGCACCAAGAAAAATGATTTGAAGGTTGGTGATATTTTTCTTTCAGGAGGTTAGTCTAGCGTTGTCAAAAATGTAAAAACACAATAATCAAATTATGCAAAGTCCTATCATCAAAGTCGTTATAAAGGCCGAGATTTAGTCATTCTACCAGGAAGCTTAAATGTGAGAAATGGCAAGTTGACAAACCAACACAAAACATTAGTCTTTCTTCCATTTTAAGAATATTTCTAGATCTTATGCATCTAATGAATACATATAGATACAAAATAATAAATATTACATTTTCCTGTATTGAAACCGATGTTATAAGTGTTCATTCTGCCAAAATGTGTTAGTGACTAGAGGTTCGAGTTCGGGACTAAAGGTGCAGTGTAGAATAAATAGGGGTTCACATTCCTATTTTGGACGATTATAACATCTCTTATACGCCGGTTATTTATCATGATATTTTACGAATCTACAATGTTTTCACCCCAAGCTTACACAATTTGTACAATGTTAAAAATCAGAATTCGCATCTGTATTTCCGCACATGCTAGTGAATTATGGTGACAAGGCGTTTTATTGCACTATGGAGAAAAGGTCAAACAGTAGTAATCACAAGCATACTTTATTTTTGTTGAATGCCCGTGTGTCGTCTGCATATGATTCATAAGTCTACTTTTGCTGGAATATTGCTTTTTGCAAAGTGTGCACCTGGTCATTTGGAGAAAAATAGTATGACATAAAGACACAATGAGATACTGGAAAAAAAATCATTACTTTTTAAATTAGTAGTTATGCAGAACTTCCCTGAAGGATACTGAATACCATTAACGTTTCACTACCGGTTAGGGTTTAAACCCAACTCTAAACATTTCGTTTTTCCCCTTTTCTTTCTGTTTTTGTTTCAAAACTTTACCAATTATACAGACGATTTTGTTTGTTTTTCATGTACATGTATTTCAAATGTAATAGCACGTTATAACATAGTATTTACGGATATCAACATGTTAAGTAAGAAACCAAAACTACACGGTAAACATTTGTTACGTTATGTCTAAATGTTCAGAACATAGAAAGAAAGAAATTCATTACAGCTTAGTTAAATGAAGCCGCACTGAAATAATCTGAAAACTAACATTTCAGTGGTTCCCACTTTCCGATGTATTTTAGCCTTTTTAGGTCATCAGATTTCTGTGTATGATTGATTCCAGACTGTACATAATGCTGTTACTGTTAGATCAGATTTAGAAAACAAAATGATTGGATGGAATGTTTACCACTTTGCTGGATAGATCTACAAACTCCGATGAGGTTTGAAGCAAGTACTTTTAATATTTTGGCAAACGAATTAAATATGATCTATATTTTGTCATAAGATAGTTAGTTTCTTCAAAGAGATCAATAAACCGAGGTTCTGAAATACTCTTTCCATTTTGCAAATTGAGCAGACATGGATTTTGGTGATGCTAAAAGTGTTGTTTCTGGCATATCCCGCTTTCTGCAAAAATACTGCAAAAATACTCTTAAACCGATTTTCTGAATTAAAGTATGCTTTTTTCAGTCATAACCGAATCATTCTTATGAACTTTTATTTTACTGTGGTGATACTGCACAAAAACATTTATTTGTAAGGGTATACTTCATTAATATTGCAAAAATACTTATATTTAGATCTAAGAAAGATGAGATATTGTCGGGATGCCCTGTGTATTTTATACTTTCACATTCAATCACTGTGTGTTTTAAACTAAGTCCATACTAAGTCTATACTACACCTCTGGTCCCGAACATATATTGGTAGAATGTAATCTTATAACATCAATTTTATACAGGAGAATGTTATATTTTGTGCTTTTATATCTACACATGTATTTTTTTTTGACAACTTGCCATTTCTCACATAAGCTTCAAAGGAGTATGACGAAATCTCAGCCTTCCTATTCTTTGAGGATAAGACTTTGCATAATTTATTCCGATTAAGGTCCAACTATGTGTTACCGGGGTCATATATCTATATGGAGTTCAAGATAACTTAGCCGGTGCAGGTTCAATATAGTTTATTGGTTGTATAGTAAAAACCTATAAAAGAAATATCACATTATAAAGATTTACAATATTAATATTTCATATATTTCAAAAGAAATATGAATATTCCAAACATTTCAGAAAAATTGACTATTAAATACAGAACAATTTCAAGAAATAAATTTAGATAAATATCTTACCGGGTGGAGCTTCATAAAAATTTAATATAAAATTACGTCTGCACTGTGATGTGCACAGAATGACTTCAAAACCCGGAGTGATGTTGGAATGAGCTCGTGTTAAGAAAAACCGGGAAATGATGCAGTTGATTAATTATTTAAATATAGACACAGCCAAACCAGTTTTTACATTTTCATACCAGATCTCTCTTAAACTAAACAAACAAGTATGCAGTGGACAATGACTGGACACAATGTTACACAAGACTGCACACACAAGTATAAATATACACATTAGATGGAGTTGCACCAGACTCTAAAACTCTAGTTGTGGTACTGTTATACACATTACCTTGTGTATTATCACTACTGGCAGCAGAAACTGAACTGTCAATAAATCGAGCAGATTGGACTCTGCCTCGATTAAAACTGTTAACCTTCGCCTCTGAGGGATTACATAAACAACAGAAGATTCTGAACTGTCGTCAGATTCAGAGTCTGATTCAATGGCTTGACACTCCACAGGTTTACTCTTAAGCTTTTGGGTTTTTTCCTGGAGCGATTAGGTCTGGGGCAGGTGGCAGGGAATTGAATTGCAACAACATACTACTGTGTAGGGTTCGAATTCTGCTTAGGCCATCTTCCTGTTGTACGTCATAAACTGGAAGATCCGGATTAGGAATGGACACAACTTTATATGGCTGTTCTTCCCACCTATCTGCCAATTAATGTTTACCTTTGTGACCAACAGATCAGACTAGCACACGGTCCCACACGGGCATAGGACTGACGGTCAGCCTGGTCGTCCTTTGGGCCAGTACCAAAGTACGCATCAATAGCAAGCCTGGGATGCCACCCTAAACATAAGAAAATTCGGAGAAAAGCCAGTGGCGTCGCTTCTGGTAGCATTATACGCTTGGACAAGGAGCCCAATGTAAGACTTCCAGTCAGCTTTTTGAGCTACTTCTAAAGTACCTAACATTTTTAGAAGTGTCTGATTGAACCTTTAGAAGGATAAGACTGAGCACGATATGGGGTCGTACGAGTTTTTGCAGTACGACTAATTTGCAAAGCTCACGAATAACCCTACTTTCAAAATTTCTGCTGCCTAGGTAAGTTTTCTGGAAAGGAGTAAAATCTGAAAAAGTTATCATAGAGTGCCTTGGCAGTAGTTTGTGCTGTCTGGTTTCTGCAGGGTACTGCTTGAGCATACCTGGTAAAATGATCGGTTATTACCAGAATATATTCGAAACCACCTTTAGACATTTCTAAAGTTAGGAAGTCAGTGCAAACTGGCTCCATAGGTCTAGTTGTTTTGATATTAACCAATTCAGCTGACTGGATAGGGGCTTTCCTACGTATGCAACGCTCACAATTTTCTACTTTGGCATTAACTTCTTTTTCAAGAGCTGGCCAATAGAAACGTTGCCTTGCTAACCAAAGTGTCTTTTCTTTACCCGGATGACCTACATCATCATGTACCCCTTTCAAGGCAAGATTGCGAAAAGGCACTGGGAGAACTAACTGTTCGCACACCTGACCGTCTAACGTAGTGGTCCGGTACAGCACACCGTTCAGAATTTTAAGACGACTCTATTCTCATAAAAATTGCTGTACCTGCCAAGGCTCATGGCCTAAGTTCCTCCCCCCCTAGGCGGAGACCACTACGTAGACGGTTAGAGACCCTAGAGAGCACTTTGTCCTGTGCCTGCTGTTCTTTCCAATTAACTTTGTTGAAGCAGTCATACTGATTCTCAAACCCCTCGGCCGAAGGAGGCCAAGAACCAGTAGACACACAGATGACTAAAGGCACATCAGCAGTCACTGCTGTGCAAATAGCCTGTACAGCTTCAGGAAAGACTTCCGTAATGCGTGATAAAGCATCAGCATCCGTATTCAACCTCCCTGGTCTATACTTCAGGGTAACATTGAAATTAGCTAAAGCAGCTACCGAACGATGGCTAGTTGCATCCAACTTGGCAGTAGTCAGCACATAAGTCAGTGGGTTGTTATCTGTTACTACCTCAAAGGAGTTACCCCAGAGATAATCATTAAACTTTTCTGTTACAGCCCACTTAAGCGCAAGAAATTCCAGTTTATTGGCTGGATACTTCTTCTCACTGGGTTTCAATTTACGGCTAGCATATGCGATTACTCTCTCTGTACCATCATCCTGTTTCTGGTACAAGACAGCACCTAGACCAGAACTAGAACTATCAGTATGCAGAATGAATGGATTTGTATAATCAGCAAATACTAAGACTGGGACAGTAGTTACTTTTCGACAATGGTATCGAAAGCTGGTCTTATCCCTAAATCCACACTGCGGGATTTGTCTTACGTTTTCTTTTACCCTTTTTGCCATTTAAACAGTGACCTTTGAGTAATGCATTAAAAGGGTCAACTATGGTGGCGTAATGTTCAACAAAACGGCTGTAGTACCCAGCAAAGCCAAGGAACTGGCCACTTCTTAATAGCAGATATTTTATCAGGATCTGTTTGTACACCAGCAGCTGATATTGTATGACCAAGATATGAAACAGATGACATGAATAATTCGCACTAAGAAGGTTTAAGCTTTAACCCAAACTCTGCAAGCTTTGAGAAAACAGCCTCTAAACGTTTGAATTGCTCCTCAAAATTCTTAGAAAAAATGAGAATGTCATCTATCAAAACAAGACATTCACGTAATTGTAGTTCACCCATAGTGCGTTCGACTAATCGCTGAAAAGTAGCACAAGCATTAGTCAGCCCGAAACCCATACGACTCCATTCATAGAACCCTAGGTCACAGACTGAAAAAGCTGTGTAAGGAATACTGTCTTCCTCCATTTTAACATTCCAGTAACCTGACCGCAAATCAAGCTTTGAGAACATAGTAGAGCCAACTAAGGTGTCTACAATATCATCAAACCTCGGAAGCATATATGCATCTTTCCTGGTTCTAGAATTTAACAACCGCCAGTCAATGCAGAACCTTAAACTACCATCCTTTTTACGAACAAGGACTACATTGCTGGAATAGAGGACTATCTGACTCCCTAATGACCTCTGCTTTCAAGCATCTGCTTGATGTACTGGCGTACCTCTTCATACATAACTGGAGGTCATTTCCTGTATGGTTGCTTGAAATGCCGATCATCCTCTAACACAATCTTATGTTTAAGGAGATCAGTACAACCAATATCTGTAGGCCCAGAAGAAAACACATGCTTCCAGTTACCTAAAACCTGGTGTACCCTAAGGATCTGTTCAGGTGTGAGATTATCTTTATTGATTTTAATACCTAAATCATCACCTACAGCATCCTCTTGGATGAAGAGCTAGTTAAATCTGAGGCCAAATTGTCAACAACAGCTACCTCTGTAAGCTGACACACCTTAGAGTTTGGTTTGATAGTAATTGGCTTTGCAGTCATATTGCAGACCTTGACAGCAATTCTAGCAAAAGAACCAGATTGCTTCATCTTTACAAGCCATGGACATATAATACAGCCAGAGTTACCATTTTCAGGGTTTTCTGTTACAACTTGCTCAATACTATGACTAACATTCCTTACCACACATGTAAGAGTTGAAATGTCATATGGTGCAAGTTTAAAAGGTTTTTTGCTATAAAGCTTAGCATTGTATGAAGGACAAACTAAACTTCTTACAGCAACTTGCCACTCTGCTGACAAATCTGGAGACTTAAAATTGTCACTAAACAAACGAATTACATTCGTACCAAGTATAACAGGGCATGACTGCGAGAACTTGTTATCTGGAACCACTAAAATTGGTACGTTCGCACTAAAATCAGAAATTGGAACAGACAGTATGCACTCAATGTAACTAATACAATCTAACTTTGCACCATCAGCTGGAGAAATTTATAAACCTAAGTTATTCAGAGGCAGTACTATCTGGCATGGTAGGGAAAGATTTCAAAGAGCTTTCATTTATAAAAGATATCATTGCTCCAGTATCAATCAAACAAACAAACTCAATTCCATCAATAGTTATTTGACTTCCTGTTTGGTTCACCTACCAACCTAAAAAACAAATTTTCCGTTTCTTCATATGGGCCACTCATTTCACCAACCTCAGTCAGGCCCATTACAGAGGTGGTTATTCTTTTGGCTGTCCTTGCTTATTGTAATTGGAATTAGTGCTGTAACCCCTTCCGTGACCATATTGTTGCCCAGTGCTATAACCCCTTCCACGACCATACTGCTGCCCAATGCCATGACCTCTGCCACGAGGGAACCGACTTTGGTCATGTGACAACGATGCAGGAGGGGTTTTTGTTCGTTGTAGACTAGCACTGTTCAATTTTTGTAAGATCTGATCAAGCTTGGACTCGTACTTTGTTTGTAATCGAGTCTCAACCTTGCTAATCTCTGCTTTCAGTGATTCTTCTATTTTTGAAAAACGGTCATCAATATTGGTTTGAACCCCAACAGGTGCAGCTTGACTTTTCTTAGGAGTTGCAGTACTAGAGACATTAACAGATGAGGACAGTGTAATCTCTTTTTCTACAATACGAATTTCCCTAAGTAAATTATTAAAATCTGTAATACTGTCATACTTGTGACGAGTCTGAGACTTGAGTTTGTCACATGCCAAAGAAGTCCAAAACTTATGTCTAAGAAGATCATTTTTAGATTCAGTAGTAATGTGACCATTTTCTATAGCTGTCTGTAGTAATGATTCAAGTCTACAAGCAAAAGTAGTAACAGATTCTGTAGTCAACTTGTTTGATATTGAAAAATTCCTGCATTATCATACCATGTGTTGATACATCACCAAACATGGCATCTAATTTACCAAGAATGTCAGTAATAGAAGCTTTCTCACCTAATGGTATAATAAGCCTGCGGGCAGTACCTCGGACAGACCTACGTATGGCTTGTTAGATACAATGCTCTGACTGTTCAGAATCATTCATATTACACTTGACCTCATAACGCCTTTCTATAAATGTACACTCACCTTTTGGAATGGGTTCATCTCCTGAAAATGTAGGAAGTTTCGGAATAACAGGAGTGACATTAAATACCTTTGATTCCTATTGACTCTGAGACTCTGATAAGAGACGTCTGAGACCATGACCTTTTGGTGTCGATTGCATGTTAAATCCAACTCCAGCTAATCTCTGCAAAGGTGTGGAAGTTACTGAAGGTTCACCAACCTGTTTTGACTCAGCCATAGCAATGCAGAATATAATATACACTCTAGATGAATAAATATTCTAAAATAATAATGTAGTAGGTACTTAACTACCAAAACCAATTACTACCTTAGAAGAAGAGTATACAAACTATCTGCAACAGAAACTTTCTCAAACTGATGGCTACTGAAATACCAAGAAAAAAATCTTGGAAAGAAAAACCCAAATAATAATAGTATTAATATATAACTAAATACACAAAATACACACTAAACATATAACATAAAGTAATTTCACTTGCATTCACCCACGCAAACACTAATAGGTCTTACCCAAATTTCTGTACACAAATAGAGAAGGTTACTAGGGTTAAATGGTTATTAGAATACAGTGGTGCAAAAATAAACCACTAAAGCTTATTATACTGAAAGGAAATATGTTTATATGGACCATCCGATATAGTAACAACTCTAAAACACCTTTTTCAACACAAATATCAATAAATATCAACACCAGCTACAAAATGTATTAATAACCTTCAAAATAATTCAAAGGCACTGACAATACTGTAAAATACGCAGTAAACAAACAATAAACAATGTTTCGATGTCAGTGTCAAAACCAAACAAAGGGAGAGAATGAAGAACAAATGAATCGGTATGCAAGAGTTATCCCCTTGAATGACTGAGTAAGCTGACAAATAAACAGCTGACTTTTCAGGTATACAACTCTTCACTAGGCAATCAAATTAAAAAATTGCCGAATGTAGCAAAAATTTATACCGTACCAAAAGCAATCTTGAACTTTGCTATAAAAACAAAACAAACTTGACAGCAGTTAAAATAAACTGTGACAGTAATTTGATCAGTGCAAATAACTTATCTAGAAATTCACAAAATACACATCTAGGTGGCACTGCTTCAACAGTGTGACACATTACTAAAAAATATTCAAGGAAGTTCCAAAATTGCTCTCAACTAAAAGTTAACAAAACCAGCCGATTGAACAAAAAATTAAAAAATTTCAACAGCTGAAGACCAGAAAATGTGACATTTGCTTTTAAATGTCAAAATTGAAATTCTTGACACTACAAAAAATATAGAAAAGGTAAATAAATATCTACTTACAACATATAAAACACATAGAGTAGAAAATATTCATACATACAAATAATGTCCTGTAAAAAAATTAACTCCTCCAATTAGTCCAACGAGTTCCTGTGAAGGGATCCTTAGCTTAGTGGTACCGTTTCACGGAGTCCACAATATTATTTCACTTTCCAGTGAAATAATACTTCAAAATTTGAAGTTACACTATGAAATCACGTATGCGTGCACGCTTAAATACACTTTTGTGGCCACTAATTCAGCACCTTCACTGAAAATAATGTGGCAACTGAGTGGAAGCCTCTCCTCTATTCGTTAGGTTTACCCCAAACATAAGAACTGGGCATGCTTCTGGTTGATGTGGTCAAACCCTGTTCTCAGCTGGTGATATAGAGAGATGGACGTCTAAATCGACTCCAGACTCAAACCGGTTAACAACAAATGCCGGGATCGCCACTGTTACCGGGGTCATATATCTATATGGAGTTCAAGATAACTTAGCCGGTGCATGTTCAATATAGTTTATTGGTTGTATAGTAAAAACCTATAAAATAAATATCACATTATAAAGATTAACAATATTATTAATATTTCATCAATTTCAAAAGAAATATGAATATTCCAAACATTTCAGAAGTACAATAAATTGACTATTAAATACAGAACAATTTCAAGAAATAAATTTTGATAAATATCTTACCGGGTGGAGCTTCATAAAAAATTAATATAAAATTAAGTCTGCACTGTGATGTGCACAGAATAACTTCAAAACCCAGAGTGAAGTTAGAATGAGCTCGTGTTAAGAAAAAGCGGGAAATGATGCAGTTGATTAGTTATTTAAATATAGACACAGCCAAACCAGTTTTTACATTTTCATACCAGATCTCTCTTACACTAAACAAACAAGTATGCAGTGGACAATAACTGGACAATGACTAGACATAATGTTACACAACACTGCACACACAAGTATATATATCACAGCACTGAAGGCACTTACAAAACACTAATAAAATAAGGAATTATAATAAATAAAACCCGGGTAACATATGTTTTTACATTTTTGGTTTCGCTAGACAAACTTCTAACAACCATGAAACAACAAGAACTGTCACTGTAAGATGACAATGCCCCCGAACGTGGTGCTTTGACCTTTGAGCTGAGAACCAGTCATTCAGGGGTCAAGGTCAAATAAATATAGGTCAGTGGGAAGGTCTTATCCAAAGGGGTGTTGTGTCCAAGTATGAAGTAAATCCACTTACTAATAAGGAAGTTATTGCCAATGTTAAAGTTTTTGGACAATTGGATCTTCAAGGTGAAGGTCATTCAGGGGTCATGGTCAAACAAATATAGGTCCGGGGGTAAGGCCTTGTCCAAAGGGGTGTAGTGTTTAAGTATGAAGTGTATCCACTTATTAATTTGGAAGTAATGGCCAAATATTAGTTTTTTGGACAATTGGATATTCAGGGGTCAAGGTCAAATAATTAAAGGTCAGTGGCAAGGTCTTGTCCAAAGGGGTGTTGTATCCAAGTATGAAGTAAATCCACTTACTAATAATGAAGTTACTGGCAATGTTAAAGTTTTTGGACAATTTGATCTTCAAGGTAAAGGTCATTCAGGGGTCAAGGTCAAATAAATATAGGTCAGTGGGAAGGCCTTGTCCAAAGGGGTCTTGTGTCCAAGTATGAAGTAAATCAACTAACTAATAAGAAAGTAATTGCCAATGTTAAAGTTTTCGGACGGACTGACTGGCGGACAAACGGACGGACAGATTAAAAACTATATGCCTCCCTTCGGGGGCATAAAAACATCACCTACCTTCAAATAGTTGTTTTTTCTTGACGCACCTTAGACACCGGAATAATCGCACCTCATATGAACCGTAACACCGACGGCAGTTAAGGTGTGCAATTAACAGCCGTGTTAGTTATAGCAGTTGTCATATAGATTTATATGTTCCTTCTAATTTCAATTAAACCATGCTTATAACCTTTCCAGCTGAATGTTAAAAAGGCAAATAAATTGTTTCACTTGGTATTGATGAAATACACAAAAAAATGTAGCATTCTGTTAAAATTTGTGCATTATATGTGAAAGACGTTTCTGTATCATAATATTTACGCTTTCCCTACTTTCTAAAAACTGAAATCACATCCTTTTAAACCATTATCGTGTATTATTGTATTATCGCCATGGCAACAATTACAAGCCAATAGTGTATTTTCATTTCATTTTTCTCATAATTTGCAAAATAAGTGGAGATACAATGTAGAAAAATATCCTCTTCTGTGTTATTTTTTCTTAAAAGACTTTGAATTTGAATTTGACCTTGAGCTCTACCCATATACTACCGCTTGCAAAACTGATTATAGTTTACACTGTTAGGTACAAAACGAGTCTCGTCGGTACATCTTTTAAAAAATCAATTAAAGCGCCACGCAATGTGTTTCTTTCAAACTCCGCCTTTTACATGTCAATAGTGTCATTCTAGTGTTATTCTGTGTACGAAATAGAAAAACGATTAGGAAAAAAATATTGAGTAAAGACTTCAGGTAGCAACGCAGCGACAATTAAGACAGCAACTTTGGCGCCGCCCAAGCACATTTCTCTGGCTACGGGTAGATTGCAAGACGCAGGATTATTGACAGGTATACCTGATAAAACTGCCTCGCTGTGACTGGATGATAAGTAAAGTGACAGTTTACGCTACTGAAACAAATATCGTAACGTCACTTTTTACCGCTTTCCGAATACGTGAAATTCTCGTCAGTTTTGCAAGCGGTAGTAAAATGTCATTTTTATCTTTTATATTAGAATTTTCAGAGGAATGAACTGTATTACAATTTTGTTTGTTTTAGGCTAACAAATAAATAAGAAATTATAGAATATTATACATCTGGTTTTTCAGTTTTGCGGCAATCTTGGACGCTTTTTTTATTTTTATCGTCTCCAACCACTGAAAGTCCATTTCATATTATACAGACTCTGATTATCATTTTGGTTTATAAGACTCAGTGTTACAAGTCGTAGACCGGTTGACCGCCTAAATATGCAAAATAATTGGACCTGTTTGCTACACTGTAAGGATCAGGGACTGCCGATTTGATAGACCGGAAGAGATGTTTAGGAACAGAATCGTTTTTGGCATTAATAGTTCGAAAGCCAGGGAGAAATTAATAAACGAGAGTGACAACTTGACATGCGACAAAACCATTCAGATTATGCAGAACATTGAATATTGTTAGAAACAGCTGTAAGCAATTGGCAAAGAAAATGTGGATGTCGTCAAATACAAACAAAAATGCCCAGACAACCGCCATCAACAACATCAACAGGCCGATCAACAGAAATCTGTAGCAGGAAACTCCAAAGAAGGAAATTGCACAAATTGTGGACGAAGGAAACACATATAGATCTAAAACTGTCCGGCGAGAAACGTGACATAACTGTGGAAAACTGAACCATTTCGTCAGCGTGTGCAAATTAAAATACCGAAATGTTCTAAATGATAGTTCTGTAAACGGATTTAAAATCAAGTGATTCAGATACTGAGAACAATCAGGAATTTTTCATTGATAAAAGGTAAATGTTTCTTCATCTACTGAACGTGCTTTTGTACTTATATGTTGGCCTCTCCCACACACCCCAACAAATTTAAATTAGACACAGGCAGTGCTCTGGACATCCTTGCCTTATTAATCCACCTTAAAAGAACTTAACATCAAGCACCCTCTCGAGGTCTCCGATAGTCATTTGACTTCTTACACTGGAAACAGGTTACCTGTCTGTGACATGCTCAACCTGCACATAAGTTACAAAGATAAAAGCTGTCAATCAAATTTCTTCATAAAAGGTAGCAACACCGTTCCCGTCCTGAGTTTACAAACATCAGTTAACCTCAGCCTGATTTAGCTGACCTACTCAGTATCTGCATCACTTGATAAACAAAAGGTTATATCAGAGTATGAAGATTTAAAGGTGCAGAGGTAATCCCGGGGGAGAGCAAGTTACATATTAAGCCATACGCAATTCCTGTAATTAACCCGTCCTGCAGGATTCAAGAAACATTGAGAAGTAGATAAAAGGGAAAACTCCAGCATATTGAAAAAGAATATATCATCACGAAAGTAACAGAACCTACAAATTCGTTAATTTCACCATAACAGTGTAGAAGAAAACGGGAAATTGAGTTTAGGCATTGATCCTAAAAACCTTAATGACGCCATAAGAATGCCCCATACCCTATTCACACTATCACACTATTGAAGACGTGACATCACGTCTGACAGATGCAAAATACTTTAGCATACTTGACATTACTCGCTCTTACTAGAGCGTAAAACTTGACAAAAACTCATCCATCTGGACAACTGGACGGTATTAGGCAGATACCGCTGATTAAGACTGCCATACGGCATCAAGTGATATCTTCATGCAGAAAATTGACGAAATTTCTGAGGGACTTGACATTGTCGACATTTTGATTTATGGAAAATATCGCGAGGAGCATGACGCAAAACTACGCAAAGCCCTTGACGAAGCAAAATCAGCGGGAATTAAATTCAACCCAAACAAATGTGTCATAGGAGTCACTGGAGTGCCTTTCTTTGTACCCCTGATCACAGACTGAAACCAGACCCTCCAAAAATCGAGGCAATAGTAAACATCGAAGCTTCGAAGAGGAAGAAGAGTGGGAGAATGTCCTTAGTATGGCTAATTTTTTGCAGAAACTTGAGCCAAACCTGGCCAAGGTTACCAGTCCCATGAGAGCATTGCGTAAAAAAGAATTAGAATTCATGTGGGATGTACCACAGTCACAGTCATTAGATAAAATGAAGGAAATCGTTACGAAAAGTCCTGTGGTTGCTTACTTTGATTCCAAAAAGCCAGTGACACTTGAATGCGACTGTTCCAAATATGGATGTGGGGCCGTCTTTTTCCAAGATGGCCGCCCGGTGGCATTCGCTTCCAAGACATTGGCTGATACAGAGTCCTGCTATACAAATATAGAACAGGAATTGAACGCAATAGTATTTGCATGTACATGTTTTTCATCAATATGTGTATGGCAGAATTGTAACTGTACACAGTGACAATAAGATCTTAAGCGCAAACATGCAGAAAAATCTATGTGCATGTCCTCCTAGGTTACAAAGGATCGACTGACAATGAGCAAATATGACTTAACGTCAAATTTGTAAAAAGTAAAAAGTACCTGTAAACGACCTGCCCTCAATACAGCCTCTCAAAGAGAAATTTAGCAATAAAGACTTTGACCTTTATGTACGCTTTGTGATCAAAGGTTTACACTGTACTGATCGCAGACTTGTGTCTTTGAGACAGGACACAAAGAACGATGCAAACATGAATCTGTTGAAGCACACAATCTTGATAGGTGGCCAATTTCCAGCGCAGAATGTATCCTGCGAAAGTGGAATATTTCAACCAGAGAGATGACCTCTCTGTAGCAGACGACATAATATTCAATGGTTCTCTTAAAGAAACAACTAATAGAATCAGGTCATCAAGGTCACATGGGTGTGGCAAAAACTGTACGAATGGTCAAAGGCGCAATGTTCTGGCCTGGCATGGTTAAACAAATAATCAATTATTTTTCTCAATGTGCTTTATGTCAAAAATATAGCTATTCAAACGCAAAAGAAACTTTGATGTCTCATAACCTATCGGACAGACCATGGCAAACAATGCCGCTGACCATTCTCATTTGACAACAATAATAGTGAAAAATGCATATCAGGAAAATCCACAGTTAAAAACACAGCCTCCCTACACAGTCAAAACGTAGTAGAAAAAAAGTAGAAGTTAATTGATATATCAATTAAAAAAGACACCACAAGCAATTAACGAAAAAGAGAGCTCGATGGGTTACCGTCTTGGAACTAAACACATGCCACTGTGGGTTTAAACCAGGTTATAGGATGCCCCAATCTCACACTTGCCCGAACCGGATTTTAATGAACAAACAAGAACAAGTTGTCTTGGTGAATTAAATCCAACCCACCCACCAACTCGACAAAGTTGCAAGCACACAGACATAAAAAATAAAAAAAAGCTAATCGTATTGTAAAGCAAAAGGATTGGCAGTCAATAACTTTACTGAGACCAGAGCATTTGTAGTCAAATCAGCAAGAGCACGATTGAAAACCTATCTTGTCACTGTAGACTATTACTATTGAAGTAGACGCTCTCTCGAATGCCTAGTGTATCTCTGTAATAAGGAAACAGAAAGTCCCTATGGGCTGATGCGGCATATGTAACAAACATGTGACAGACAATGATTCGCAATTCTCCGCAGAAATTTTGTCGGATTCTACAAAATGGGGGATTCCAAACGCCACATCAAGCCCGTTGCAGTAATGGTCTCGCTGAGAAAACAGTATCGATTGTTAAAAGAATATTTAAAAAAGCACAGCAAAGCCAAACAGGTCCCTATTTGTCTATCGTAGAATACATACACCTCTTATGATTGTGTTCCCCAAAGACAACTTATAATGGTTAGAAAAACAAAATATATTTAGCCTGTCACCAATGATCAACTGAAGTCCCAAAGCATCGACCTAAAAATCGCAAAAGAAAAGATGCAAGCTATCAAACAAAAACCAAAATCTAGCTATGATAAAGCTGCCCCAAAACTTCCGCCTCTAAAATTAAATGAGTATTTATGGCTTCAGGTTAACAAACACCGGGAACCGGCCAAAGCCATTAAAATCCGCAATGACCGTTCTTACACAGTGCAAACTAAACCAGTGGGTATCTACTGCAAAAAAAAAACAGTCAAGCTTAACAAAACAAGGGAAATATTTCCAGTAATTCAAGAATTTGCGCCTAAAATCGTGTAAGACTCTTCTTCAAATAGTTCTTTATTGTGCTCCAACGACACGAATTTTTCAGTACCAAACAATCATGCCCAAGCCATGACTCCCGAATGCAATGATATACCCCGCCAAAATGACCCTTATATTGCACGTTCAGACAGGGAGGAAAAACGGATCAAAATGTACTTTAATGAAAACTGAATAAATAAATGAGTGAACATGTTATGCAGAGAACATTAACACGCACGATGGAAATAAAACGCATCGGATGAACTTTAATCATACTTTACTAAGACTTGCGCTTATACTTGACGATATCTATATTATACAAATCATTTATCTTTCATAAATAATTGTTTTTTCGAAAGTGAATATTCATAATTGCATAATGTTATGTCAATTATCATTATTTTGAAACAATATTTGATAGGCACTGACTTAAAGAGTCTCAATTTTTCAAGGAGAGGGAAATGTTACCATATTACGTTTCTGGAATGAACTTTAGTAAAATTTCCATTGCGTCACGCTCTGCTACACTGGTCAGCCTTTCCTATACATTGTAGAATTCCCGCCAATGTCGCAGTCCATTCATTAAACAAATGTATAATCAAGTTTCCAGTGTGAATCGCACCCGCACCGAACGGTACCAACCGCCATGCAATGCAAAATAAGAACGCCATAGTCCACTTAGCCATTGCAACAACCCCAAAAAATTGCGCAAATAACCGGGATATAAGTATCCTACTCAAACCACACCGGTGACAGGCGTTAAATGTATGACAACAAGACTCTATTCAGTCATTATCCTTTAAATTTTATAAAAATATTTCGAACTTGATAAAAATAAATATGTGGCAGAAGTATTGTTGGACATGCCTAGAGCCTTTGATTGCCTTTCTTACGACCTGCTTATACTTAAATTAAAGTATAATGGTGTTCCCTAGGGATCCATTCTTAGGCCCTCCTGTTTCAAATATTCATAAATGATATTTTTCAGTAGTAGTAATTTGTATAACTGAGCTGATGATAATACTTTATCACATTCAAATCATGATGTAAAAGTAGTACAAATTATTTGGAATAGAATAATCTCTCTTTAATAAAATGTTTTCAAATAACAAAATGCAAGCTAACCCAGATAAATTTCAAACTATAGCAATAGGGCCAAATTCAAATGAATGTATTTCAAGCATTAATTTAGAAAATAATTCAAACAGCTGTGAAGAGGAAGTTAAAACTGTTCATGGTTACAATTGACTTTCTCATGTCTCTTGTCTCAAACATATGAAAGAAAACATCTAGGATAGTTAAATGTATTAAACCGCTTAGAGAAATATCTCTGTAAATTAAGCAAACTAAATGTCTATTATTCTATTAGTATGTCTAACTTCATTTGTGTCCCTTAACAAGGCATTTTTTGTCGAAGTAACACTAAGAAAAAGATTGAGAAAATAAAAGAAAGAGCCTTGCGCTTTATATATAATGATTTTACATCCAATTATTAAGCCACAGTTACCCTAATTACCGAAATAGAGCAAAATCAAAACATTTTCATATCAAGATTTCACACATTCAGGATGTCGTTTATAAGATGTTTCTATTCAACCAGTAGAAAATCTAACTTACTTCTGACAGCAGTGCATGCAGAGCATTTAAAGTCAGGGACAGGCTTTTTTTTTAACATAAATGGATTCAAAAACTTAAAACGCCTTACCCACTTGGTTTAAATGATGATTTATCAAGAAGGTAACATTGAAAAAGTCCTGATTATGACATTTTAGAATCACTCGAAATCGAGGTTACATGGGAGTAGGACTAAAAGTAACATCAAGAGAAAGTCACGTGTTCGTTGTTCAATTTATGACCTTCAAATTATTCTAAAACAACCTGGCAGACATTCTATGCATTCACGTTTAGCATCTATTTCTAAATGAAATATGCAGAGACCGGATGCGGAAGCCGATGACATCGTTATAAAACTCATCCACTTTATGAAGCTGCAAGTCTTATTCAGTGTTACGCTCGGCATGTCCTCCGACCACTCATTGTGTCGCGAATTTAGCGATATCTTTATTTTGATAGATTCTCTGTACATTATATTTAAGTTTTATTGTTTAGTTTCACCGCCGGCTTTACCCAGGTATTGCACGAGAATTTCTTCTCGCATATCAGTAATACAACGGCCCAATTTATCTATTATTCTTTTGTTATTCGCTTGTTATATAAACTGACCAAATTTTAGCAATTGTGTTTTTTTTTCCTTGGAATAGGTAGGAATTTGAGTAGAACTGAATTTTAAAGTGTATTTGTGTATTAAATAAAATATCATTATTTGGTTGAAATTGAAAGTAAAATAAAATAAGCAAATTAATATCAAAAAGGTGTGTTTGTTCATTGTCGGATTAATTAAACTAAAAGTTAAAAGGATATTCACGACATTGATTGGTTCCGGAACCCGAAAGTCATACAAATATGACTTCAATGCTGTATGTAAAAGCCGTGCGAACAAGATACAAGAACACACTCATGGAATTTGTCAAGTAAGGTAAAATTTTCATTTATTTAGAAAATACAGAGCTAACAGAAAAGCTTGAAATGCAAACGGCAAAATAAGCTGATGTTTTATCCGAGACTGATCCGGAGAACTCAGAACAATTGCAAACAATCGCAAAGAAAGATACGGATTTAATTTCCGAAGCTTCTGATTTGCAATTTCGCCTTGAAAGTCTGAGGGAGAAACTTCTGTCTGGAAACAGAACACATGCCCCGTCTCCCGATTATAAAGAGATAATTGATATGCAACACGAATTTCAGAATCTTGTTGTAAATCAAATCAAACAACAAAATGAACAAATGACAATGCAACAGGGGTATTTTGATAGACAGGAAAAGAGAGAGTTAGATAAAGCCATGACTGTGAAAATGCATTAACTGGACATGAGTTCATTCAACGGTGAAAAATTGAAATGGAGAGAATTTTGGGACACATTCGATACATATGTTCACACTAACAAGAACTTACTAGATATTCAGAAATTCAATTACCTACGTGGTAAATTATACGGAGAAGCAAGGCATGTTATATCCGGTCTAGAATTATCAGCTGATAATTACCACGTAGCTATCAAGCTATTGCATGAATGGTTCGGAAATACACAAGAATTAGTTGATTTACACTATCGGAAGTTGATTAATATGCAAAGTGCATCCAACAATGTTCAAAGTTTGAGATATTTCATAGAAACGGTAGAGAAACATCTTCGTAGTTTAGAGGTACTACACAAAGATATCAATCAAGATGATTTCATCTCTATGATAAGAGAAAAACTACCGGAAGCTGTATTACTACAGCTTGAATTATCTAATAGTGAAGATAGCACTTGGACATAACACAAATTTCGTCAAAAGTTGAATGCATATATTAGTACAAGGGAGAGAAGTGAGAAAAAGAATAGCATTGACAAAAATAAAACCAAACAGACCACCGGTGATACACAAGGAAACACCGATAATAGGTCCAAGAAACAAATTCATGGAGCGATGTCTGGCTTTAGCTATAGGAGACCTTTCACTACGTTCGGTCCCCAGAGAGGGTTTCAAAATGAACAAAGACGTTTAACATCGGGTGAAACTCTAGTAATAAATGATGTGCAAAGGAAACATGCAAACATCAATTCCAATAAAGACTATTCTACACTTTGTAAGATATTGCGAAAAAAAACATTGGAGTGACGAATGTCCAAAGTATAGAACAATTGAAGAAAGGAAAAAAGTACTAAAAGGCAGCTGTTATGTCTGCCTCAAGCTTGGACATAAATCCAGTGATTGTGAAAAAGGAAAGCTGTGTACACATTGTGATGAGAGAAATAGTCACCACAGAAGTCTGTGTCTAGTAAAGTTTGGGAACTCAGCCAAAATTTCACATCTATCAGGTGACGTGAATGATGATTGCACGAATGATGTTGCTGCATGTGGAACCGTTCAATACATACAAAGTCCTACAGCAGAAAATGGATTAGCCTCTTTTGGAGAAATGATATTAATGCAAACTGTTTTAAAACAAAGGTATATAATCCACAGAATGGAAAAGAAGAAGAAATTCGAATTCTTCTTGATTCAGGTTCCCAAAGATCATACGTGTCTGGCTCATTAGCAAAGCGACTTAACTTGAAATCAGAAGGTAGTGAAAACATAAATGTAATGACCTTTGGTTCTGACAAGTCAAAATTCATCAAGACAAAGATATCATCAATAAATCAAGGTAAAGAGTGGTGTAAAGGTTGATGTTTCTGTGAATATTGTGCCTGTTATCAGTGGCACAATTCATAGAAAACCTTTTGGACAACTCTCTAAAAATGCCAGTGAGATTCTTAACACCGTTGAACTGGCTGATACAATTACAAGACAGCCTGAAACGTGTGAAATTGAGATGTTAATAGGTAACGACTATTACCTAGATATTGTACTATGTCAGAAATTAGAAATAGGGCCCGGTCTTTATATACCGTAAAGTAATTTCTGCGGGCTCAATATCTGCGTTTTTTGAAACAGAGGTCTTAAACGCTACTATTTCTGCGACTAATTTGCATAGTTGTATTCTGCGGTTCCGTCTACCGTTTTTTTTAAAAATCAGACGTGACTTCGGAAATTAGAGAATGATAAAGTATCGTATCGGCGAAAACGGAATACAAATAAAAATTTTATATCAAATTATTCAGGTTAGAACAACAGTTAATTTGCATTTATTTAATTGGAAGACATCGAGTCGTTTTCCCAGTGATAGGAATTCACCTGTGAATAAAAAAAGTGTTAATCACGCCTTTTGATCCCTATAGATCATTTAACAATATGGGTACAATAGATCGTAATGATACAAAAAGATTACCGGTATGTTTATAACAGTTTATAACAGTACAATGCTATACAAAATTATCAAAATATATTCTTTTATTTATAACAACAGTTACATTATTTATAGAAAACATTTTGTTTTGGTTAAACCTGCATTTAATGTAATATACATTTTGTTTTTGTTTTTATTATACCGATATGCTTTATTTTAAAAGTTTAAATCTAAATAAAATTATTGTGATTTGGAGTACCGGTATTTTAACGTTTTAATTAACCTTGCAGTGTACCAGCAAACTTTTTTCTATACGTTTATTCAATACCAATACATAATCATAATATAACGGTAATGTAATGACAAAACCAGTAATCAGCAGTAAAGCCGACAACGCTAAAGGGCAGTGTATTATACAATACCGGAAAAACACAATGTCACATGAATTTGCATCAAAAATACAGCAAGATCGGCTTAAATTTCTGCGGATTTTAAATCTGCGGTCTCGTTTTCATCCGCAGATATAGCAGAAATAAAGTTCCCGCAGAAATAAGTACTTATACGGTACTAAGTTCAAGATGTGGTTGGATATTAACGGGACGTATAAAGCAAGATGAAAAGGAAAATCAAGACATGAACATTATGATTCTGACATATTATGGTGATAACATGACCAAAACTAATTCATTCATCAACATTGATAAAGAATTGCCTATAACTCCAAACTTAAAGGATTTCTAGAAAGTGGAATCAATAGGTATTATGGACAACCCAGTCCTATCAAATGACGAAAAGGTCATGACAATGTTCAGAGATACATTGTCATTTCCTGAAGGCCGCTATCAAGTTAAATGGCCGTGGAAATATGATATACCAGATCTCCCTACAAACAGGGAACTAGCATATGGTCGACTCAAATCTGTTGTCACCAAACTACAAAAGAAACCTGACCTGATGAATAAGTACAATGAGGTAATACAAGATCAACTAGAACAATGGATAATTGAACAAGTGAATGAGTATTCGCGGCCTATAGGGCCCTTCCATTATATCACTCTCCATGCTGTATTGACACCAACAAAATCAACGACAAAGCTACGCATTGTCTATGATGCGTCCGCAAAGACGAAAGAAAGTCATAGAAGTTTAAACAAGACCATTTACAGAGGTCCAGTGATGTTACATGACCTCTGTGGTATACTGATAAGGTTTCGCCTCCACAAGAGGCTAATAAAGAGAAGGCCTTCTTTCAGATTGGCCTCCAGCCCAGTGAAACAGATGTAACACGCTTCTTGTGGATAAAAAATAACAACAAACCAATTACTGAGAAAGGAAACCTTATTGAATATAGATTTCGTCGTGTTCCATTTGGAGTGATTTCATCTCCGTTTCTGCTCGGAGCTACTCCAATAGCAAATAAATTGAAAAACGATATCTACGTAGACAACCGTGTCACTGGAACTAATTCTCAAACTGATGCTATAGAGCTTTATCAAAGTGCAAATTGATATTCAATGAAATATCCATGAATTTTACAGAATGGGTAATTAACAGTGGTCATGTAAATTCAACAATTCAAAGTAAAGATAGAGCTGATTCAAGTGGAATGAAGGTACTTGGGCATAATTGGGATATAACCACTGACACAATTTCAATCAAACAACGTACTGATGAACAAAGTGTAGAAAAGAAAGGAACCAAACGTAGCGTTCTGAAAACAGTGGCATCAATATTTGATCGGCTTGGACTATGTTCTCCAAAGGAAAGCTTATGATTCAGACCTTACAGAGTAGAGGATTGGATTGGATTGGGACGATGAAATTACAAAAGCAGAAAATGTGGAATAGCAAACAGTCAAATGTGATTTGAATAAAATAAGCGATATCAAGCTACATCGCTGTGTAACGATTCCAAACTACACCGATGGTGAAAGTACTCTAGCTTGTTTTAGTGATGCGTCAGCAAAATCCTATGCATGTGCTATATATCTCCATCAAGCATTGGAGGACGAAAGCAAAGCTGAACTAATTATGTCAAAGTCAAGACTTGCTCCACTTAAACAATTGATTATCCCTAAATTAGAAGTCATGGCAGTGCTTACTGGAGTGAGATGCTTACACTTTGTGCTGAATCAGTTAAAACTGAGTATCAAAAGATGTTTTATGTGGACCGATTCACAGTGTGTGTTGCATTGGTTAAACTCAAAGAAAGAACACTCAGTCTTTGTCAGAAACAAAGTGTCTGATATTAAGACACACAAGAATGTTGAATTCGGATTTGTAAGAACTTCTGAAAATCCTGCCTACATCGCTATATGTGGCATGGACACCCACAGTCTTCAAAATAGTGATATGTGGTGGCACGGACCAACATGGCTTTCTTTACCAAAGTCAGAATGGCCTTTATATTATATAAACAGAGTCAAGACTGAACTTAAACACGATACAATTAAAGAGGTTGAAGATAAAAATCAAGATCAAGTTATAAGTAATGTGTATATGAAATCAGAAACAGGACCGTGTGGAAACGATGTCGAACGTCTCTCATCTGTGACAAAACTTGTAAGAGTGACAGCATATGTTTTAAGATTTATAAGAAAAATACCTGGTAGAACTAACCGAAGCTACGGTGTTATCTCGACCGAAGAACTTAAAAATGCAAAGATATTATTGTTGAGACATCTGCAAACAAAACATTACTCAGAAACTATTTCGGTATATTTCAGGTAGATTGTTATAACAATAATTCAATGCCCCGGCGGAGTATACAACTCTACGGTGGTCAAATTTTACACGCCTGACTGAATAACGCACGTGCATTCATGAACTAAAATTACATGTCACTCATTCAGTTCAAGCTCAAGCTAAGACGTGTCAGTAAAGGTGAAGCATAGTGACAATATTTTACAATTTTAAAAGTTTGAAAATGGAATATGATACAAGGCATTATTGCACCCAGTGCTCTCGTAGTTATAAACAGTACAAAGGACTTAGGCGGCATATCACTGAAGCACATACAAATATCCAACGTTACTTATGTGGAATTAATCAGTGTCAAGGAACGTTTATGAGAAAAAAAAATTAAAAAGTCACTTGATGAATGTGCACTACTTCACTTTGAGAGAAGCAAGACAGTAAGTGTTATTTAGTGAAAGACGACAAGTGAACACATAAAAGGACTCAGTTGATAATTTCGATATTGAATTGCTTTATTCACCTGTGAACATTGACGTTCAGTTGGAAAATCAATACAGTGACATCTCGTCAGATGAACAGCCGCAAAATGATAGTTTTGACATTGGCGATGAACCGGATATCAGTTTTGGTGCAGATATTACTGATGTGGATAAGAATAACAATGATGTAGATGGAATTAAAAACGCCAAGGAAAGTGACGTTCAAATCAATAATGACATTGATAACGTTGACAATGATAGTAAAAATAAGTATAAAGCCAACGAAAATGGCAGTAATACTATAATAATATTATTTTAGTGATGATGTTGAAGATGACGTCAACGCAAGTGATGATCCCAATGAAAATGGCGTCAGTGTTGGCAATAATGACGTAAGCAACAATGCTATTGAAAGAAATGGTGCCAGTAATCATAGTACATCAGAATCCAATAACGCCGATGACCCTGATGACGCCACTTATGATGATGATAATGACGTAAACGTAAATAAAAACGTCGATGAAGATACCGTTGATGAAAGCGATAGTGAGCTGGATTACGTTGACGATAACCAAGGGAATGATGATGCCGTATACCACTATTTTTACGGCGATGACTCCAATAATTTAGACGCGGATGACATCAAAGTGATTGACATTACATTTTACGATGATGAAGATGTTAAGGATACCAACGTCATGGATGCAATAGAGAAAGGACCAGATAACGTGAATAATAATGACAATGAAGACTTAGAAACATTTGTACAAACATTTGAAACTCCGGCTTCTACAGATAACATACGTAGACTAGTAGTCCAAGAGAGCATAACAAAAGAAACAATATATATATTCAGAAATATAGATCTGATGCATGAAGAAGCTCTTTGTTTGTTGTAAAGACTGTCATGTGAATTTTAGATCTATTGACTATGTGCTTTGTGAAATTTGTACTGATATTTGATATATTAAAAACCATGTAGCCATTGAAACAAACTGTGTAGACTGTGAATTTACCAAACATAATATCTATTAAATTTAAAACAATATCTGTATAAAAAAAGAAAATTACTGAATTCATGATTTTGAACATTGGATTTAATGGATTTTCTTGTAACATAAATATGAATTTAGAACTTGTGATGAAAGTTAATATACATCTTGATTAATTATATAAAAGTGATGTATTTCATTTGATTTGAAGGATACTTGTTACATAATTTGTATTTGGTTATATAAGTTTTCTTTGTTTTTTTTTCTTTCCGTGGGGAGTGTCGCGAATTTAGCGATATCTTTATTTTGATAGATTCTCTGTACATTATATTGAAATATATTTCATTGTTTAGTTTCACCGCCGGCTTTTCCCAGGCATTGCACGAGAATTTATTCTTGCATATCAGTTTATACAATGGCCCTATTGTTAAAATTTATCGGCGGTTTAGTGTTTTTACGATATTTTTTTTTTAATTTCTCAGTCAAAGAGTTAATCACTTTTGTTCTACTTACCCGTCGGCGACTCATTTGCACGAGATTTTGTATTTTTCTATTATTCTTTTGTTATTGGCTTGTTATAAAAACTGACTCAATTTTAGCAATTTTATTTTTTCCTTGGAATAGGTAGGAATTTGAGTAGAACTGAATTTTACAGAGTATTTGTGTATTAAATAAAATATTGTTATTTGGTTGAAATTGAAAGTAAAATAAAATAAGCAAATTAATATCAAAACAGTGGGTTTGTTCATTGTCGGAATAATTAAACTAAAAGATAAAAGGATATTCACGACACATTGACTTGGAATCTGATCATCAAAGGCATTTCCTGAAAAATTCTTTTTTAGAATAAAGGAATTGACTTTATTGACCTTCCAAGTATATCTTAAGAAGAAAAAAAACATGGCAACTAGAAACAAGTTATAATTACAATAAAGTTACCTCTGATTTACAGATTGTTGAAATTCCACCAACATCTTGAGACTGTTACCGGAGATCATCATGTTATCGCTTACGAATTTTTTGTCCAATAAATGCTTGGACTTGTCATGAATCCGACCGAAATAATTGGCATGTGTTGGTTTCGTTTGATTTTAATGTCTCGTGTGCAGAAATTGACTAAATGTTAAGCTTATTTTTTATAATAGGGTGTAAAAGACAGCATGCTTAGCCTAATGCCCTTTCTAATTGGAAAAAGACAAATCTTCAAAATAATTGATACTCGCATATCTTTGTTATAAAAGAAACAGCTTTATTATCACCTTGACCTCGTTTTCACTTAGGCATTTGAGAAAAGGGAATTTAAGGCATTCATAACAGTTTTTTATTAGCACCCGTTGATAAGGCTGCAACTAATATAATTATACATGGAGTATGACGGATACACTGTAGTTTCATCCAACACATAAAATCCCTTATGAGCCCCACAGATATACAACGCAGCTTATCAGCACACCAAGAGTGGTCATAACCAAGCAGAAGCGCACCGAGATGCGGCCAAGTGTGAGAAGGCAAATTACTATTTATAATCGTTTATACAAATTATATGAGAGAGATTATATTGGGAGCGGCCAAGTGTGGAAAGGCAAATTACTATTTATAATCGTTTATACAAATTATATGAGAGAGCTTATATTGGGTTTTTACAAAGGAAAGGAATAAAACTGACAATGAACAGTGAAGCAGAGATATGTTAGAACACGGTTATTGAATAATTATTATGGGTAATGACAATATCATTATAGGTAATGAAATCAAACACGTTTGAACTCTATACATAACGTCGGGAGGTTTGTTTTCGTAACATTATAAATGTATAGATATAATCCGATCAATTAAGGGTTACACAGTACCTCCTCAGATAATAAAGAATAAATATGTTAACAATTAGTTAATAGAAATTTTAAATAATTTTGTTTCGATAGCGAAATTCTCCTGAATGAAGGTTTAGGGAAAAAACAATTTGACTAGAACTAATAAATTGCTTAGTTATTAAGAAAAGTGGCAAGTAATGGCTAATGCGGATTACACGTTGTTAGCAAGGAACAATCTGAAATGGAAAACACATTTCGAACAGGTTCACGTCATGTAGAATTGAGACGTAAAACGATAGTCACGTCAGCTATACGACGGATATCACGTCGTTTACTAATATGCTCTGTTTTAAGAAATTTGTTTACATCGATGAAACACATGGAAAATGTACCTTATGTATGCCATGTAGTATAAATGTATGACTAGTAAATATAGAACTAGTGAATTTAAAATGACGGACACCACGACGGTAGCATGTACATCTAAGTTTTGCTTGGATAACACTTGATAAATGCTGGAATTTTATTACAAAGTTTTGTTATAATTCCTTGAATGTACATGCTGTACAGCCGTTAAAGAATATGGTCAAAACCTTTTCAGGAGAATTTGGCAGGCAGCCAGGGGCGGAAATCAGAATGCGCATGCGCCAGAAGACAATATTTTTGACACACTTGCAGAAATGGGGAATAGTACGAACTCTTCAGCAGGAAATCTAGATGAGTCAGCTGTCAAAATGTATGGCAACAATGACAGTAAGCATGAAACGCTTGCAAAGAGAGGTCATCACTTTAAAACGGCGTAGTTCTCACAATCCAGATGACCCCCAGCGGAGTGTTAAAAAGTTACGGAATGATGAAGATTTATCAAGCTCTGAGGATGATCAGATTGATCGATATCTTGCACAGGAGAGTGCCTCCGACGGGGAAGAAAATGAGTGGGATGAGATAGATGTTTTTTTTTATTGAGTATACAGAAACTGGAGAATCCATAAAAGAAGATTTAGCTTCCTAGTAAACAAATCTTTACGATCAAAAACAGATGGAGGAAAATGAAAGAAATTCAAAGCAAACACAAACGCCCTAAAAATATTGAAAATTTGCAAGTTGCCAAAGTTGACGAAATTATGTGGAGCCAGCTCAAAAGTGGAGACCAAAGCATTTGATTATGCACAGCAAAAAATTCAATCAGTACTTTGTCAAGCCTTAGTTCCAGTAATAAAACTGATGCAGTGTGCCAAAAATGACGGCAACAAAGAAACTGTTTAGCAGGGGACATTTTCAAAATGTTAGTCCAGGGTGTCGTGACGTCAAACGAAAACAGGAGGGAGAAAATAAGGAAAAACTTGCTGCCGTCTTATATAAAAAACTGTGTGATACACCACCGTCGACAACAAAATTATTTGGAGACAAACTGGAGGAAGATGTCAAGAAAATGAAAGAAACCAGGACAAAACTCACCCCAGATCTTAAAAGCAAGACTTTTTATTGCAAAGAGGAGAAAGCACCGACAAATAAATCAAAGGAGATTCACAGCCTACCCTCCAAGAAACTATCAGACACAGACTGAACAATCGGTTCCAGTGGAAACGCCATCGACAAAAGAAAAAACAAGACAATCAATAGACAACAACTGTAAGTAATAATATCAAGTTACATATCCATAATACAGCCGAAAATTTTCGAGGGGTGGGGGGACGGCTGAAAACATAAGTTTTTGGGAGACCATTACAAATGATAAATGGATATTACAAACTATCAAGGGTTGTAAAATAGGAGTAACCACTTTTCCACAACAAACATATATTAAAAAAATAAAGTTCACAACAGAGGAAAACATAAAAATTAGACAAGAATTAATTAGATTTTTAAAATGCGGAATCATAGAAAAGGCATCAAAAGACATGAACAATGAATTTATCTCCAACATTTTTATTAGACGGAAAAAAGATGGACGTATTCGATTTATAATAAACTTGAAATATTTTAATGAACATTATGTGGAAAAAACGCATTTTTAGATGGAATCTTTACGATCAGCAATAAATATGATGAGGAAAGATTGTTATCTCGCGTCAGTAGATCTAACAGATGCATACTATTCGGTCAGGATTAGAGAAGACGATCGTAAATATTTTCGATTTATCTTTGAGGGTCAAAAGTGGCAGTTTACTGCCTTAGTAATGGGATATTCTGTAGCCCTAGACTTTGGACAAAAATAATGAAGCCAGTGTTTGCTTATTTAAGGTCGATGGGTCACATCAGTGTTTATTTTATTGATGATTCATGCTTAGCGGGGGATATATTCACTTCATGTATGAACAATGTAACTGACACCGTCCACTTAATGGACAGTGTTGGGTTAACTGTAAATTTACAGAAATCTGTACTGGTACCAGTGTACTAATAATAATAGAAAAGCTTCACATAAACGTGTTAGAACTGAGAGCTTGTGAAATAGGACTCCATACTTTTTGCAAATCTATTACCAATAAGCATGTTCGTTTATAAACTGATAATACGACAAGCTGTGCATATATTAACAGATATGGCGGAAAATTCGAATCACTAGACAATATTGCCAGAAATATATGCTACTGGTGCATTGAAAGAATCATATATTTATCAGTCGCTCATGTAGCTGGGAAAGAAAATAGACAGCAGATTAACTAAGCAGATCGGCAAATGATGATCTCGAATGGTCGTTAGATCAGTCTGTGTTCCGAAAGTTAACATTACAATTTCCAGATATGGAAATTGAATTATTTGCTTCAAAGATGAACGCTTAACTTGAAAAGTTTGTTTCAAGGCATTCAGAAGAGAATGCAATGGCGGTAGATGCATTTAAATTAAAATGGTCTGGCCATTTATTTTATATTTTTCCTCCTTTCAGTGACCTGTCCAAGATTCTGCAGAAAGTAGAGGAGGACAAAACACGGGCGGTAATTGTAGCACCATTCTGGCCTACACAACCATTGTGGCCAGACCTATTAAAACTAACAAAAACAGTGTTTTAGCGTTACAAAATCCACAAAAAATACTGAAGCTAGAACACCAACCAAACAAAAGACACCCATTGAAAAGATGCGTTTAGCTGTTTTCAATATATCAGGCGAGCGTTGGGAAGGCGCGGTATTTCAGGAAAATCTCAAGACCTCATCATAAATTCCTGGAGACAGGGGACGAAACTCCGGTATAATACATATATTAAGAAATGGTTACATTACTGTGAAGGAAAAGCAGATCGCTTTAGTGCACCTGTAAATGTGGTACTGAGTTTTCTTACGCAGTTGTTTACACAAGGCTTAAGCTATTCTACACTTAACACTGCACGATTAGCAATAATTAGTTTTCTCAGATTAACAGAAAATGTAAACATTAACAATGACGAGGTGATCACTCAATTTATGAAAGGTATTTTCAATCAAAAACCTTCACTGCGAAGATACACAAATACCTGGGATGTAAAAATTGTACTATAGTACTTAGGAACTTTAGATACAGCTCCATTATTATCATTGTCATGCAAATTATGCATGTTGTTTCTTCTTGTGACAGCACAACGTTGTCAGACACTTCACACTATCAAGTAGTCAGACATTCATTACAATTCTGAAGGCATTGTTTTAAACATTTCTCAAATTAATCAAACAAAATAGACCAGGTTTCCATGTGGAACCCATCATCATAAAGGCATACAAGTCAGATACAAAATATGCTTGGTTAAAATCCTTGCAGGAATACATTGAAAGAACTAAATATCTGAGAAAAGATAATCATTTACTTATTTCTACTACAAAGCCACATGCCAAAGTTTCCAAGCAAACAGTAATTAACTCGTTGGATTAAGATGATTTTACATAAAGCAAGCATTTCAACTGGGTTTAAAGCACATAGCACAAGGTCGGCAGTTACATCATTTGCATATGAAAAGGGCGTTCCTCTTACGGAGATAATCAAAACTACTGATTGGAGTAATGAAAAGACTTTCGCAAAATATTATAATAAACAAATAATATCATATACAAAATCATTACAGAGTGTTATATTTGCAGAAAGGTAAAAAAGGTTATATTTTGTAATACATATATGATAAATTGACAATATAAATAAATTTCCATGTAGGGAAAGAAACAGGAATCATTTTTGTTGTTGTCTCTCAATATATTTCCAGAAATTATCTCTAAATTATCTGTGGGGCTCATAAGGGATTTTATGTGTTGGATGAAATTGATTGATTAAGCTAGACTTACCTTCGTAGAAGGGAAGGCGAAGGTTGAGCATAATTTCATTCAGCACAAAAATCCCTATGAGCTTACACACCCACCCATATACACCCAAACCCTGGGTATCCATTTCTTTCAAAATATAGAATAATTACTCTGAAATATGACCACTCTTGGTGTGCTGATAAGCTGCGTTATATATTTGTGTGAACTCATTGGGATTTTTGTGTTGGATGAAATTATGATCAACCTTCGCTTTCACTTCTACGATGTTAAGTCTAACTTAATCAATCAATTATAATAAAAAAGAGCTAAACAGTATCTTTCTGTAAACTCTCTACAAATTTCAAAATTTAGCATCAGTGTTGAACCGAAACAAGATAAAGTATGTATTGCCTTAAATGCACAAAACACCATATAAAGCAAGATCTATCGCTAATTCCAGTTCTTGCACAACTGCACAATTATCCGTGCATTTAACGTCTTGTCTTACAGCCATAAAAGAACATATTATTAGTTATTAGGTACTGGCAAAAATCTATTTTGGTCTCTAAAAACTCGGGTGACGTTTTAAATTAGCTTAAATCATGTAATTGTCAGGTGTTCTCGTTGTCAACTTATTATTTTTCTGCATTATATAGTTCCTCATAATTTAAGAAGAGACAAGCTCACCAGTCTCATTTAAAAAGTATGCAAGAGCAAAAACCTATGTCGCTTGTAATGAACATAAGCTGTTTTTAAAGATGGTTCTTGTAATCATTATTTTTTATGGACTTGTCGCTCTCTTTCTTACTAGATGGTATTTATGTTAGGTTTATAACTTGGATTCATAAACAGTTAGTGGGTATGCCATGGGAACTAATTGTTCACCCTTGTTGCTGACCTGTTTTTATTCTGCTATGAAAGAGAATTTATGTTATTTCTTTCTAGTGAACATCAAGATGACATTTTTATGGCCTTAACTGCACCTCGAGTTGTCTTGATGATTTGCTAAGTATAGATAATAATCATTTTCCTTTTCTTGACAATAAAATAAATCCGAATGAACTCAAGCTAAATAAAGCTAATACTTCAGAAAAAGTCTTTATCTAAATCTTTCTATCGAAAATGGTTTTGTTTCTACTAAAATATATGCTAAAAGAAATGATTTTGAACAGATTGTTCGCTTTTCTTGAGCTTGTAACAATGTTAAAGATTCAATGAACGCCATCTTTGCATAACGGAAAAAACTTTTGAAACAGGGGTACCGGTACCACAAATTAAGAAAAAAAATTGTTGCAAGTTTTAATGGCGACACACAGATTAAAGTCAAAATACAATTGCAGTTTAAAATTCTTACTGCAACAAGGTATTTCTCAACCAGTGTTTTATGGAGATTTGATTTATAATTTAAAGAAAATAAAAAGCAATATTAATTTCTTTACGTTATTTGTAAAACCCATCTGTGAATTCAAAAAGAAAGGCTACTAACATGATATTCTGCAGCGCTCTTGGTTTATCTTCTAAAAAGGTAGGTCAACTTAAAGCAATATTAGGTTAAAAATTGATGGGGATGTTTGTTTTGACTTTTTGACAGTGGCAGAGAAGTTCAACTCTTTTTACACAACTGTGGCATCTAAACTTGTTGACAATCTGCCAAAAAGTTCTTTTAATATGGAAGAAGTTTTGTCAATGCTTTTTACTCTGCTAAAGGTATTCCTCAAAACAGTTTTTCATTTTCTTAAGTATCTGAGAATAAAATTCTTAAACATTTGAATAATCTTAGTGTTAACAAGGCTACTGGTTTAGATGGTAGATTTATTAGGGACAGTGCCCCTATTATAGCATGTCCCCTCGCCCATATTGTCAACCTTTCCATTATTCAAGGAACAATTCCCGATGATCTTAAGACAGTCATGGTAGTTCCTCTGTATAAGAAAAATGATAAAACAGGAGTTGGCAATTACCGCCCTGTATCAATTTAGGGTATTGTGTGTAAGATTTTTGAAAGTGTCATTTATGATAAGGTTGAAGGGTACTTGAATGATAAGAAGTTTCTATAAAGTTTTCAATCTGGTTTCAGAAGTGGATTTTCTATAGACACATGTCTCATCCATTTGTCAGATTTTGTTAAATTCCATATGGATAGAGAAAACATGATGGGTATGCTGTTACTGGATCTACAAAAGGCATTCGACACGGTCAACCATAATATTCTTTTAATGAAGTTGAATGCTATTGGTCTTAGTTCTGATGCTGTCACGTGGTTTCAGTCCTATCTTTCTGGCAGATATCTGCTAGTTGATGTTTCTTGTGTATATTCTAACCAGGCATCAGTGAGCTGTGGGTGCCCCAAGGGTCTATCCTCGGACAGCTTTTGTTTTTTTAATCTATGTTAATGATATGTCTGTTGTTGTTAAAAACAAACTTTTATTGTATGCCGACGATTCAGGTATTCTTGTTGCTGGTAAAAGCACATCCCGTATTGAAACACAGTTATCCAGTGAGTTGGATGGTGTTAGTGAATGACTTGTTGATTATAAGCTTTCTTTGCACCTTGGCAAAACAGAGTCCATTCTGTTTGATTCTAAACCTAGATTAAGAGCCCAGTAAAGGCTGAATTTCACTTGTACTGGCACAAGTATTCAAGCCACAGATTCAGTAAAATATCTTGGTGCTGTTTTGGACCAACATTTGTCATGTGGTGAAATTGCTAGGTCGGTGGTCATAAAATCTCATGACCGTTTAAAAATTCTATAAAGTCAGTTTCTGACATTTCACACAAGAAAATTGTGGTAATGTCGCTCATTCAGTGCCATTATGATTATGTGTGCTCCTTTTGGTACCCTTGCTTGACTCAGTATTGGAATAACAGGCTTCAAACTCCACAAAACAAACTTATTCGTTTTGTTATGAATTTGGATAACAGGTCACATATTGGTATTGATCATTTCATATCCTTAAACTGGTTACCAGTATAAAAGAGAGTTGATCGGATAACTCTAGGTCACGTACATAAAATCAAGTCAGGACTAGCCCCTGATTATCTATGTGAACATTTCATTCCTCTTGCTTCGGTGCATGATCGCTGTACAAGGTCAAGAGTAACTGCTGTTCCTTCAAAAGTGTCAAGTTCAAATTTTACGTTCAGTGATACTGGGCGCTACTCATTACCCAAGGTAGGCAGTTTAGGTAAAAGGTCCTTTGCTTATAATGCAATTGTTCTGTGGAACAGCCTCCCCCAGACTATAAGGGATATTAGCTGCCCCCACAAGTTCAAATATGCCACTAAATTTCATCTAATGACTAACTAGTTTAATCTCTTTTTCTTTTTTAATGTGGTGTTTTTAAGTACAGTGCCAGTGGTTCATTTCTAGACTACACTTTAATTTTTTTATTTAAGCTTCTTCTCATGATATAAAACAAATTTTGTTGTGATATTTATAAATGCTGTGATACAGATATCGCGTTGATGATCTCATGTTGTAATGTAATTAATCGTAAATTTTTGTCTTAATTAAATATACATGACTTTCTGTGTCGTGCCGCCAATAACAGGGACCACAATGGAAATAAGGAAAATAGTTTTTTTTTCTGTTATCCCTGGTATTGGTGTGCATTACTTGGTCTATAATTTGTATGTATGCAGTGTTCTTATTATACCATGCATCATGTTATTGCCATGTTTTATATGTGCTCTTTCACCGAAATAAATCTATCTGTCTGTCTGTCTCTTCCTGCTTAGATATTAACCCTTCTACATTTGATCGCCCTGCTTACCTCTTCGGTTGCACGACGGTGGCAGGGGTTTGAGAGTTTATGAAGGTTTCTAGCGAAATCTTGAGAAGAACGTAGAATCAGTCTTTTTTTATTGCTGCCATCGTGTTCTTGCTGATTTTACTCCAAGTTCTCTGGTCTCAGTAAGGTCATTGAGTACCTACCCTTTTTTGCTCTACAATGTCGTTAGCTTTTTATGTTTTATATGTTTATGTTGATGGATGGGGTAGAGTTTATTCATTGAGACAACTTGTTTTTGTTTGTTCTTATAACCTTTGGGGGCAAGTGTAAGGTTGGTACACCCTAGAACCTGCTTTAAACTCCCAGTGGCAAATCCTTTGCCACTGATCGTTCCAAGTTGGTAATCCCTCGGGTTCTCATTCTCGTTACATGTTTGTGGTGTCATTTTTTAAACTTGATCCATCAATAAATTTATGCTATCTTTTCCTCTATTTTTGACTATGTAGGGAGATTGTGTTTTTTATTTGTTTTTCCTGATATTCGTTTTTCACTTTTTTTTTCACTGAAAATAACATGACTAAGAACGATAGTAGTAGAAACCTTCAAAACTATCAATAAGCAAACATCTGTTTATCTTCATGATTTGGCTAAAATAATACTAATATAAACCTCTTATACTTTTAAGTTTAGTAATGCTGCAGAAGTACCTCAGGCTCTGAAACTCGCTACCTCAACACTTTCGTGCTGAGACAAACTTAAACCAGCCTGATCGGTGCATGGAAAGGACAGTGTTGTGGGTGCTACTGTTGTGTCAGTAAAGTTAAGCCATACTTTCCTTACATTCTTTTGATTGCACTTTGTAATGTCTCTTAGTATGTTCTTAGTCCTTCCTGTATGTTTGGCTTTTGTTGCTCAGGCCTTTCGTAGCGTCAGCTATTACTTAGTTGCTTATTGTATGTTTTGCCTGCATACCTGTATGGGCTGTTTGCTTGCATGTTGTATTGCATTATTTGTTACTGTACTGAGACGCTAGTGCTAATCAAGTTATTCTAGCTTTGATTCAAGATGATATCTAAGACCTTGCACGCGTGTGCCATAATTATAACATACAATTAATCAGTTCTTACTCATACTTAAGTTCCTTTTAGACTACGATCAAGATCAGAGCTAGCACCTTAAAGCTTTTAGTTTACAATGCGTATGGTGTGTACTATGTATTACTGGTAATAGTTCATGCAATTGCTTATATAACATACATTAATAAATGTTATTTTGAACATACTACTATTCATATTTGTATGTCTGTTATATATTATGTAGTCGGTCAATAGCTATACATATCTAATGTTATTTCTGTTGTACTTATCCGACTTTTGAATAAATTTTGTATTGAATTGTATTATGTTCGAACTCTCGACCCTGAATTACAGGGAAAGCACGTTACCAGTAGAATACTGATCTACGCCACCCTAGAATCTTCAGTTCGATTAAACGCTAGCTGTACATTATATATCTCACTTTATTCTCGGTATGGCAACATCTGTATACATCATATTCGGTACAAAAGCTCTTCAGTTATACATATTATGTTGTTGTTGTCTTACCGACACAAAATATATCTTGTCTTGTCGTCTCATGTCTTTGCTTTTGTCTGACTTGACCTCACCTGACTTGACTTGATCTGACCTGACCTTGACCATGACCTGACCTGACCTGACTTCTTACCTCACCTCATCTCATTTAATCTCTTCTCATCTCAAAGTACTTAGCAACACCCTAGCGAGCTAAGCCGTTTTTATTGTTTTTTTATTGTACCGTTTTTATGCCCCACCTTGAAAAAGAGAGAGTCATAAAGAAAAGCTGCGGTTAGTTCGTCGGCCTATCATTTTGTCCAATCAATAAATTGCTTTGGCCTAGGTACATGCATTTCATGGGGTTATTAGGCATTACAAGTAAATAAACTCTATTGATTTTTAGATCGCGAGGTCAAAAGCCACGGTCACAGTGGCTACTTTTGTCTTGTCCGCTAATGCTTTGGACTAGTTTATTCAACTTCCAAAGGTTAACTAAAATATCTATTGATTTTGATGTCACTATGTTGTAGTAGGCACCTGTGTTATATTGTATTGATTTTCAGGTAAAAAGTTCAAGGTCAGAGTGACAGCTTGTGTAAAATCCTTGTCCGATTAATAAGTGGGGACACTTTGGCCTAGGTATATGAAACTTGAAATGGACATTGGGCATGTCAAGTAGATCATTTTATCGATTTTGAGGTCACTAGATTAAAGGTCAAGGTTACAATTTTTATTTTCTATGTTAGTCTTTTCTGTCAGGATAGTCATCTAGCTAACAGCACTTTTATTTCACTGTAAAATATGTAGTTCTCTCAGAAGTTTAATTCTTATCAAAATTAACTATGCATGCATTGCTGCTGTAATTCTTTGCAAACGCAAGAATTGGGGACAACAATGTCCTATGAAGGCATTTCTTGTTTTATTTTAGGTTTTTTTCCGATACCGCATTTTATGTTTGTTTGAAACATGCGCAAAAAGTGGTGACTTTCGTGTCCTGTGGACACATTTTATTTCTTGTTTTTGTTTCTGCGATACTGCGATACATGGCAGTGCAATGAACAAACACGCTTATGACGCTATTTTATTTGATGGTATGCTGTAATAGGAAGTCATAAAATACCAAGAAGGCAAATAACCAGAAAGGTGAAATATGTTTGCATTTTATGTAGAATAATGGCCCCGACAAGTTCTATCATCAACATTTTTGACTTTCGACCAGTCACTGCGACCTTGACTTTTGAGCTATGAACTTGGGATTTAAACGTGACATATTGTCTTACCAAAGTTAACAAACCTGCCAATATATACTGATCAAATTAATTAAAGTAGCGCCCATATAATCTATAAAATACCATACGCGTTGAGCAGATTTATGAATATCTTTTACAGAAATAACAAAATCTTTCTTTTTTACAAGAACAAGTCGGCATTTTCATCGTCAACAGGCACATTCCTGAACAGAGACAGTGTCCAGGATATGAACACTATCAAATTAACTTTGAAATGGTGGTCTTACAGGAGAACAACCAATGTCTGTAAAAGCAGATTCAGGCCTTGAAACGTTTCATAGTCAGTGACAGTAATGAGTGTATCCCCTCGGGCGTTTAGGCACTCTCTGCATCGTCTGGGCATGCTCCTGATGACACGTCTGATCATATCCTGTGGTAAGGCACCCCATTCTGCTACAAGAGCATAATAAGCTAACGAACGTTCCGCACAGGGTTCGGACGAGAAGAAAGTCTACGAGAAAGCATGTCCATGACATGCTGTATACGGTTAAGATTTGGAGACCTCGCCGGCCAGTCTATGACCTCAATACCTTCATCACCAAAGAAGTTCCGGACGATTCTTGCAGTGTGTGCTCGAGCATTATCTTGCACTAAACGAAAAGTTTCACCTATTGCACGAGAACATGGCCTTACAATTGGTTCTAGGATCTCGTCCCGATATGTCAGGACCGTCAGACTACCTCCTGGAATCACATAAAGGTCTGTGCACCCGTCAATGGATATCCCTGCCCACACCATAACTGACCCACCACAAAACCTGTCATATGGAATAATGTTACATTCCGCATACATCTCTCCTCGGCGACACCACACCCTCACACGCCTGTCACAGATCAAAACATCGCAGAGGCTCTCGTCTAAGAAAAGCACAGATCGCCAGTGGCGCAGTTGCCAAGTCAAGTGACGTGTACCTGGGCAAACTTTAAGCGAGCTCTACGGTGAGCTACGGTCAGAATTGGTCCTCTGGCAGGTCTCTGTGCATCCAAACAATCTTCATGAAGACGATTTGGGACAGTTTGAGTGGACACACGAACCCCTGTAGCTAGCCAGAAGTCAATTTCAATGCCAGTAGCAGTACACTGACGATTTCTGAGGGTCAGAGTTCTCAGATATCGGTCCTGACGAGGTGTTGTAATGCGGTGACGACTATGCCCAGGCCTTCTTGTGAATCCTTCCAGTCTGATAACGACTCCACAACCTGGCAACAACGCTACGAGAAACGTCTAGAGCAGTGGCCACCTCACGTAACGTAAATCCATTTTCGATCATCTGCACCGCCCGAACAACATTAGTAATTGCAAAATGACGTCGCACACCCTGGACCGTTGTTAAAAGAGCAGATACAGTAAAAAGTTGCATAAAACATTCATTTTGTCAAATGTGCTGTCGTGAACGAACTGTACACATGCAAAAGTCCAAATCTTATTCGGGGGTTACACAACAAAAAGATTCTTTGTAAATTTATTGTAAAGTGCACAGGTTTTTCGAGGATATTGACCGTCGATACCTACAAACGAAATTTGCAGCATGTAGCATCTAGTATGGTGGGCAATTTACGCCATAACATATTTGCGCTCCTTTATTAATTTGAGCGGTGTATTTGAAAATCCTTACATGTTTATAAAAGTTATGGCCCAGACGAGATCATTAATTTGACAAGTCACTGTGGCCTTGGTCTTTGAGCTAGACATCATGTCTTGCATATAGCGCACTGCCTTATCTTGATGAACAAATAGGCAAAGATGTTTTAAAATCCCTTCAGTATAAGATTTTACATGCGCTAAATCAGACTCTATGTTGGACAAATTATAGTTACTAGACATTTCCCTACGATGCTTTCTGGTTGTATGAGGCTTTTTGGGATTTTTTGGTAACATGTTTTACTGTCTCATCCAAGTTTTTCTTAAGTTGCTTCCCCTTTTTATGATGTATTTTGCTGGAATCTAATAAGTCAAAAAATACTCTGTGTCTATTAAATTCAGATCTTTTGAATTAGGGACATAAGATGCTGTCACAAAATCAGATTTTGTTTTAATTGCAAATGGTTTTTAAATCCTTATCTGGGTATACAGGTAGCATGTGTTTCTCTTTATTCACCTGTTCACACCTGAGTGAATTTTACTGACCAGTCGTTATGTTTTCTTAAGACTATCAGTTGGTTTGTGTAGTCAGAGGTTTACACATGTTTTGTCAATTTTGCTGTGTGAGACAGAAAATCTTGAACATTTTATGAAGGCTAGCAGACTTATCATAAACAGTTAAAATATGAACTCACAGCATTCTTATATATAAGTGACTGAATATCCAGATATTGGGGTCATAGCTTTTGATGAAGTGTGTGTGTGTGTGGCTGATCTTGTGGTAACAGTCGGAGCATATGACGTTCAGAGCAGACGATACGTCGGTCGTTCACAGACGTGGAAGTTTTCTAAGTATACTACTCAAAATTTGATAGGGATCACTTTTTTTCTCAAAATCTTTTTAATGATAATCTCAAGATAACTGATTTTTTTCTCATACACGTAGTTTGTTCATATGGCAAAGCCGACCTGTCCAGCAGATTTTGATTGTTTACCTGTACATGGCTCGAGATGCACGGGAAAAGCGATACCCCTGGAAAAGGAGTGCACCGCGGGCATGTACCTTCATGTACACATCCGTTTTATTCAGACTTCGCTTATGCATGGTAACGTTTATATCGAACCTAGCACTGGTCATGGCAAATCTACGGCAAAGACGGCGTATTGACGATGAGGAGATGAATAGGGGGTAGGGATGCTTGAGGCTGGGCGTGTCCAGCGGCACGTGGCAGGTGTCCTTGGGGTATCCCAGAGCACCGTTTCCAGGATGTGGCGACGGTTTCAAACTTACGGGCATGTCACGCATAGGCATGGCGGAAGTCGTCAGAGGTCCACAACTCAGCATGAGGACCGGTTTATTGTCATTCAAGCGCGACGTCAGTGCTTTGTTACCGCTACTGCCCTCCAAAATAACTTCCAGAATGCCACTGGTGTAAGACTTTCCACCAAAACCATCAGGAACCGTCTTTATATAGCTGGCATGAGGGCTAGAAGGCCAGCAATCCGAATACCATTGACGCGAAACCACATCCAGGCACGTCTGCAATGGGCCCGCGATCACACCAGGTGGACGCTGCATGAATCGAACCCAGTGCTGTTCACTGATGAGTCTAGATTTTGTGTGGACTTCACTGATAGGCGAGTGCGGGTATGGAGATCCGCCAATGAGCGTTTGGCACCCGTATGTGTTGCTACCCATGACCGTCATGGCGGGGGCTCGGTCATAGTGTGGGCGGGCATCAGCATGCAAGGAAGACGGACCTGCACATTGTTCAAAACGGCACATTGACGGCTGTACGATACGTCAGTGAGATCTGGTGCTATAGGCCATGAGTTCATTTTAATGGACGACAACGCCCGGCCTCACAGGGCAAGGGTAACCGACGAGTACCTGGAGGCAACAGCAATAGAGAGAATGGACTGGCTAGCAAGGTCTCCAGACGTCAATCCAATAGAGCACGCCTGGGACATGCTGCAGACTGCAATATCTGCTCGCCCAGTCCAGCCAACCACGGTCCCCTTGGCTACAGCAGGCCCTTCTAGACGTGTTGGCTCGAATCCCACAACAAAGCATCCGGAGACTCATTAGCAGCATGAGAAGGCAGTGCAGAGCAGTAATCCAAGCAAACGGACACCACACGCGATATTAAAGAAAATTCAGGCCATAGAATTGATTTTTCCAAGAAGTTCCATTTCATCACCTGCTTGTGTTATCCCAAATTCGTGCCCCTCCCACGGCTCAGCCTCTGTCACGCTTCAACGGTTTACAGACTTACTCATTTTTTTGGTACCAAACTGTTGTCATATGAACATATTTTCAGAATCACAACAAAAATGTAACCCTTCAACCTTATGTAGTAAATAAACACATTCTTATAAGTGATCCCTATCAAATTTTGAGTAGTATATCGGACAATTATTAGACTTTCTTTTCTGTTGACCTTGGTGAAAGGTCGTAGGGGATATTCGAAGTCGAAAATTATTTGACTTCCATGGTCGGAGATTTAGCATTTCATTTATGAACCAAACACGTGGTCGGAGTATCAAAGTACTGTAAGCCTGTGTCAGCATGAATCGTCGCTAGAAGACAGAGAACATTCCAGCAACACCTATGCCTATTCTAATAAACATTTCTTCGTCCTATCATTGATGAAATAAAGACTGTATTATAAAAATTGCAATTAAATTATATTTTAATAAATTTGAATGTGAAAAATTGTAAAATAGTTTTTTTAGTGACAAGCTACCCACTCTGGCTATCTCTGACCCGTTACAGATGCATCATTGTCACTATCATATGTTTGCATGAATCTGTCGACAAACATGCCTAGGGGTATATCGGCATCAAAGCCTGGGGTATGGGGTATATTTAAATTTCTTTCTGGTTGGTTTTTCTTCGTTTTCTTCCTTTCTTATCATCCTCTTTATATGTATTTTACTGCCACATTTACTTGCTCCTATGATAGTAGAATTTTCAGATACAGGTATCTCATTTGTAACGAATTTGTGATCAGATTTTTGTGCTTGAACTTTGCACCACTCATAATATCAGAGTTTTCTACTTTATCTATTCCATTGTCTTAATTGCATTCGTTTGCCCCAACACCGATATTATCCGACTTTTCTTTAGTATCCGCCCCAGTTTCATTGGCTAGTGGTTCACACTTAGTTATCTCAGCGCTGATATTATCAGATTTCTTTACTGTATCTGTCACATTTTCGCGTTCTACTGGATTGCACACATTTTGTTCAGCAACGATATTATCCGACTTCTTTTATTATATTTGTCTCATTTTCTCCTGCGCATTCACAAACAGCTCACTCGGGACTGATATTATTAGACTTCTCTACCGTATTTGTCTAATTCACTTTCCAATGCAGATGTCTTGGGAATGCTATCATCAGACTTCGTTTCTGTTTGTCCCATTTGCTTCTGCTATGTGTTTCCAACTCATTTGTCTTTGCATCGATATTATCAGATTTCGGTTCTGTATTTGTCTCATTTTCTTCTGCTAAGTGTTCCAACTCATTTGTCTTGGCACCTTGGCGCTTCCTAGACTTGTTGCGTTTCCTAGACTTGGTGCGCTTCCTCGACTTACTGCGCTTCTTAGACTCGTTGTGCTTCGAAAGCACTGCTTTTTGGTCTAACTGCCTTTACAGATCTCCTGCCTCTTGTCTTGCTGCGCTTCCTGGTCTTACTCTGCTTCTTTAGCAGTGCCTGAGACTATTCTAAAAGGTCTTCTCTCGGGAACAATATTTTTTTTATATTCCCGATCTCACATGAGTGATCACCTGGTTTCCTTTATTTCAAACTCACATATATAAATAAACAGCGCGAACCGGATAGAAACAACACTAACTTGACGTCACAATACAAAAATGGCGTCGCGCCAAAACATGTTTGTGTACCAGGCCCACAACAACCGGTTACTATATTGTTCAACGCCCCATGTGAAGATGGACACCCTTTTGCCAATGCTCCAAAAGCAAGCGCCACTTCCACATTACGAAATGACCTTGGAAGTACCCTTCGGGAGCCAGACCCGCACGGTCCGCTAATCTCAGAGGCTTTGCACTGCACTACCTCTAGGACCCCACGTCCAGAGAGCGCTTCATCCGCCTGCCAAGTCCCTCCTGCAACTGTTAAGTCCCAACGCTTTTCCATGGTCTTGTCTTCTTCCTTTGCTTTTTTCATACTGTCCTTACCACATTCTTTGTCACAGGACGGTATAGGCACTTCTAGTGCTTTTAATTGTTTATCCAATTTCCTCTCCTGCAGCCTCGCCATAACCGCTGCAGACTTTTTCTCTTCATCTCCTCTCGGCACCCACATCGGATCAGGGGAGTCTCTTACCCCTGCCATATTGGTTAAGAGGAGATCGCAAATGAGTCTCCCCGGAACCATGACTTCGATTTCCCCCACAAAGTATGGCGTGTCTACTTCTACCTTGGCCATAGGTACGACCTTCGCCTCTCCGTCAATGGTTATCATAACTGTTTGCCTATCCAAGTACTAACTTGGACTAACTTGGCTCAACGAACTTCCTTCTTACTGCTGCCAACTCACCGCCAGTATTTCTTAGGACCTTAACTTCTTGTGTGTTCACAAGTCCTCATCGTATTTCGAGGTTTCTTGAAGCCGCCGGAAAACACAGGGAGCAGTTCTCCGTTTTACAGCCTCAGTTGCCCATTGCTTAAATCTGTTATAAGTACGCCATCATTCGTCTAGGCCTGCATACAGGCAGCAGAAATTCTCTCATTTTTCTGCCCGTCTTTGTTTGGGTATCTGTATCGACAGTCCCTTTCAAGATGACCTTGCTTCCTACAGACGAAACAAGTTTTCGGTTCTTTCCCAGGAAAAATTACTTTGTCAGATTCATGTATTTTATCATCCTCTGATTCGCTATCGCTTTCTTTTAGCACTGCTTAGACCTTGTTTTGAAGATGTAAACTTCCCCCGTGCGCTTCTACGTACTGTTCTGCTAGTCTGGTGACTTGCTCCATCGAACTAGGAGCTCTCTCTTTCAGAAATAATGATAATTCTAGGGAACAACTCCTGGTGAAATGCTCCCTTATCATTAGGTCACATAGAGCTTCATACGTACTCACTACACTCGCCATCTCTGTCCAACGAGTAAAGTATCTTCTTAGTCTGGCAGAATACTGGAATACAGTCTCTTTGGTCAGGCTTACTCGTCCGAAACTTGGTTCTAAAGCCTTCTTCAGTGAGCTGGTATCGCTTGAATACAGCAACTTTTAGGGTTATATAATCACTCGCTTCAGATACAGGCATGCTTGTGTAGACCTCTAAGCCTTTTTCAGTTAACAACGAACTCAGACTCACCGCCCAAGTGTCTTCGCTCCAATTCTGGCTTCTTGCAAATCTCTCAAACCTTTCAATATAGGCATCCATATCATCTTGCTTCTCATCAAACTTTGGCAACTTCGGTCGTCATGCCTTGCTGCTAGTCTTTACTAGTACGCTATTTGCTAGCTCTCGCTCTTTCATCTCTAGCTGGAACTACATTTCCAACTTTCTTCTTTCGTCCTCTCTTCTTCGCGATCTTTCCTCTCGCCCTAACACCTCTGCTTCTTTGTCTCGGATGAATAACGCCAGGTCTTGTTCCGTCAGACCCAATCTCTCACCTATTCGAAACCACTCTTCGTAATTCATGTTGCTTCCAGACATATAACTCGTTTTTACCTTCTTGTAGTGGTCCCGGACGAGCCACCAATTGTCAAACGTTGTTTAGTTGGAAGTTCACTAGCTAAGGTGACAATGTCTTAACTATTTAATGTTATTCTGGATGAATGCAACTAGACTTGCTACACTGCTTGACTTGCTGCGCTGCTGGAGCTGCTGCGCTTCCTGGACTTGCTGCACTTCCTAGATTTGCTGCACTTCCTAGATTTGCTGCGCTTCCTCGACTTGCTGCGTTTCCTCGACTTCCTGCGTTTCCTCGACTTGCTGCGCTTCTTAGACTTGCTACTCTTCCTTGACCCTTGAACTTTTGGCCTGGATCTTACACACAATACACTTTCTTATAAAGGTGAACAAATATGACATAGTATTTTAAAATCCTTGCATGGAGAAGTTATGATCCGGACAAGACCTATAACAACGTTTTTTACCTTAAATCAGTGACTGACCTGACCTTTCAGCCTTAGAGTCTTACACACGACATACCTTCTCATCAAGGTTAACAAATATCCCAAGGTATTTTAAAATTTCAATGCACCGAGAAGTAATGACCCGGACAGGGTCTTTTAGGAACATCTTTTACCTTCTACCAATGACTGTGGCCTTGACCTTTAAGCTATGGACCTGGTGTTACACGCGACATATCGTCTCCTCAGTTTGAACAAATATGGCAAGGTATTTAAAAAAATTGTCATCACAATATGTTGAAACTTGAAAGAATATTTTATTAGAGATATGAAGAATGTAAAATCAATGTCAATAGAAAAATTCTGTCCAACGAATAATGTGCAATTCTGTCTGATAATATTAATGACAAAATTCTGATTCTGGCTGGTCAGAAACTTGCTCATCTTGAACATCAAAAATGACAAATGAAAAGATGTATAAAACGTGGAAAAATGCATATCAGCAAAAACATAGTAAAACTAGAAATGGGTTTTTGATTGAACAAAAACATATGTCTCCCCCCAGCCAGTTGCTGCAGGCAGTATTGAGTCAGACGATTGTAAAATAAGGGGTATATTTTTGTCAAATGTACATGATGAACAAGAAATTCATACTCTGTCAAGAAAGGACTGAGCAGAAACCTTGTTTCATATTGTGCAGAATGGTTGTATTCATTCAGTCTAGTACCTGTAGCATGTTGGAATCATGTCAATGGCAGTGCTGTTACATAGATATGGGCATGAGGTGAACATCTGACCCAAGTTTCATAAAAATCCTTCAAGGGCTTTTGAAGATACAGAGTGGACACGATTTTGTGGCATTTGACATTAAACCTCCAAGTGTGACCTTGACCTTGAGACACCACACCCGCAAAGTGGGTTCTGCACGTCGCCTTGATGAGGTGAACATCTGACCCAAGTTTCATAAAAATCCTTCAAGGGCTTTTGACGATACAAAGCGGACACGATTTTGTGGCATTTGACTTTTAACCTCCAAGTGTGACCTTGACCTTCGAGACACCACACCCGCAAAGTGGGTTCTGCACGTCGCCTTGATGAGGTGAACATCTGACCCAAGTTTCATAAAAATCCTTCAATGGCTTTGGAAGATACAGAGCGGACACGATTTTGTGACGGACAGACGGACGGACGGACAGACAACAATATGTCTCCCCCATTTTTGGGTGGAGACATAAATAGCCTACCTACACAGTCAAAAAAAGAGGAAAGGAAAGCATGATTTTATTTACAGATCAATTAAAAAACGACACTACAAACAATTTACAGAAAAAAAAGAACCCGAGGGGTATCGCCTTGGAACGGTCAGTGGAAAAACATTTGCCATGGGGGGAGGGGTGGGGGGTAAACCAAGTTGTAGGGTGTACCAACCTCACACTTGCCACAACAGGTTATCATAAGAACAAACAAGAACAAGTTGTCTTGGTGAATTAACTCCAACCAACCCATCAGCTACACAATGTTGCATGCGAAAGCACACAAACATATAAACCATGAAAAGCTAATGGCATTGTAGAGTGAAAGGGTAGTTACTAAATGACCTTACTGAGGCCAAAGCATGGAGCATACATAAAGCTAGTTTCCAAGAGTTATTGTCTAGATCAGTCATAGTGACAATATATACAAGGCAGTCTAAAGGACAGCGAAATCCCCTTCCGCAGCAAACATGAATATATACTTCTTGACCTTTAACCAACCATGACCTTGATGTTGTGCCATGCATATTATAAGCACATAGTCTCATGATAGTGATTATTTGTGCCAAGTTATTTAAAATCTTCTATAAAGTCAAAAAATTATGGAGAACATTTAAGCTTGACCTTGGGGGTAGCAACCTGGAAGTTGGCTTCTGCACAACGTGTCATAATGTTGATCATTTGTGCAAAGTAATTAAAAAACTTTTCGTAAACCAAGTTAGTAAGTTATAGAGCAGTTGTGAAATGTGGATATTTGAGCTTTACCTGTGACCTTGACCTTGTGGGTAGCAACCAAATTATTGCGCTCTGCACATCGTCTCATAATGGTGATCACTTGTGCAAAGTTATTTCAATTTTTTTTAGTGGTTTAAAAGTTATGGAGCGGACACAAAATGTAGACTTTTAACACTTGACCTTTAAGTTTTACCTTGACCTTGGGGGTAGCAACCCAATTATTGTGCTCTGCACATCGCCTCATAATGGTGATCACTTTTGCGAAGCTATTTCAAAAAATTTTCAGCGGTTTAAAAGTTATAGAGTGGAAACGAAATGAAGATTTTTTAACACTTGACCTTTATGTGTGACCTTGACCTTGGGGGTAGCAACCTAATTATTGCGCTCTGCACATCATCTCATAATGGTGATCACTTGTGCCAAGTTATTTAAAAAACTTTTCAGCAGGTTAAAGTTATGGAGCGGACACGGAAGTGTTATGGACGGACGGACGGACAGATGTTAGGTTCTGCATATTGTGTCATAGTGGTGATCACTTGTGCAAAGTAATTAAAAAACTTTTCGTAAACCAAGTTAGTAAGTTATAGAGCAGTTGTGAAAACTGGTTATTTGACCTATAACTGTGACCTTGACCTTGTGGGATGCAACCCAATTATTGCGCTCTGCACATCGTCTCATAATGGTGATCACTTGTGCAAAGTTATTTCAAAAAATTTTCAGCGGTTTAAAAGTTATGGAGCGGACACGAAATGTAGACTTTTAACACTTGACCTTTAAGTGTGACCTTGACCTTGGGGGTAGCAACCCAATTATTGTGCTCTGCACATCGTCTAATAATGTTGATCACTTATGCCAAGTTATCTAAAAAAAATTCAGCGGTTTAAAAGTTATGGAGAGGACACGAAATGTAGACTTTTTAACACTTGACCTTTAAGTGTGACCTTGACCTTGGGGATAGCAACCCAATTATTGCGCTCTGCACATCGTCTTATAATGGTGATCACTTGTGCCAAGTTATTTCAAAAAATTTTCAGCGGTTTAAAAGTTATGGAGCGGACACGAAAGTGTTACAGACGGACAGACGGACGGACGGACACATGGACGGACGGACGGACAGACGGAGGCCATTCCTATAATCCCCTCCCCGCTTTGCGGAAGGGGATTAAAAATGGATCATATAATCTGCACGAGTAATTATAGTTATTCCATTCTTAAGCGGATTCAAACCCAGTGTTCATGAGAGCAAGGACTGTGTCCTACTTCATGAAACCCAAAATTGAGCAGGAGCTAGATAAGCTGGAAAAACAAGGAATTATCAGTACGGCTGAAACGAGCGATTAAGGTACGCCCATAGTTCCTTTGGCGAAGAAAAATGGTGGCGTTCGTATATGCGGTGATTTCAAGGTCACCGTGAATCCGTCACAAGATGTGGACAAGTACCCACTTCCCAAGGTTGATGACATTTTCTCAAGTTTATCTCAAGGTCAAAAATTATCAAGGTCGACCTTCGACAGGCATATTTACAACTAGAATGCAACGAAGCGAGCAAAGAAATATTAACACTAAATACACACAAAGGATTATTCAGGACGAATCGTATGATATATAGTGTAGCAACTGGCCCTGTCATATGGCAACGCACCATTGAACAAATTCTACAAGGATTACCTGGTGTTTAGTGTATTTTAGATGACATGTGTGTCAGTGGAAAAAACAGACGATGAGCATTTGCACAATTTTGAAACTGTGTACGGTACGTTTAGGGCAGCTTTAAATGGAAAGTCAAAATGCAGATATTAACAAGATAATAAATGCATTTTTGCTTTCATATAGAAATCAAACTCAATGTTACCGGCGTGACACCAGCGAAATTATTTTTAGAAGAACGCTGCGCTCAAGCATTGACTTGGTAAAACCAGACACTAAAGCGCGCATAGAACAGTCGCACATGAAGTTGTCTTTGACAGACTCTCGCCCATTCCGTGACTTAAAATTAGAACAAAAAGTTCTGGCTCGAGACTACAGACCCATCGCGACGAAAAAAATGGATGTCAGGAGTAATAATAGATCCACAGTCACTTGAAGTTGGGACCTCGCCCCGTCTCCCCTGCTCCCTTGCACAAGAGTTTTGTAGCATAAAAATCATAAATAACAGCTTCATACAACTATTCCTACTGTTATCTGTTACAAATTTGGCCTTTTCAAAAAAAGCCCAAACCCACCATCCAACACTATAATATACACAAGTTATGAAACATTGCGCCTCAAATCACCTCACCGGTCTATGTTTTTCCTTGTTTTTTGCAATAAAAACAAAGGGTGTGGAAAATGTTGATGGCGTCTATCAATTAAACAGTAATTATTCTACACATCAATGTCGGTCTCACCATTCTAGGTGAAAGAATAAGGTTGGAATTCAATGAAAATACTCAAAATTTACCCGCCGCCACATATTCTTTCGAGAAATTATGACAGCGGCGACACTATCTCCCATCTTCCCGTATCAAAACGGACAATTTTTGAATGTGGAACCAGTCGTTCCGCGGAACCAGCTGATAAGCACATCGTGTTTTTCATTTTGTATATTCTGTGTGTTATGGTGAAAACTGGATATTACTGGTAAGTTTATCCTTCCGTTTATTGCAATTTTAAGTAATAAAAGTTATATAGGAATTAATAAATCAAGAAATATAACGGTTCCAAAATACGACCGCACAATTTTACATTCAGAAATTGTCCGTTATGGTACGGGAAAACGGGAGATAGTGTTGCCGCTGTCATAATTTCTCGAAAGAATATGTGGCGGCGGGTAAATGTTGAGTATTTTCATTGAATTCCAACCTTTTTCTTTCACCTAGAATGGTGAGACCGACATTGATGTGTAGAATAATTACTGTTTAATTGATAGACGCCATCAACATTTTCCACACCCTTTGTTTTTATTGCAAAAAACAAGGAAAAACATAGACCGGTGAGGTGATTTGAGGCGCAATGTTTCATAACTTGTGTATATTATAGTGTTGGATGGTGGGTTTGGGCTTTTTTTGAAAAGGCCAAATTTGTAACAGATAACAGTAGGAATAGTTTTATGAAGCTGTTATTTATGATTTTTTTGCTACAAAACTCTTGTGCAAGGGAGCGGGGGAGACGAGGGCGAGGTCCCAACTTCAAGTGACTGTGAATAGATCGGGAAGGGCCGCTAATGTACAAAATTGACTAGGGTTAAATATCTGGCGGCGACACATTTATCGATTATGAAAAACTGACTTCTGAAACATTACATTACGACCCCTTACCGCCGAAACAACCTGAGCAACGCGAAAATAGTAGTGAAAATAAGATAAATTTGCCACAAGTCCATTCTGCAAATCAAGATATGACCTCTAATGATAACCAACCAAACAATTCAAACTTATAATTTAAGATAACAGAACGGAGATATCCCCAGAGGGAACGTAATAAACCTGATCGCTTGAGTTATTCGTGAACATTAACAACATTAAAACAACTGTGAACTGTGCTGTTAGCTCAAAATAAACACGTGTAATTGTTACTAGTAAAGGTATTTTATGACAGACAGGTAACAGCGTGGCAAGCAGTGGCATCTTACAGTCCGAAACTAATATGAAATGACTTGATATTTCACGGCTAATTCCAGATCATTGGTGTTAAATAGACAGTACGATACTAAAATTTTATTGCAGTTTGAAGACATTAATTACCAATTAATCAAACAGACATTATTTCAGGGATATTATTTGCACAAGTGAACTCTTAATGGTTTTTATTCTTTGTAAAGTTATATCTAAGAAGTGATTTATTTCATATTTTTATTCTGGTACAGACAATTAACTTAAGCTGAGAGAATTTTTGTGTATTTATAACAGCGAATCAGAATTTAGGTAATACGATATGCATGCATGCTGGCCCTGTAGCCACGCCGTTCGTGTTCTTTTATTCTCGGATATTGTAATGGGCTTGAATAGTAAATTAGCTATCTTAGTGAATTGTTGCTCCTTATTTATTCCTGGCCACATACAATATACCGTATGTTCTCTTCCCGGATTTCAGTGACAAGTCTTGCCCTATGGGCCCTAGCGTTATCATCCTGGAAGATGAATTCTTGGCCATGACGTTGAGCAAACTAGACAACGTACGGAGCCAACATGTTGTCACGGTAGTACTGGCCAGTCACACTGCCATGGCACACAAGCAGCTGTGTTCTGGCAGTCATAGTGATGCCACCTCATATCATAACGGACCCACCCCAGTATCGGTTGGGGGCAACCCTAGCAGCGTCTGTAAAACGTTTACCTGGGCGACGCCAAACTCTTTTTCGACCATCACGAAAGTCTAGGTTGAATCTGGACTCGTCAATTAACATCACATGTGACCACTGGTCAATATTCCACCGACGCCGCTGTCAACACCACGCCAAACGTTCATGACGATGCCTTACTGACAACGGCAAAACCACTTGAGGGCGCGGTTAAGACCGTTAGATTGAAGGCGATTTCTGATTGTCTGTCTTGAGACACTGACCCCTCTGACATGTCGAAGGCGTTGTTGAAGGTCCTTGGCCATCAGTGCTCTATTCCGGACAGCATGATTAACAGCGGTCGTCTGGGACGTCAGTACATCTTGGACGTCCACTTCTTTGGATATCAATCAAATCACCAGTTGTTTGTTATCGTGACCAAATTTGACAGACAACAGACTGTGAAACATTCAAGTCAGCACCAGCCTGGGTTTGTGTACTTCCGGTCTGGAGCATACAAATGACCCGCCAACGTTGACGTTCCGTTAGACGTCCTATAATTCCAGTTGCAAATTTGACTGTGAACTTGTGTTCGACATCTGCACAGCACAATATTCTGAAAGTTTTGCCCAAATAAAGTCACTCTTACAATGGTTTTGGTCAGTTAAAATCCGCGTGCTACCCCTTATGTCTTAAAGTCGCACGTGCAGTACAAATTTAGCACTGCACTTATATTTATTGCAAGGAAGCTGCGCAGCAAATTTAAAATCTGTCAGCCAATTTGCAAGAGATATGGTCCAGACAAACTATCAGGATGCCACCCGCCCGCCACGGGGTTTCACATAATACATTCCGTCTTTCAACAGGCATATAAAAAGGTTTACTGATAAAGGTCCTTTCCATTTTACTGAAGTTCAGTTCAAGCTTATTTAAGTCTGAATTGACAGAATAAATAGTGCAAATGTTTTTGTGCAACACTTTTCGGTGTGTTTTCTAGTTTTGTCATGGTATTGAGCTGTATGATGTCACTTTTTATTACAAACCGCTTATACTATTGTCATGTATCTATCATTACTTGAAATGTGATAAATACTGGGACACAACAATTTACCAAGCCATGTGGTTACACAGCCCCACGTTATATATAGAAATAAATATGGAGAAAACTACTTTTCACTAGGTACTACAGGTATATTTAGAAACATAGAAGTGAGTGTTAACCCATAGATTTTACCATACATATAGCTGGAATGTACATAGCATTTGATTTAGCTTATGTTGATACCAAAATTAGGCATGAAATAAACAACAAGTCAAATGTGAAGAAAAAAGTATAAGATTTAATTCAACACGGAAAATTTATGAATAAGAATACATGCATGATTTACAACAGGGTATACACAGTTCACATAAGACATGAATGGAAAAATTTAATAATCTAATGAATAAGGAAATTACATAGTAAATTTTGCATTATAATTAAACTATTCACAAGGCTGTATTTAATGAGTGCATTATTGCAGAATATAAAAATAAAGTACATTATCATACATACAGGCAAACAGTTTCAGTCAAACCCTTAATGAAAGTAGTTTTGGAATAACCTATCTATACACCACTCAAGTGAGTTTTACATTAATTCTATAAAAAAATAAGAGAATTTCCTAAAACTTAATTCATTTACTTAAGAAACAGCTGTGGAATTACAAAATGTACTTTTTCCTTTATTTTGTTATCTTCATACAAGCATTAGTGTTCAGTAAACATACAATAAAAACTATAAACTTCTTTAAAAAAAACAAAGTAAGTCAAACCTTCTGTACTTAACTGCCAGCATTTCAAATATTAACAAGAAATGTTTGTAAAACATAAATGCCCCCCGGCAGCATCTAATTGCTTGTGGTTGGGCCAAAGCGTTCTCTAGTTATTGATCAGAAACCGTTTTTAGGATCAAGGTCCCTGTGGCCTTGACCTTTGACCTAATGACCTCAAAGTCAATAGGGGTCATCTACTGGTGATGACCAACCAGTATACCAAGTTTGGTGAACCTAGGTCAAAGCGTTCTCTAGTTATTAATCAGAAACCGTTTTTAGGATGAAGGTCCCTGTGAGCTTGACCTTTGACCTAATGACCTCAAAATCAATAGGGGTCATCTACTGGTGATGACCAACCAGCATACCAAGTTTGGTGAACCTAGGTCAAAGCGTTCTTTAGTTATTGATCGGAAACCGTTTTAAGGATGAAAGTCTCTGTGATCTTGACCTTTGACCTTATGACCTCAAAGTCAATAGGGGTCATCTACTGGTGATGACCAACCAGCATACCAAGTTTGGTGAACCTAGGTCAAAGCGTTCTCTAGTTACTAAGCAGAAACCATTTTTAGGATCAAGGTCACTGTGAGCTTGACCTTTGACCTAATGACCTCAAAATCAATAGGGGTCATCTACTGGTGATGACCAACCAGCATACCAAGTTTGCTGAACCTAGGTCAAAGCGTTCTCTAGTTATTAGTCGAAAACCGTTTCTACCTACAAGGTCAATGTGAGCTTGACCTTTGACCTAATGACCTCAAAATCAATAGGGGTCATCCACTGGTGATGAACAATCATCCTACCAAGTTTGAAGTTCCTAGGCCTAAGCGTTCTTTAGTTATTGGTCGGAAACCGTTTCTACCTACAAGGTCAATGTGAGCTTGACCTTTGACCTATTGACCCCAAAATCAATAGGGGTCATCTACTGGTGATGGACAATCATCCTACCAAGTTTGAAGTTCCTAGGCCTAAGCATTCTTTAGTTATTGGTCGGAAACCATTTGGTCTACGGACCGACGGACAGACAAATGCAAAGCAATATACCCCCACTTCTTTGAAGAGGGTGCATAATTACCGCAGGTTTTCTTCGTACCAGACAGTAAGTCAGAATGATGTATATTTTTAACTTGTCAGCAAGACATATTTTGTGCCTGTATTCTCCATTCAAGTTTAATAAGGGTTATGTTCTGTTTTTTATGTCACCTCTTCACCCCAAGTTTAATTCTTAACAAGATTAAAATAAGCTTTTGTTAGTCTTTGCTTTTTTCTCAGGTCTGTAACCTTTTAGCTGGTGACTGCCTCATTTACCAGTGGCCATTTATTCTTAAGTGCTTGTCTTGTGAAGGAATTATTTGGGACAATAATACTGAAAACCGTTATAAAAATCCTAGATGTCTTTCTGTAAAAGGAAATAGGTGCCATCCAAGGTTTCACAAATATAATCATTTCTTTAAATTCTGGCAGGCTGGTATTGATTCCATTGTTAACTTATGAGAATACCAAACATGATAGTAGTGTGGCAGATGTCATTCATGCCTGACTGAACTTACAATTGCTTACATTGTAATCAGTTTCTAGCTAGTCTTCATTTATATTTCAGATATCAAATCTTTGTACCTAGCCAGGAGAACATTTGGTTTCAGCACAGACATTACATAACTGCTCTCTTTCCTCAACATTTTTGTATTTTATACTTGCCTATTTACTAATAAGGCCAATTCATATTGCACCTACAAAGTATGGCTTTATCAATTATTTTGTTCACTAATCACAGAACAGTGAAAAGCTTGCACTAATGAGGTATCAAGCTAAAGCTCTGTAGCTCTCATTTTCTGTACAATTCTGGACAGTTATTATCAGCTTGTTCACACATCATATTCAAACCTGTACCTATATATATGCGGTTTAACACCATTCTATATTGCCAGTCCATACTCTGACAGAAGTTCTGACTCCAACAGCTTTTACTGAACAAAACAGTATGAAGTCTGACAATGCCTGTGTAAATTACCTGACGTAAATAGTAAATGGAGCCATTCAGGTACACTGGTATAAAGAGGTAACTGGAATGTATTCTCCACAGCTAAACAAGAAGCAAAATGACATCCAGTGCCTATAGCTAGATGCTGTGAGCTGTTCGCATACTGAGTGTTACCCCAGATTATAAACATGTGGGAAATAATAAGCTTTGTCAATAAACAATGTTAACTTACAAATAAAAAGGGTATTTTAAAGCTACAAAACAACTCTTTTACAAATACAATAAACTGAACAGTCAACTTTTAAACCTACTTTTCAATAACAATACTGAAGAATAGCTCATGAGTACTTTCTCTTATTTTTAATAATTTAAGACCAAATATGAAAATACATCTATGATCTTTTACAAGAACTGCCTACAAAAGTTGTTTGCTAGTTTGCTTTTTTTTAAATTTCAAGAAAAACTCTCCAAGACCCCCATCCATGAAAAGTGAAAAGATCTGGAAATTTGTTCCAGTCACTTTCTTACAATGAGGCTAAATTGCTGAAAAATTATCTGAAATACTTTTGCTGCATTTAAAAACACAAGCTCAAAGCAATTCTTAAAAAAGAAATGTCAACAATCAAAATATCATAAAAGTTCTTTCAGCCACCACATCTGTCATGAAGAAACAAATTTCTACACACTCTTGCACAAGTAAGAATTCTTTTAAAAGACAGACATATTTACCAGCTGTAGTGTTACATTTAGATATTTGTTTTCAGTATTAGGCTTATCATATAAGGTTCCTCAATGAAAAGGGATGAACATACAGCTGAAAAAACAACAACAACAAAAAAACATCTTAATTTCCACATAAATTAACAACTATCATTCTTGCTTTCATATTTCATCCTTAAAGTAATTCAATACTGTACAGGGAAAATAAGTAAGGTATCAAAGAATCAGATTTATATGAAATGAGATTAAAGTTTGTTGTAGATAAGCACTTATTTTTCCTAATGAAAGGGTAGAAGTGCAATACTTTAAAATGGATACAGGAGCAATTACAACTACTAAACTTGTTTACATAACGAAGCTACACACTCTTCCTTGTCTAATCTGCTTCAACCTGTATACAGTCTATCCCCACACCTTACCAGTCATTTTATGTAATAAAATGATCAGTTAGTTATAATTTATAATTATATATATATATATTACCCTCAACAAGAAAATATAAAAAAGCTTATTTCATCTATTTATAGGTAGAATTTTTAAAATAAAACAAAAACAGAGCACACTTACAATGTTAACAATACATAATCTACACACATATAATTTATATATATATTGCACCTTAATTCAATAATAAAATCTATTCAAAAAAAAGTATTTGTACAACACTGTCTTCAATTGAAATCTGCTTTATTTATTTTCACTAAGTCTGTCCTCTCAAACACCTGTTTTCAGTAATTTACAAATTTCTATTGGTCAACCAAACAATTGGTGGTCAATGTCTTCAACAATTCTTTTGTCTCACTATCAGAAGTGAAATTCATCTCATATGATTATAACTTTTTTTCTACCACTGTAGGGAGGTAACATTTATTTATTTGACATGTTAAAAAGGATGTCTGCCATATGAACAGGGAATTAATTTTTCTGTTTATATTCAATCATCCAGTATCCCTATAGAAGTGCTTTAAATATGAAAAAGAATAACATCCTTGATAGTCGTTCTTTTTCAGTAAACTGCATTGGAACAGACAAAAAATTTCAAAGCAATTCTAATTCACTCCCTTTAACTAAGACAGATGTACTAGCAGAAAATGAAGTTATAATTTGAACCATTAACAGAACTGCCTGTTTACGCAAATGTCCACACTAATGCTAACACAACTTGCTAAAAAGAAAATGTGCAGTTTATTTTCACTTATGACAAGGTTTGTGGATGTCAGCTGATACAAAAGTACGTGTTTTCTGCAACTTCTAAACCATTGCTCAGATCTAGTTGGAAGATATTAATTTGCATACAGTTATTTTAAGAAACACAACCTTGAATTTATTGGACTGATAAATTTGCTGCCAATAAGTATTCTTGACTTATGACTTCTTCCTCCGTTATTTTTAAAAATTTTTCTCAGTATCAGTAAGGTTATGACGTATTGATTACACTTTGGTCCATCTATCTGAGTTATGTTCTGGTTGATCTGCTGTTGCTGTTTGCATCATATTCACATTTGATCACTTGACACCAATGACTTGTTTTACAGAATACTGGCTATGTGTGTTCAGCGGGGCATAAAATATTTTGGTCATTTCGTCCTTCTGTGTCTTACAAACATCCTGCCATCCATGAAAAACTAGCTCTATCACTTAATGTGATTAAAACCCCTAAATACCACCTTGTCAGAGGAAAAGGGGAAATACAGAATATGTCATACACCTCTACACTTATTTGTGATCTTGCACACCAAGTTTCAAACTGACAGTCCTACAGATGTGGACGTGGTTTGCATCACAAAATTTTGCTACTTTGGGCCATAAAGTGCTGTGCGCAAACGAAAAAGGTGTCACACACATCTACACTTATTGATGAATATTAACACCAAGTTTAAAATTGATAGGCCTAGAAATGTTGAAATTAGCATCACAAAATTTTGAAGACAGGCCTTAAAACCCCAGTGCGGGTTTAGGCGTGATGAAAAACATGCCATCACATCTACAATTATTGATGAACATACACACCAAGTTTCAAATCAATAGTGCTAGAAACGTTGAAGACATTTGCATTACAATATCTTGCTATGACAGGCTGTAAAAGCCCCCAGCAGTCAAGCCTTGCAAGAAAAATGTGTCACATACATCTAAACTTCTTGGTGAACACGCACACCAACTTTCAAACTGATAGTGAAAGCAGTTTGTGTCACAAGATTTTTGCAACTGACCAGCGGACTATAAGATGACTCCTTTATACCCCTGCAAACAAAGTTAGGCATGGATATAATAACGATGCAGATAGGGTGGTCAGGCTTTTAAACATGCTAGAGTTCATATTTGGTTCAGGACAATTATGGCCAATATTATAACTTTACAATGACTTTGACAATTGAGATAAAAAAACCAACCAACATCTGACACAAAATTTTTGTTCAATTTTCTTTTTTTTTTAAAGTAAAGGATAATGAAAACAAACTGAAATGACAATACATAGTGTCAGCTAACTGTAAGAATCTAAGTGCATATGAAAAATATATGCTTATTCAGAGTAACTACACATGACAATATGTCAACAATATAATGAAAACTACCCGAAATATCCCATCAATATTAAAAATGTTTTAATAAATCAAAATAAACAAAAAACACTGTTTAATATTTAAGCTACATTTGTTCAATTTTTTAAGATCAAAATGTGTACAACTGGTTTATCTCTATATTTTTGTTCAAACTTAAACTGTTTGGAAGAAAGCTAAATTATATCAGAAGTTTCTATACTGCAAACAAAACTTGGTACAGCAACAGGTTTGTTTTGTGTCACACATGAAAAGAACAAAGAATACAGGACACAGTCAAACTGTATAACAAAACAAGAAATCTGTCACAGACACAAATGCCCCTGAAACATGGCGCTGGTCACAGTCATTTTATCTTATAACATGATCATTTGTGTCGTCAATGAACTGAACAAAAGTACCGATACATCTAGGGGTAAGACTATTTATTATATGTTCTATACCTATTTGCATAGTTGGTAAAATTAAACTGACGTGTTTCAAAAGATATTGATGTAGTGTTTTGTACTATACACGAGAGTTTCTTTTAACTTTTGGATTTTTATGCTCTACTTGAACACCACAGGTGAAAATACAGTTAAATTATAAAATTGTAGGAGTTGTTCACAGAGGCAATATAAAGTAAACCAAAATGAAGGGCAATAACTATGCAAAATATCGAACTGCAAAAGCCTGATTATATGCACTGTGGCATTTGTTAATGATCAATTGTGAAAGATTGGTGAAAATTGCAATGTCAGAGGAATGTAGGAGGAGTTGTGCAAAGAAGCAATATTAAGTCAAGTTTAACAAAGGGCAATAACTATGCCAAAAATAATCGAATGGCAAAAGCCTGATAATATGCACTGTGGCACTTGATAATGATCATTCTGAGAAATTTGGTGAACATCATACGAGAACTGTAGGAGGAGTTGTGAACAGAAGCAATATTAAGTAAAATTTAACAAAACTCTGCCAAAAAAATAATCAAATCGCAAAAGCCTTATTATATGCATTGCAGTACTTGATAATGATCATTTTGTGAAGGTTTGATGAATATTGCATGAGAAATGTAGGAGAAGTTGCGTACAGAAGAAATATGAAGTAAAATTAAACACAAGGCAATAACTCCACCAGAAATAACTTAATCACATAAGCCAGAGTATATGCCCTGCAGGACTTGATAATGATCCTTCTGTACAAGTTCGGTGAAAATCGCATGGGAAATAAAGGAGTTGCGCATTCAAGAAATATTAACTAAAATTATACAAAGGACAATAACAAAGACAAAAATATTTGGATCGCAAAAGCTGGAAAATATGCACTGCGGCACTTGATAATGATAATTTTGTGAAAGTTTGGTGAAGATCAAAATGAGAACTGTTGTAGTCGCACACAGACGATGGGATGGACAGACAGTGCAACCATTATATGCCACCCTTCAGGGGCCTTAAAAATAAATATGTCACTTGACTGAAAAGGCACCAATTCTAAGCATAGTCAGTAAAATTGACATACAGCCATTAAGTGTTCAAGTTTTAATAAAATTACATGTGTATCCTTGGATGGTACTAAAGTACTATGCTTCAGTAAATTAGATTAATTAATAAAGCCAGATTTATCTGAATAGAAAAGCTTCATTGTTTTCCATTTCAGGCAAATTTTATTCTGTAAGTAATATTCCGGCCAAATTCCAACTATTCACCGCTGAGCTAGATAAACATGACAAAGCAGCCTTTATTTAGCAAGGAATAACATAGAATAATCTAACAGCATAACATCCAAAATTTAAGTAGTTGTTGCACAGTGTACTGTATATTATATAAAAGCAAGTCTATCTTAATGGTATTGAAAATATTATAAGAGTCAAAACTATGTATAACTTAGAAGCACCTCAAACAAAAAAAAAAACAAAAGCAGTTTAAACTGACAATCTAGTGCACTGATTTTTTTCTTTGAAATGCAGTTTAAAATCTACACATGCAAAGAAAATCAAAACATGGTATTAACAGACAAGAGTGACATTTGTACTTGCATTTATATAAAGTACAAAAATTTCTTTTTACGACATGTAGAGCTGTGTTTTTTATCTGATCAAGTGAACACAAACACATAAGCTTTCTATTTTGCATGACTAAAAACCTGCCTTCATTTCATACTGGAAAGGATATATTTTCCCCCTAAAGCCAGGAAATTCAGCATAATAAACCCTGATCAGTGGTAGTAAAAGTTTAGTGCATGTAAAAATTAGTGACAACATTTTTCACACTGTTCTACTTTTCAGTGCTGTGAAAACAAAAAGCAGACATTTTCATACAAAACACCTTTCAATGTCACATTTCTATGATGGTTGTTCAGTTAAATTTAGACAAAAATGAATAAAAGAGTAACATCAAAACAGAACAACAGAATACCTGTAATGCCAATCTGTACAGGATCTGTCAGTTCTAGACAAAACCTAACTACAATGCATAAACTAGACTATGTCCACTTTCTAAAGCTTATCTTCAAATGGTATTTGTTTGAACTTGATAAAACTATAACGCTACATTTGTTTTACACAACACCATAAGCATGCTGACTGGCATATTTCATTATGCCACTATAATAGTACATAAAGCCATTCAACTGTAGTATCACAGTCATATATCAAATGGGAGGGAAGGATGGGGTATATCAAACCAAACATTGATAAAATAACAATCCTTTATACAGATTCATCCTCCGAAGTAATTATGAACAATTTCTCAAAACAAGGAATGGTTTTTATTGTCAAACCCATTTATATCAAACATATCATACAAACTCTACAAGCTCATCCCTAAATAAAAATATTCTTTTACATCAACACAAAACTTCTAACTGAATGAGATGATGCCAACTTTAAATATGAACTGACTGATGAAAATTTGTTTTTTTCCATTTTACATTCCTTATGAACACCTGGCAGAAGGAAGGTTGTTTTCCTTTCTGGTTATGTACTAGCACATTTGGAGGGCTTTTTTTCACAGGAACTATTGCCACAATTTGCAATGTGTGTACTTCAGACTTGCATCATGACTTGGATGCCAAATGAAGTATGAGCAGCTACAGGAGGTAAACAACATCAGATCATTCTCTGATTTCACATGAAAAAAAATCTAGAAAAAAAAAAATGCATTTAAATACACCAATTTGTATCTCTTACTCTGTACTGTCACCAGAGCATCATACATTAAAATGTAATAAGTAAATGCCAATCTGTTGGAACACACTACCAGATGATGTAACAACTATCTGGCAACTGCCAAAACCAAGGTGTTGAAATAATCACTGTCTAAACTTGTCCAACAATCATTAAACATGCTCACTGCTCTATTTTGTCTGCATAACAGAAAACATTGAACCAACAATAACAAAGTAGAAAAATATCAACTTTGACTAGATGAAAGTCACTTTTTAGATTATGACTGTACAAACAAGTAGAACACCTAGCAATTTCCAGTGTAGTGGCAATGTCCTAGAAATGATGTTGAAACATTCACATACAGTACTAGGCAATATCTCCAGGTTCAGCAGAATTTAGAAAATACTCCCTGCAACGTGCAGAGCAGTATAAGGCTCTCTCCTGAGGTGAAATGAAAATCTCATCCAGTCGTGAACAGCGCCACCTTCAGTTAACTTAAATGAACAACTTCACAAGGCAGCGTACCCTGTCTTTAAAGCTTCTTCATTCATACAATAGTTAGAACTGTTCAAGAATGGCTTTTAGCTCACTGTTATAGTTTTGCGTTGTTTTCTAAGGAAGAGCCTTCATATCTGATCTAAATTATGTCTATTCTCCTAGCTCTTAGTTGAATTGTTCACCTGCACTTCTTTACGAGGTGGCATGCGCTCATTCAATTTATCCAGAGATTTAGCCTCTTCAAAGCCACTTATTTTATGTGATGGATTAAATCCACCAAGTGCTGAAAAATAAATCAAACATTTTATGCAATCAAAATAGTGTCTTTAAGACAAAAGTAAGGAGGACTGTTTCTGAGGTACAGATTAAGTTTGAATGCTGCAGGTTAAAATCCTATCATGACAGTCTTCAGTAGCTCTCTTTACACATTCTTCACAAGTATTTGCTTGAACCAAGGCAACAGTCATCTAGTGGGATTCATCTAACTTGCAAGAACAGTTAATGTCAAAAGTCCCAGTTAAAGTAAATGACCTTAAACTAAGCTAGTTTGAACTATACAGTAAAATTCAGTCAACTGGACAATACAAATGCTTTCTGGACTACCTTGATTTGTCTCTCAATTTTACACTGGAATTTACAATATACATAAAACATTATAATGTAACGAAACACAAGAATTTTGTAATATTTTCTTGGCAGGAGTGACATCAGTGCAAAACCACACATTGCAGTGTTTCCTTAAAGAACTTGTTCAAACAGAGAAATACAGCTTTAATGTTCTGACAAGCACTTACAGCCAGTTTAGCCATTTCCGGTTTCAAGTTAAAAGACCAATGTTACAACTGGTCTCTTTTACTGTTAAATGCTTATAAAGTATAACAGCTAAAATAGTTTTCAGTGCTTAGGTCACTGTCACTTTAACATACTAACGCCAAAATTTATTGGGGTCATTCCCTTAATGTGTGCAACCATTATATGAATTTTGAAGTCTCTATGAAAAATGGTTGATGAGTTACAGTGTGAAAATGATTCTAAATATTTAGGTCACTGTGACCTCATCTGAGCTGCTAGAAAAATGCTAAAATGACAGGTATAAGTTAGTTTAGTTTTCTTCTTTAAAAGCAAAAATTCAAAATCTGCTTATATTTTCAAAATATGAATTTAAAGATCTTTCAAATGATATAAGAATCTTAAAATTTGGCTGACAAAGAAAAAAGTTACCTAAAGTTAAAAATTCTGCTGCTATCAAATGTATATAAATATTGGTTCTCTTTGCCAACCAGTAGTTCAGCTATATTTTGGTAACAGGTGCTTGTGATGTCATCAGTCAATGTGCCTATACTGACCCCAAAATGTATAGGGGTCATCCACTAAATGTGTGCAATCATGATATAAAGTTTGAAGTCTCCATAACAAAATTTTAATGATTGTGAAGTTAAATGGCAGAAATGCTTTTCAATGTTAAGATCACTGTGACCTTGACCTTTGAGCTACTGACTCCAAAATCAATAGGGGTCATCCACTCAATGTGGGCAATAATCAAATGGAGTTAAAAGACTGTAGGCCAGAGAGTACTCACGTTATCCTCCAGAAACCAAATTGCTAATGGATGGATGGATGCCCAGGACATAATATATATAACATAACATTATATGCCCCTTTGGGCATATAAAAATGTTAAAGATTGCTCAAAATTCATTTATTGAACCAAATAAAACTCCAATTTCTATTCTGAAGGAAACAATTCAGACTTTGCAAATTTTTTGTAAAGCTAGACAACAAAGTTAAATTTCTTAAATCTAGCAGACCATTGTTGTTTTTACTTACTGCAGAGAGCAGAAGAAAACTGTTGAGAAGTATAAAACACTACTGTGTTTATATACTGATATGCAATCGGTTGACAGACACAGACTGGTATATTTCAAAGTACATACCACTACTGAGTGTTGCCTTGCCACCAGACAGGGCTCCAAGGGGCAGCAGACCATTTGGCGTGAGGCCCTTCAACTGTAGTACACTCTCACTCTCTTCTCTGAAGAAGAAATCAACAAAAAATATATATTAATGCTTCCATCATGTTTACAAACAAGAGGGCCATGATGGCCCTGTATCGCTCACCTGAATATGACTGCTTTTAACAAAGTTGCTATGGACCTGGTTAATTGAACCCATATTCAAACTTGGCCTAGAAATTATTGAAACAATCTTTCTGACAAATTTCAAGGTTATTTGGACTGAAAGTGTAGCCTCTAGTGTTAACAAGGTTTTTCGATATTTGGACTCTGTGACCTAGTTTTTTAATCCAGATAATCCATATCCAAACCTGAGCTAGAAATCATCAAAACAACCTTTCTGACAAATTTCCAGGACATTTGGACTGAAAATGTAGCCTCTAGAGTGTTTACAAAGTTTTTCGATATTTAGGCTCTGTGACCTAGTTTTTTAATCCAGATGACCCATATTCAAAGCTGAGCTGGAAATCATAGAAGCAACCTTTCTGACAAATTTTCAGGTTATTTGGAATTAAAATCTTAACTCTAGAGTGTTAACAAGGTTTTTCCATATTTGGTCAATGTGACCTAGTTTTTGACCAAAGATGACCCATATTAGTACTTGAGCTAGAAATCATCAAAACAACCTGTCTGACAAATTTCCAGGATATTTGCACTGAAAATGTAACCTCTGGAGTGTTAAAGTGGTTTTTACCTTTTAGGGCTCTGTGACCTAGTTTTTGATCCCAGATGACCCATATCCTAGTCCGGGCTAGAAATCATTGAAACAACCTTTCTGGCAAATTTCAAGGACATCTGGACTGAAAATGTAACCTCTAGAGCATTAACAAGGATTTTCTACTTTTTGGCCATGTGTCCTAGTTTTTGACCCCACATAACCCATATTCAAAACTGAGCTAGAAATCATTAAAACAATCTTTCTGACAAATTTCAAGGTTATTTGAACTAAAAATGTTACCTCAATGCGTGTTTACAATGTTTTTCCATATTTGGGGTCTGTGACCTAGTTTTTGACCCCAGATGACCTTTATTCGAATCTGAGCTAGAAATCATTAAAACATTTTTTCTGACAAATTTCGAGAATATTTGGACTGAAAAGTAGCTTCTAGAGTGTTAACAAGTTTTTTGCTATTTTTGGGCTCTGTGACCTAGTTTTTGATTTCAGATGACACATATTCAAATTTAACCTAGAAATCATTGAAACAACCTTTCTGACAGATTCCAGGTTATTTGGACTGAAAATGTTACCTCTAGAGTGTTAACAAGGTTTTTCCATATTTGGGCTCTGTGACCTAGTTTTTGACCCCAGATGACCCAATTTTGAGCTTGAGCTAAAAATCATCAAAACAACCTTTCTGACAAATTTCCAGGATATTTGGACTGAAAATGTAACCTCTAGAGTGTTAACAAGGTTTTTTCTATTTTTGGGCTCTGTGACCTAGTTTTTGAACCCAGATGACCAATATTCGAACTTGAGCTAGAAATCATAGAAACAACCTGTCTGACAAATTTCCAGATTATTTGGACTGAAAATGTTACTTCTCCTTCTACAAGAAGATTTTCAAAGTTTTCACTATATAAGCCTCTGTAAAACCAATGACCCCGGGGTGGGGCCAAATTTGACTCCAGGGGTATAATTTGAACAAACTTGGTAGAGGTCCACTAGACAATGCTACATACTAAATCTTAAGGCTCAGGGCCTTGTGGTTTCAGACAAGAAGATTTTCGAAGTTTTTCCTATATAACTCTATGTAAAACAAGTTACCCCTGGGGCGGGGCCATTTTTGACCCAGAGGCCATGACTTGAACAAACTTGGTAGAGGTCCACTAGACAATGCTGCACACCAAATATCTAAGCTCTATGCCTTACAGTTTCTGACAAGAAGATTTTTAAAGTTTTTCCTATATAACTCTATGTAAAACAAGTTACCCCTGGGGCGGGGCCATTTTTGACCCAGAGGCCATGATTTGAACAAACTTGGTAGATGTCCACTAGACAATGCTGCACACCAAATATCTTAGCTCTATGCCTTACGGTTTCTGACAAGAAGATTTTTAAAGTTTTTCCTATATAACTCTATGTAAAACAAGTTACCCCTGGGGCGGGGCCATTTTTGACCCAGAGGCCATGATTTGAACAAACTTGGTAGAGGTCCACTAGACAATGCTGCACACCAAATATCTTAGCTCTATGCCTTACGGTTTCTGACAAGAAGATTTTTAAAGTTTTTCCTATATAACTCTATGTAAAACAAGTTACCCCTGGGGCGGGGCCATTTTTGACCCCAGGATTATAATTTGAACAAACTTGGTAGAGGTCCACTAGATGATGCTTTATACCAAATATCAAAGCTCCAGGCCTTGTGGTTTCTGACAAGAAGATTTTTAAAGATCCAACTTTTCAAATCTGTTTTTAGCTCCTGTGACCCAGAAATGCAATGAACCGGAACCATTTGAACAAACTTGGTAGAGCTTCATGCAAGGAACATTCTAGGCAAGTTATATTAAATTTTGCCCAGTGGTTTCAGAAAAAAAACAAGAAGCGCCGCAATGTGACGAAAACCAGGTTTTCAACAACCAAGTATTGATGTGGCAGGAATTAGGAAGAAATATGGCAGTGAGGTAAAAATGATGCTGTTATTTTGGTACCAACACAGAAAGTTGGTTTCAATAGTTCAAAATAAAAATAAATCAGATAACTGAGTAGCAATGCCAGGCTGTATTTTCATGTAAGCTACACACATGCCAAGTTGAGTATCAATATGTCAAAGTGTGCTGAAGTTATTGAGTAGAAGCTGAAAATTCTATTGTAAGCAAGTGACCTTGACCTTGCTCCTAGATATCTAAGTAGCAATCCCAAGCTGCATCTTAATATAAGCTACCCACACAGCAAGTTTGGTGTCAACAGGTCAACGCAAACTCAAGTTATTACCTGAAAATTGAATTTCTTTTTTAAAGCAACAGTGACCTTGACCTTGTTCACAGACACCTGGGTGGCAATCCCAAGTTGCATCTTGATATCAGCTACCCAAATACTAAATTTGGTGTCAATAGGTCTGAGGAAACTCAAGTTATTATGCCGAGACTGAATTTTTATTTTTAGCAACAATGACATTTACCCTGATCACAGACATCTGGGTAGCAATCCCGAGTAGTGTCTTGAAATAAGCTACCCACAGACCAAATTTGCTGTCAAGAGGTCACAGCTAACTCAAGTTATTACGTGGAAACTGAAATTCTATTTTTAGCAACAGTGACCTTGACCTTCATCATAGACACCTGGGTAGCAATGCCAAGCTGCCTCTTGATCATCGTCGGTGACCCCCGGTACATATTCCGCACAACTACATTATGTACCGTGGGATAATTGACTGCTGATTATTCGTTTTCATGAATATTTATTAGCAAAGGGATGTAACTCTTCGTCGAATGAGATGCCGCATTACAAATAGACACTCTTCAGAGTGGAGAGTAGGCATAATGACAAGTTACTTAAAATAGACGCATTTCCCAGGATTTAAACATAGGCGCGGAAGGCAAATTGTAACAAGTAATTTCACTGTCTGAGATTCCGCAAGGGAAATCTTACGGAAACCAATGAAAGTAGGTAATGAATTATTCACGAGTACGAAATTTTACCAGCCAATTGTCCCACGGTAGATAAATAGAGTGAAACGGAATGGATCGAACGTGGGTTTCCGACGATGCCTCTTGATATAAGCTACCCATACACCAAGCTTGTTGTCAATAGGCTACAGCACACTCAAGTTATTGAGGGGAAACTGAATTTCTTTTTTTTAGCAACAGTGACCTTGACCTTGACCATAGACGCCTGGGTAGCAATCCCAAGCTGCCTCTTAATATAAGCTACCCACATACCAAGTTTGGTGTCAATAGGCCAAAGCAAACTCAAGTCATTGAGTGGAAACTGAATTTCTATTTTTAGCAACAGTGACCTTGACCTTGATCACAGACAACTGGGTAGCAATCCCAAACTGCTTCTTGATATAAGCTACCCATATACCAAGTCTGGCGTCAATAGACCAAAGCAAACTCAAGTTATTGAGCAGAAACCAAAAGTTGATGCCTGCCCACCCGCCAACTTCAGCATTACAATAACCAGTTTTTGTTGAAAACCTGGTTAAAAAAACAAACTAGAGATGTGTCCATATGACACAGATGCTCCCACATTCCGCTGTATTGTCACAAAAAAGTCCAGTACAATTACAGTGGCGTACAATCTAAAAATGCTTTTCTTTTTTTTTAGCTTTATCAGCGTGCCCAACTATGCTTATTTCCAATAAATTTGTGTCTAAATACCCAGGTGTGTAATTTCACATGCTAACAACTTTTCTTAGAAAGTTTCATGGCTCTAGCAGTTATATGTTTGGAGTTACACACAAATCTAAAAAAGTTATTTTTTGCTTAATCAGTTGGCATAACCTGCCAATCTCCAATAAATTGGTCTCAAAATATGTAGGTGTAGAAGTTCACATGCTTTCAAATACTCTTAGAAAGCTTTATGGCTCAAGCACTTAAACGTTTGGAGTTACACGCAACACAAGTCTAACAAGAGCCACCCCAAGCGGGCTCCACGCTAGTTTTTTTCCTATTTCATAAAACAAACACATCAGAGGAAGCAAATTGTGGTGAAGGATTTTTAAAGGCAATATCATTTGAAAAAATAATAATCAAATTGACACAGAAGGTGAAGGTCATTTATGTGCCAAGGTCAAGTTCAGTCTGGTCTACTTGAAAGTCTTGTCCAAAGGGTTGTTGTTGCCACTCTTGACAGATCTGTAGACAGAAAAACCTTAGAAAACAAGTTGTTCTGGTTTTATCCAAGATAAAAGTCTATGTCTAAAAGATTAAGTCTATCTCTCTTCAATTTTGATGTATCTATTAAGTTCAACATTCATGTCAGTACTTTCTGTATAAAACATGCCTTCAAGAAGTAAATTAATACAGTACTGCACTAGAAAGTCTTCAATAAAATGAATTCCAGTACTAACATCATCTTTACTCTCTCTATCAAAAGTAATAAAGATCTCAGTTACTTAATACAATTAAAACCTCTACCATGAAAAGCATCTAGAGCACTTCTGTGGAGAATAATTTCCCTATTCAAGTCCTAAGATATTACAGGGAGAGACAGTGTTAATCATTCAGTCAATCAAAGAGGATTTTTCTGCTTCATGAAAAAGGTAATGAAATTGTGTTTCTATACAATTCCCTATATATAAAACCTTGGGCACAAAGCTACTACAATCTTATGAAGAAAAGGAAGAAGAAAGCAGATTAAACAAGCCATGTTTGTAAAACATATATGCCCCCCTTATCCCTAGAGGCAGCCATGAAGTTTTGAAGAGCTGGAACCTAGCGTTCTATAGTTATTGATCTGAAACCATTTTGCTATTTAAGGACACCGTGACCATGGACTTTGACCTGGAGACCTGAAAAACTAAAGAGCTCATCATTCCACAAGTCATGAACAACTTATATACAAAGTTTGATGAACACTCTGACCTTGACCTTTCACCTAATGACCTGAAAAACTACAAGGGTCATCTACTAGTCATTACCAATCTACACATTAAGTTTGAAGAGCCTGAGACCAAGGGTTCTAGAGCTATTAATCAGAAATCTTTTTGCTTTTCAAGATCACTGTGACCTTGGACTTTAACCTGCTGACTTTAAAACTACAGGGGTCATCTTATGGTCATGACCAACCTACTAAGTTTGAACATCACTGAAACTCATTTTCAGTGGGGGCATAAAAAGACAATACTGGACACAGCCTTCAGAATTTAGTACTGTGAGGTAAACCACATGCTAACAGCTACCAAGTCTGTATATTATGTCCCTTGTAAAGAAATAAATTTTTTTAACAAAATGAAAAGAGAAGTAAAAAATGCCCAAGATTTTAGAGTCCCATCTCTGAAGGATGTATACAGTATGTAATACAGAAAGGATGGTCTGACTGACACTGTAGTAAATGTAATTAAGTAAGGGAATAAAAAAGCAATGTCAGGTTTGGCATTACAGTAACTCTGAACTTAAGAAGAAGGAAAATATCAGAGAGACATTCTGGTTTTCTGGGACTCATTTTCAACAACAGTATGTAAATGTACACTTGTGGAACAGGAAAACTTTGAAAGAGATGTTTGTTTAACAGTGGACCAGGATCTGACAGTATTGCATAAACAAGAGGGCCATGATGGCCCTGGATCGCTCACCTGAGTACTTTGGCTGTAGGTTTGCTGTTAAGCAGTATTTCATTTTTTAACTGAAAATATGTTAAGTGCCTACAAACCAAATATGTAAAATATCAGTCAATAAATAAAGGCTCTATGACAGAAAGTAGAAATATCTATTATAAGCTATGGTGACCTGGACCCAGCGACCTCAAACCCTACCCATGGGTAGACGTCCATGCAAGGAACCTATATACTGAATATCAAAGATATTGGTATATTAATGAAGGCTCTATGAGGTATAGTAGATAAATCTATTTTTAGCCTCCGTGACCTTTAACCTTATCTAATAATTTCAAAAAGCTTGATAAAGCTTGCTTCATGCCAAATTTTAAAATTCTAGGCCTTGTGGTTTCAGACAAGAAGATTTTTAAAGATTTTCTTCTATACTGCTATTTAAAAACTAGTGACCCCTAGGGCAGGGCCAATAGTGACACCAGGGACATTTTTCAAATAAAATAGGTAGAGGTCCACTAGACAATGCTGCATTCCAAATATCTAAGCTGTAGGCATTGAGGTTTCCAGTAAGAAGATTTTTAAAGATTGCCTTTTTTACATATTAAGGGCCCCCGGGGTGGGGCCAATTTTGACCCCGGGGCCAACATATAAACAATACTGGTAAAGGTTTTCAACACAATACTCCACACCAAATATCTAAGGTCCAGTCCTATAAGTTTGGAAGAAAAATGATTTTTCATGTTTTTCCTATATAACTATATGTAAACCAAGAGAACCCTGGGGCAAGGCCAATTTTGACCCAGGGGACATAATTTGAACAAACTTGGTACACATCCACTAGACAATGCTACATACCAAATATCTAAGCTGTAGGCATTGAGGTTTCCAGTAAGAAGATTTTTATAGATTGCCTTTTTTACATATTAAGGGCCCCCGGGGTAGGGCCAATTTTGACCCCGGGGCCAACATATAAACAATACTGGTAAAGGTTCTCAACACAATACTCCACACCAAATATCTAAGGTCTAGTCCTATTAGTTTCGGAGAAAAATGATTTTTCATGTTTTTTCTATATAACTATTTCTAAATCATTCCTATATAACTATTTGTAAATCAAGAGAACCCTGGGGTGTGGCCAATTTTGACCCAGGGAACATAATTTGAACAAACTTAATAGAGGTCCACTAGACAATGCTACATACCAAATATCTAAGCTGTAGGCATTGTGGATTCTGACAAGAAGATTTTTTAAGATTTCCTTTATAAGCCTATGTAAAATCAATTGACCCCCGGGGTGGGGCCTATTTTGACCCAGTGGCTATGATTTGAAGAAACTTAGTAGAGGTCCACTGGACAATGCTGCACACCAAATATCTAAACTCTAGGCCTTGTGGTTTTTGACAAGAAGATTTTTTTAAGTTTTCCCTATATAAATCTATGTAAAACATGTGACCCCTGGGATGGGGTCAGTTTTGACCCCACGGTCATAATTTGAACAAACTTGGTAGAGGTCCACTAGATGATGCTTTATACCAAATATCTAAGGTTCTTGTGCACTGCACTCCATCTCAATGAGAACTATCCACTGGTAGATGTAAATGTACTATTTCATTAAGGTCGTTTCATTAAATGTTCAGATAATCCAGATGAGATATGACCCTCATTTAATTTCACACCAGTTGTCAAATATCACAAAGATATTTTGCAATTTTGTGACATCAAGGAAATATTTTTTTCTTGTGGCCGTGTCCATGAAAATAGACAGAAAATGTGAGTTTGTCATGGCAAATACTGTATCTATCTTCATTCTTTTAATATTTTATTGTCAGCTTTTGTAGATTCATTAGTTAATTTGTATTGCAATTTTGAAGATTTGTATTAAAATATCAAAAAGAAAGCAATTTTTTTTAAACTATAAAACTGTTAAATTTTTTAAAAGATTATATTTTTTTATTACCTCCCTTTAATTTCTGAAATTAAAATGATTAAAAATTCTTAGCCGGTTTTTTTTTTTTTTTTTTTTTTTTTTTTTTTGATAAATCAATTTAAGTTTCACAGCTTATATAGAAGTTTACACATGGAATGTTGTGCCAAATTATTTTCAAAACAAATGAGCACTTTATGAGAAGAAGATTTTTTAAGTTATTTTTTATTTAGGAAAGAAGGGAAAACAAAGAAGTGACACTCATCACAGGGTTAATTTTGAACAATACCAATCAATACTTTGTGCAAAATTTTAGAATTATGGTTTCAGAGAAGAAGATTTTTAAAGATTAAAAAAAAAATTCCTATATATTTCTATAAAATTGTCTTCCCTATAATTATAAGCCTATGAAAAATCAAACAACAATGAGGCATGGCCATTAATGACCCCACAGACACACTTTGTACAAAATTGGTGGAGAACTTCTAGGTAAACCTTTATGCAAAATATCTAAGCTCTAGGACTTGTGGTTTCAGACAAAAAGACTTTCAAAGTTCTTCCTTTCTGTTGCCATAGCAAGCAGAGGTCTTGATGGAATTAAATTCTTTGAACAACTTTGGTAGAGCTTCATGAAAGGAACATCCCTAGCACCTTTTATCAACCCTGACCCTGTTGATTAGAAGATGTCATTTACAAGGTTAAAAGGAAATGTTGATGCATCATGACACACACAGGGTGATCACAAAAACTCCCCCTGAGCTTAAAAAATGTGGCTGTTGTTTTGTTAGCAACCAGCATCATGCAAAATACAGGAAGATATTTGTACCAGTAAAAAGCATTATGTGCATCGGAATACATTTCACAGTTAGGTTTTTGCATTAATTAAAAATCATTATTGTAAATGCTCAAACACTGCCATACTGGAACTGTTTTATCTCACACCATTTTTGAGATAACACATTTCTCCAAATCTGTTGGGGGAATAACACATAAATGGAGAAAGTGTTTAACTATACTTAGCGGGAGCCAATAAACAACAACTTTTTTCCTATCATAATTGACAATTAGCACAAACTGCTATTGACTGATGGCTTAAAAGCAGCAAATTTGGCAAACAATTTTCAACAGGGCTCTGTACCACACTGTACAGTAAGTTTTTGTGCAAATAAACCTTCATGTCTAAACAAACTGTGAGAGATATTGCTTTGTCAACTATTGATTGCAACTGACAGAAACAGAATTCCAAGCAGAATATGTTAAAAGATTTATGTGAAAGACAATATGTGACTGGACTATGAGATTGTGTCCCTAGAGGTTGGTGTCTATCCAGAATTGTAGAAAACTTTTGTTACTGAATAATAAATTTGGCAGTATTCTCTACAAATATAAAGAATGAAATACTTTGACATTTTTTCTCTCATTTACTGGAACAGAGACAGTATTTCACAGAGAATTCAGGTGAATAATAGTGGAAGAAAACTTTTAATATAAATGCCTAATTGTAATGTATTGCTCATGATGAAACTACATTTTCCTACATACATGAAGCATCCCATTGCTTTAAGTTAACATCAATATTAAAGTAACTGAATAAATGGTACCAAAGCCAAGAACAAGTTACTGACTTATCGTGGCCCTATTGGATGACACTGCTGAACAATCTGATTCAAATATAGGTGGGTCACAATGGACTTATACCATAAAAATTTACAATGAGTACAACTGCTCTTAACTGCAAGGCCAATGAAAGACATTAAAGAAACAACATACTCTGACATCAAAGTGTGTTACCTTGACCCTGTTTAACCTTAACAGAGTGTACACTATGTGAATATCATTTCTCAACAATGAGACCAATTCACCTTTCCAGCTTCATGTTGATACCTGTTATATTCTTTGAGTTATGCGCCAGAGAGAAATATATGAAAATTAATACAGGGGAATAACTAAAAAATTATGCAATAAAGGCTACTGTTCTTATGCATTTCAGTTCTCTTTCATAAGATCTATCCACCTATGAAGTTTTATCTTAATATTTCCTATAGTATTTGAGTTATGCTCTGGACAAAAATCTAAGTATGAAAATTAACAAAGTGCAGTAACTCCAAAAAATGAAGAGCAGAGTGAACAGTTCCTGTGCAAGACACTTCTCTTTCATAAATCTATCTACCTATGAAGTTTCATGGCTCTAGAAGTTATAGTTTTGGAGTTATACATGATACAAGTCTGAAAATGCTTTGGTGGGGGGCATAACTCTGCCAATCTCCAATAAATTTGCATCAAAATACCCAGGTGCGTAAGGTTACAAGCTGAAAACTATTTTAAGAAGTTTCATGGCTCTAGCAGTTATAGTTTTTGCATTAAACATGACACAAGTTATAACTAAGCGGGACAGCGTGACAATCAATGGTAAATCTATATCCACCCCCCCCCCCCACCAAATGGTGGGGGCATAGAAACTATTTCTAGCCACAGTGACCTTGACCCAGTGACCTCAAACTCCACCTAAAGGTAGAGGTCCAAGCAAGGAACCTACATACCAAATATCTAAGATACTGGTCTATAAATGAAGACTCTATGAGGTAAACTAGATAAATCTATTTTAATGTTGCTGACCTTGACCCAAGTGAATGGCAGATATTCATGAAAGGAGAAAATTTAAAAGTCTATTTTTAGACCGGGTGAACCCGGGGCAGGGTTAATTTTGACCACAGGGCCAAGATCTGAACAAACTTAGAGGAGGTCTACTAGGCCAGGTTTAACATCAAATATCTTAACACTAGGCCTTGTGGTTAGTGACAAGAATTTTATTTATTTTTTTTTAATGCTAGTCTTTGCAAAATTCAAGAGACACCCAGAGTGGGGTCAGTTTTGACAACAGTTTTTCTATTTTGCAGCTCAATGTGCAGTGGAGCAGAATGGTCTGAGCAATTTCAGAAAAGGGCAATAACAGGAACATTCCTGTTAAGTTTGGTTAAAAATGGCCTTGTGGTTTTGGAGATGATGTCATCTGAAGTAAAATGTTGATGACCCACTATGGATACAGGGTGATCCCAACAGCTCACTCTGAGCATATGCTCAGGTAAACTGAGAAGTATACAAAGGTTCCTATATATGTCTTTGTAATATTGATGGACTGAGTGTAAAATGGTGTGCTGTACAAAACAATGTCATCTGCAACTGAAAGTCATTTCATTAGAAAATTTGTTGGAATATACCAGATTAATTCCACAAACAGGTTGGGAAGGCTTCTTCAGTATTTTGTGCCAAACGAAGAGGGAGGAAGAATGGGAGTGTTAAAAAACAGGCTATACATTATAAAATCAATCTTGCTTTAGTGCTGACAGCCACTAAATATTCAACAAGAAGGCCATGATGGCCCTAGATCGCTAACCTGAATACTCTGCCTTTGGGTCTGCTGTTCAGCAATAATCAAAAGCTTTATTAAGATTCTCCCTATATACATCTGTATGAAGTCCAGTGACCCCCAGGGTAGAGCCAATTTTCAATCAAGGGGCATAATTTCATCAAACTTCGTAGATGACCTCTAGCTGATGGTCCAATAAAAATATCTAAGTTCTAAGCTTTGCGGTTTCAGACAAGAAGATTTTAAAGTTTTCCCTATATAAGCCTATGTAAAATTAATTGACCCCCATGTGCGGGGCCAAATTTGACCCCAGAGGTATAATTTGAACAAACTTGGTAGAGGTCCACAAGACAATGCTACACACTAAATCTTAAGGCTCAGGGCCTAGTGGTTTCAGACAGGAAGATTTTCAAATTTTTTCCTTTCACTTGCCATAGCAACCGGAGTTCTTGATTGAACAACTTTGGTAGAGCTTCATGCAAGGAATATCCCAGGCATGTTTCATCAAAGTTGGCTTAGGGTTAGAGTTATTCATCAGATCTTTTCAGTGTGTAAACTAATGTATCTCCTTCAAATGAAAACAATGTCCTGATCCCAACAGTCTATTATTTGTTTAAATCTGTCTACATCTAGTGAAAACTAATTTCTTAATTCTTCTGATTAACTGATAGTGTCATAAACTTTTTCAGTTTCTTTCCTATCATCTTGGATGTCTTCTAGCACTGAGAAGGAAGAATGAATTTGATATTCCCTATAGGCCAGAAAAATAACTTGTTTTGCTTCAAATTCAAAATTCCAAGACTCCAAACTGACTGGTTTCCTCCATTTTGTTATGATAAACACTTCCAGATAACATGCTTGATTCACAAGAGACTTTCTTGAAAAGTAGAATCAATAACAAATATAGCATTATGAATACAATCTTGCTACATAAAGAGATAATTCTGTAATATCTGTGGAGATATGAAAATTGGGAAACAGCATTTGGATAAGTAAAACTCTACCCAACTTACTGTTTATTACATGTTTTCTCTTTTAATGTAATATTTAGGCAATGCAGAATAGCAGTAACATGTTCTTGATTATTTTACATCTCTCTATTCTATCTGAAATAATTGACATGGTTTTACAGAAATGCACCATTTCAACAGTATTTACTAACACTTCATGTCCACAGGCAACATTTCTAGCCTCCCAGGTGTCAAAAGGAACAAATAATCAGAAGTTGTGGAACAGCCTTGCTGAGTTATGAACCTTGTAAAGTGTGCTTCTGCTTTATGTCCCTTATAACTGCCTGGAGTTTCAGTAAGGTCCTTCTAAATAAAAATTGAGAAACACTCTAAAAACTGAAAATAATTAACAAAGGGAATTAATTCAAAATCTAAGCCAGGCAGGGTTATGGGTCTTGTACTCTGCACTTCCTCTAATTGTCCTCTATTTCTGTGTGAAGTTTCAATGAAGTCCCTCTTGTAGTTTTTAAAATTCTTCCATGCAAGGAGAAGTTATGACCTGGACAAGCAAATCCTTCCACATTTTTTAACTTTAAGCTGTTACTGTGACCTCTGAGCTAATAACCAAAGTCTTGCATGTGAGACATACCGTCTCAGCAAGGTGAACATAAGTGCCAATATATTAATTTTAACAAGAGGGCCATGATGGCCCTATATCGCTCACCTGAATACTTTGCCTTTGGGTCTGCTATTGAGCTAACATCAAAAGCTTTTTTAAGAATCTCCATATATAAATCTATATGAATACAAGTGAGCCCAAGGGCAGGGCCAAATTTCACTCAAGGGGCATAATTTGAATAAACTTGGTAAATGACCTCTAACTGATGCTCCATTAAAAATGTTACCCTAGGGACATAACTTGATCAAATTTGGTAGAGGTCCACTAGACAATGCTACATACAAAATCTTACTGCTCAGGGCCTTGTGGTTTCAGACAAGAAGATTTTCAAAGCTTTCACTATATATCCTATGTAAAACCAATGACCCCGCAATGGGACCAAATTTGACCCCATAGGTACAATTTGTACAAACCTGGTAGAGGTCCACTAGACAATACTACATACCAAATCCTAAGGCTCAGGCCCATGTCATTTATGAGAAGAAGATTTTAAAAGTTTTCCCTATATAAGCCTATGTAAAATCAATGACCCTGGGTTGGGGTAAAATTTGACCTGAGAGGCATAATTTGAACAAATTTGGTAGAGGTCCAATAGACAATGCTACATACCAAATCTTACGGCTCAGGGCCTTGTTGTTTCAGACAAGAAGATTTTAAAAGTTTTCCCTATATAAGCCTATGTAAAAACCAATGACCCCGCAATGGGGCCAAATTTGACCCCAGGGGTACAATTTGAACAAACTTGGTAGAGGTCCACTAGACTATGCTACATACCAAATCTTAAGGCTCAAGCCCTTGTTGTTTCAGAGAAGAAGATTATCAAAGTTTTACCTATATACGCCTTTAAAAAATCAATTGACCCCTGGGGCAGGGCCAAATTTGACCCTAGGGGCATAATTTGATCAAATTTGGTAGAGGTCCACTAGACAATGCTACATACAAAATCTTACTGCTCAGGGCCTTGTGGTTTCAGATAAGAAGATTTTCAAAGTTTTCCCTATATAAGCCTATGTAAAACCAATGACCCTGCGATGGGACCAAATTTGACCCCATAGGTACAATTTGTACCTGGTAGAGGTCCACTAGACAATACAACAGACCAAATCTTAAGGCTCAGGCCCATGTCATTTCAGAGAAGAAGATTTTCAAAGTTTTCCCTATATAAGCCTATGTAAAATCAATGACCCCGGGTTGGGGCCAAATTTGACCCAAGGGGCAGAATTTGAACAATCTTGGTAGAGGTCCACTAGACAAATCTAAAGGCACAGGCCCTTGTGGTTTCAGAAAAAAAGACTTTTTAAAGTTTCACTATAAAAGCCTATATAAAATCAATTGACCCCCAGGGCAGGGCCAAATTTTATCCAAGGGGCATAATTTCAACCTTCTTGGTAGAGGTCCACTAGACAATGCTACACACTAAATCTTAAGGCTCAGGGCCTTGTGGTTTCAGACAAGAAGTTTTTTAAAGTTTCACTATATAAGCCTATGTAAAATCAATTGACCCCCCGGGCGGGGCCAAATTTGACCCCAGGGGTATAATTTGAACAAACTTGGTGGAGGTCCACTAGACTATGCTACACACTAAATCTTAAGGCTCAGGGCCTAGTGGTTTCAGACAAGAAGATTTTCAAATTTTTTCCTTTCACTTGCCATAGCAACAAGAGTTCTTGATGGAATTGAATTCATTGAACAACTTTGGTAGAGCTTCATGCAAGGAATATCCCAGGCATGTTTCATCAAAGTTGGCTTAGCGGTTAAGGAGGAGAAGTCGTTCAAGTCAAATTGCTGACAACGCGCGTCAACGCACGCTGGACAATCAAAGATCCCAAAAACACACCTTGAGCATTGCACAGATGAGCTAAAATTCCTTCCAAGCATGGAAAAGTTGAGGCACAGGCAAGCAAATCTTTCAACTTTTTTTACCTTTAAGCAGTCATGTTAAACTTTGAGCTAAGAACCTGAGTTATGCGCGTGACATGCTGTCTCACTGAGGCAAACATTTGTGGCAAGTTATTTGAGAATCCCTCTATCCATAGCTAAGTTACACTCTAGACAAACTCAGATGGAAACATGAATTAAGGCACACATTCATTGACCCACCATTGTGACAACTATGTCGAGTTCACCACAAGCAGGCTCGACAAAAAATCCTAAATAAAAATCTCTGTTCACTGTTACATACTTTTTACTACATTAAACACTTGTGTCAAACTGGATCACTGAACCAGCAGTTATCTGCAGTTTCCAACTAGAGTGTTTGAAACAAAAACATACATTTCCCCCCACCCCAAGCTGAACATACATCAGGTCCTTCCAATACATGAATTTGCACATAAATTTAGAGCACAGTCTAAAGAACTTCATCTCAGCACTGTTACTTTATTTTTACACTTTAACTGTTGAGGACTGAATATTGCTTAAGCAGGTGCAAGAGGGCGTAAGCATACAGACCTCATTCTTGCGCATGACATATTGTCTCATGGTGGTTATCATTTCCGCCAAATTATTTCAAAATCCATAAAGGAATGACTGTTATGAAGCAGACATAAAATACCTTGACCTTGGAGGTGCAGACCTGGCTCTTGCACATGACACATCATCACATGGTGATTAACATTTCTGCCAAACAATTTCAAAGTCTATCAAGGGATGACTGAGTTAGGGAGAAAACACCAAACAAGAGGGCCATGATGGCTCTGGATCAATCACCCGAGTACTTTGCCTGAGGGTCTACCGTTAAGCAAACATCAGATGCAACATTACATTTCCTAACTGAAGAAATTCAAAGATCTCATATTTTATACAAAAAAAATCCATGAGGCAGAGGCAATTTCATGATAACAGCTTGTGAGGAGATGTGATTTGAAGCCATATATTGAAGAAAACCTATTTTCAGCTCTGGTGGCTATTTTGTTCAATGGAGCAGAACCTTTCAAGCAATTTTAAAGCAGGGGTACGTAAGGAACATTTCTGTGAAATTTGATGGAAAATTACCTTGCCATTGAGGAGGAGATGCTGTTTGATTTCTTATCCCTTATGTGCAATGGAGCAGAATAGTTTGAGCAATTTTAGAAAAGGGCATTACAAAGAACATTTCTGTCAAATTTTGTTTAAAATGGCCAAGTGGTTTTGGAGGAGATATCATTTGAAGCAAAATATTGATGAAAATCTATTTTTAGCTCTGGCGGCCATTTTCTTCAATGGAGCCGAACCGTTTTAGCAATTTTAATAGAGGGCTATGTAAGGATCATTTCTGTGAAATTTGGTGGAAAATCTCCCAACCATTTAGGGGGAGATGTTGTTTGAATTTTTTTTCTATTTTTGGCTTTTGCAGCCCTTGTGTGCAATGTAGCAGAACGGTTTGAGCAATTTTAGAAAAGGGCAATAAAAGGAACATTTCTGTAAAGTTTGGTTAAAAATAGCTTTGTGGTTTAGGAGGAGATGCCATTTAAAGTAAAATGTTGACAACGGACGACTGATGCCGGACACAGGGTGATCACAAATAGCTCAACCTGAGCATTTGCTCAGGTGAGCTAAAAACAAGAGGGCCATGATGCCTTATATCATTCACCTGAGTATTACTGCTTTAAACAAAGTTGTTACGGACCTGGTTAATTGACCCAGATGACCCATATTCAAATTTGGCCTAGAAATTATCAAAACCTTTCTGAGAAATTTCCAGAATATTTGGGCTGAAAATGTTACCTCTAGAGCGTTAACAAAGTTTTTCCATATTTGGGCTCTGTGACCTAGTCTTTGACCCCAGATGACCCATATTTAAACCCGAGCTAGAAATCACTGAAACAACCTTTCCGCCAAATTTCCAGAATATTTGGACTGAAAATGTAGCCTCTACACTGTTAACAAGATTTTTCTATTTTTAGGCCATTAGACATAGTTTTTCATCCCACATGACCCATATTAGAACTCGTCTGAGTAATTACTGGGACAAACATCCTGACATCCCGAAGTTTCATGACCAATGAGGCAAAAATGTGACCACTGGAGTGTTAACAAACTAAGTGTGGATGGACGACGGACATTGAATGATCCTAATAGCTCACGATGAGCCTACAGCTCAGGTGAGCTAATAATAGACCACATTTTTTACCTTTGACCTCTTAGTGTGACCTTGATCCTTAAGGAACTGACTTGATTCTTGTACAAGACACACTGTCTCATGGTGGTTAACAATTCTACCAAGTTATTTCAAAATCCATGGGGGGGAAGATAAAATTATTCACAAAGCATATCTCTGTAAATGCCAGTCATCAGAGGTTTTGTTTTAGTTGAGTTAAACAGTTTATCCTGTAACAATCATATCAGTGTGACAGTTAACCTTCCGATCATTTCTATGCAGGTCCAGTATTAGACTCCTATCTTCTGTGAGAAACTGCTAATTAGATGTAGTTTATAAAAGTCAAGTTATAGTTAATATTTCCTATGCCTGATTGCATTAAGAGGGTCTGGTGTCTGACAAACATCTACAATGGTCATTCAATGTTTAACCCATTTCTTTTCAATATATTTGAAACTACAACAGCTCCGCACTGTCTTTGTGCAATATTACACCCAGTAACACGTCAAGAATGATACAAGACAATGTACAAACCGTAGAACTGTGAACACCCTGGCCATCTTGCCAATGGCTCGTATTTTGTTTCGTATGACTTCTTTCCTAGCTGCAACTGCTCCACCTGTGAAAATATATATAATGATAATCAGCCATCCTGACAATAATAAATCAATATGTAAGCATGTTTATTTTAGCAAAACTGAATCAAACCTTATAAAGAAAGTTGATCAATACTAACTGTATGATATGATTTCCAGCAGCTAATTTACAAATGGAATGCTCTAACTGGCAATTGCCTGTAACATTATCTGGGTGCTCTTGCCACACACACTTCTGCTATCAATAACACAGCAATCACTGTATACAATAGTGCACTGCAGGAACAGTCATTAAATCCACAAAAAAATAATTTTTAAATTTTAAGTTATCTAGTTATCTGTTCTTTCCCTATCAGCAATATTCCAAGAACCATAACTCTAGAAAAACTATCAAAATAATCCTGTTAAAAGAAACATTCTGGCAAATCTATAGTTCATGTCTTTAACACACAAGGAACACTGAATATATAACCATGTTATTTATAAACTAATGATATATTCCATGAAAAGCTTTTAATTTGAATGGTGTATATTATAACAAAAGCTAATAATCTAAATAAATCAAGTAATCATTCATTATTGTGGTCATTATACATTAGAAATTCTGTGTCATCGTCAGTTTTTCTTTGGTAATTATTTATCTGATTCATTTGTGATTTGAGATACTGAAGTAATTATTATTATATTAGTAACAACCATTAACAATTTAGTGCAAACCACACAGGGGAGCAGGAGTTTGGTACAACATTGTATACAGTGATAATATGATGGACATTCCAAACTGTTCCACATATATATACATATATATATGGAGTCATTTATCCCATGTATAGTTAATGCTATTACAATACAGACTAATCATTTATGAATTCTATTACTTGGTGATCTCTTGGTTCCTAATTATTGAAAGCCTGTTCCGCCTTCTCCCAAAAGGCTCATTAGCGATGCCAAGTTTGTGTCAGTTATATGCAAACAATCTACTGGTTTAGGTTTATTACATCTCTGCTTTACAGGTCTTCAGAATGAAATCAGATAAGCCAACACAGGAAATATACTGAGAACACTTCGGACTGAAGTACATGAAAATTCGCTGGACGTTACAATACCAATTTAATTTATGGAGATCACTTTACAGATTATTCCTTACTTCACCCATTTAAACAGAAAGGGAAGGTGGGGGGGAGGGGGGCCTTGTTGTAAATTGTATTGCAGGCTACAATACTGGTCACTACTTTTCTACTCAGAAAATTAGATCGGTGTAACTTTTAACAAATACTGTAACATGTTTGTCATATTTCATTCATAGTTTTATCTTTTTTTGTTTGTTTATGTTTTTGGTAACAAGTGAAATTTTAAATATGCTGAGATTAAGTACATTGTAATATAAGGATTAGTAAACCAGACTTTCTTGAGTTCTAAGCAATGAATTGACCTCACCCTCACAATACATCTTCATGGGCTGACTGGTCAGTCACTTGACTGCCAAGAGTCCCTTTACTGTGTCTATTTATGTTCTTTGATTTGGTCGGTAAGCTTTTCATTTTGAAAATGAAAACAAAACTAACTAGAGGTATTACTGATTATGAATAATACCACTGCAATACTGCCTTTTCAGAGGAAAAGAGTAAACATAAAATGTGCCAAGCACATCTACACTTACTGGTGATCTTGCACACCAAGTTTAAAATCAACAGTCCTTAAGATGTGGCAGTAGTTTGTGTCACAACATTTTTCTATGATGTGCCATCAACCCACAGAGTGCAAACTGGCACACATATCTACACTTATTGGTGAACATGCACTCCAAGTTTCAAATCAATAGTCCGAGAAATGCTGAAGCAGTTTGCATCACAAGATTTCTGCTAAGGACTGACCAGCTGACCAAGACAGCAAGATGACTCCAATATTGACCGTTCCAGAATTGATAAATTGACCACTGCCATTACGAAGGCCACATGACCGTCCGCCATTAAAGGACTGCTAAACCTTGATGTGATGCTTAAGTTCCGTACAACTCTGTATAACTTTAGCACATTTCAAGGTGACATACTGCCTTATATCGCATGAATTTTGTTGCAGAATAAACATCATTTTATTGTATTATTGTTATTATTATTATTTTGTATGTTTTATTCATTACTTGAACATATTTTAAACTTGAATTTTCAACATATGAAAGACTATGCAAAAAGACCTAGAACTCAAAATGGAAGGTTGTGTTGTGTAAAACACAAGCAATATGGGTAAAAACACAAATAATATTGAAAGCACAGCTTTCCTTTTCGAAAGTTGAAACTATGATTTCAATTATTTGAACAACTCTGAAAGCTTACAGAATTATACATCTCGTTCATCAATCGCATGTTCACTCTATTTTAAATAAACTTTTTTTATTCTCTGATACAGTTTCAAAGAATACTTGACAATAAATATGCATTATATAGCGCTTCTTTAATTATCAAACAGTCTTTTGTCTTTCGCGGTGTCCTGTGGTGAAGGAATGTGGTTACGTAATATGGGGTTGACATACTGTCTTTGTTTTGATAAGTCACCGTTAATTGATATTGTCGGTCTTGCTTGATCAGTAAAACACTTTAATAACGACATTTACTCTTGAGAAAATGCCTGAAGGCTATATAACATGGGTTTTGTTTGTTCCTGATTGTTATATGAAATTTAAGAATATATATTCTTCCTTAAAAGCAAGAATTTTAAGACCGTATGAATTTCAGCATCTATTGCCATATGACCTTTTTTCTATTCTTTATTTCTTGCATTTCGGAAATCTGTTTTTGCTTGAAGTATTTATATGTACAACATGTGAGTTTGTGCATGCAGAAAGAAAATAATAGCTGCAAGCCACACACAATAATAGGTTTGCTTTCCTTCTTATTATTTTTAACATTATCGTAGTGAATATTTCTTGTAAAAGGAAAATTTTTATGACACCTATATAACTGTACCCTTTTAGTCAGACTTTTTAAAGATAGATGCATGCACTTTTTAAAAGGAGTTTTTCGTGAAATTTTGATAAAATAAAAAGAATTCATGTACTGGAGAATATCACTTTATTTAAGAGTTCAATAGATTGAGATTTCAGCAAAAAAAATCGTTTACAAGTATACTTTTTCAGTTAGAAGACCATAGGATAGATCTTTGCCAATAATAAATGCTTCATGTGGTTTATATGAATCTGTTTCCCTAACATACAACGTCATAATCACATTACAGCTGTAAAAATGGGACTTTTTATAAGCTCCGCATTATTAAACTACTTCAATCTGCGCAGTCCCTTAATGGCGGACCAAAGGGAGATTATCAGGGAGGTACTTAATTCTGGAACGGTCTACACCCCATAATGTTTGGCGGGAGCTATTATAGTAAACTGTTTAAAGGTCATGTGACACGAATTTTTGACCTCGAAATTTTCATATGAGCGAAAAATATATATCTAACTATGACTGTTTTACAAAATTTCGCAGGTAATTTTCATCTGAAAGATGTTTTTATAGCAAATTAAAATCCATATTTTACGCACTTGGTCGCGCGCAACTGTCACGAGCGAAACCGGAAGTGACGCACATTTATCCCTTGCCACTTTACACAGCTGCCTGGATTGTTAACAAAAACTTCAAAATTATGATGGAAAATAAAAATGTAGACTGAATATAGTAATAAAACAAAATTGAACAAGTTAAGCTAACATCATGCATATACATTGAAGATTTTTTAAATAAATATACTTTGAAATTTTGATGGAATTACGAAGCCAATGAGCAATATTATATGGAGGCTAGTTTAATCAGAGTTATAGAATTAAAAGATACATCAGTGAAAATATCTAGACTAAGAGATATTATTCAAGTAACTGATCCAAAAACATTTTGATAATGGTTATTTTTATCCGATGCAGTTTGTTGGAAGACTTGATTAACTAACTCCAATCGAAAGATTTTTGTTTTACATAAAAACATTCTCCTTACAGTGATGCGTTGCTTATTTGTCTGTGGTACGTGTAAGTAATCTTTGACTAGATCTATGATTTGTTTCATTATAAATGCATATCTTTTTGTGTGTGTGTGGGGGGGGGGGGGAGGGCTTATTCATTCTACATTTTTTTTTTGAAACCAAAACAATAATGATCAAAGAACAAATAATATGAAGAAGCTCTAAAAACTATGTCAAAATCATAACACGAACACATTGTTTTATGTTTTTTAAATAATTTGTTCACATTTAGAAGTCGAATGATGTTTATTTTCATCATAAATAGATCCATTACATTTAATTATCTAATTAAAATATGTATCTGCATGGAAGCTTCAGTTCTTAACTAAAAATCATTCAGACATGTTAATTGGAACAAGCTATTACATAATGTTTTCACAAGTGAAAAAGTAATACAATCAAAAGTAATACAATCAATTTGTAAGATCACTTGCCATAAAAGTTTGCTATTTGTCTCAACTTTATCATTGATTGGGTCATAAAAAGTTAATTGCTTTGTTTTGACAGCTATGCAGAGTATACAAGGGTCCCATTTGGGGAGGTTAACTTGCATAAATTCCACAGTATAAGGCGTGATTTATGGATCTTTGACATTTCATTGGATATTAATTTATAAGCAGACACAAAATTGTTTACATGATGGACATGCCATATAATTATTTTTCAAACAATATCCCAACGTGAAAATACACTGTAGTGTTAATTTCCATTCCTATGAAACAAATGTTTACTCATGAGATCACCTAAATTCACTTCAATTTTACTACACTTAAATGAAAAAGAATTTGTTTATGACGTAAACATCAAGTGAGGAAGTGTTACGCAGCATGTAAAAACTTGGAGGAGATAGTTTATTTAGAACCACAACATGGAAGAAATTGGAATATTTATTATTTATTAAGGTAAAATTACAACCTGTTCTCCCGGCACAAAGTTTGAATTTACTTATGAAATCGAGAATAAATAACATTATTTTATTTAATTTACAATTTATAGCATGTTATTTTTATAAGTGTGACTTAATCGTGTTTCTTGCACTTGTGTTTCAGTGTAACTTTTCATTTAAAAACGGATGTGTTATTATGAGCAGTGTAATTCTGCACTACTGCCTGGTATAGAAGGGATAAATCTACGTCACAGCCAAAAATTGCGACGGAAACTACCGATGTCGAAACGGAAACAGCCGATCATCAAAAACACGTTTTTTCTTATCAAAAGCAATATTTTCATAATTTCGCAGTTAAATCATTTTAATCAGTAGATTATGATTCTTTTGAAAAGAAAAAGTTGCTACAGTCGTGTCACATGACCTATAACCTCTACTTTACATCCTGTTAAAACGGTTAGAAAGGACAAAATAAAGATTTTACAAAGGGTTTTATCTATTTACATATACCCCCCCCCCCCCCCCACCAACCACTAATATAACTGAGTATTTTGTGCTTGTTTAATTATTCCCCACCCGTTAGTACAAAAATTTATTACTGATATTTCATGTCATTTTTACCAATGTTATACTTCTTAACTTTACAAAAACATGCATGCCATGAGTACACTAAAATGAAACAGAACTACAGTAAGTAGTAACTGCATCTGTAGAGTTTTTCCTGGTAAAGTGTTTCCCCTGTAAATATGGCAATAGCTCCAAAATTTGTTTTGTAAAATAAAGAGCAACATGAAAGACATCTGAAACAGATGAAAATTTGTTTTTGAAACACTTGGAAATCACAAAAAATGGCAACAAGATCAATAAAAGTGATAATAATCTAGAGCTATTTACTTAGACTACTCTACTTGGCAATTAGAAATGACTTATTCTTATCTTCTTTTTCATTTTTTTTCTTACATTATCAGATGTTCCATTTATCTTTAACTCATCTTATTAACTTATTAATTTATGTTGTTCTTTTATAAGATTGTATCTATAATGAGCATATTTTTCTATATGCCAGCTATTTGTGCCAGAATGAAAGTTACAGATGCCATGTCACAGCTGCCAGTTATTTTTCTCCCCTGTGTTAGCTTATCCGATTATCAACCACAAGTCGACTGCATGCTTTTGTGACAGAAGACAACAACACTGGTAGAGAAAGAATCAATTTCTCCTGCAGCGTTGTAGCTTATACACAATATGGCTACAGACATTAAATTGACAGGAAAACACTGTTTTCTGACTGACAGACTCAGACATTTACTGAGCTATACAATTATTACAAACAATAGCTAAGGGTCGGTATCATGTCAGCCATTTAAACTTCACAGCAGTTCTATACAGGAAACATTGCAGAGGCTGTGTACCAGTAAGCTTAACAGTCTAACAGATCAAGTTCTATCCACATTCAAAAACATAATCTGGCATAGTCTAGATATATGATTATTAACTGAACACACCTACATGCTTTACCTGACTTGCTATGCCAGTGCAAATACCTATTTTCATTATAAAGAACTAACAAAACGTGAAACAAGTGCAAGTAAAAAAAAAAAGCAACAACTAAGATAGTAGTGCTACAAATCATAAATCTAACAAAAATTCTACTGATTCTGACAAAGTTGTCTCTAACTGATCTCTCTATACATTTAGTACTCAAAGCTTTGCCTGCAGGACTGTTTTCTTAATCTAACACCTTGAAATACTCAATTATGATAGAAAATGTAACCTAGTTCTTTCTTACAAAAATAAGTAACTTTTATTTGGCAGTGGGTTAATGTCTGGCGTCCATGATCAATACCCAAGGGAAACTGTGCACAATTTTTATGTTTTAATGAAAGTAACTCTCTCTGATCAGGGAGGGAAATAACAACCGGGTCTTAAGTAGGAAAACTTGTGTCACCCATGTACCTTCAAAGTGTTACATCTTTCAGAAGTCTTGAAATGAAGATTATCATATCTATCCAATGTGACTTAATGCCAAGGTATTAGTAACCGTTAACAGCAACTTCCATTCCGCAAAAAAAAAAAAAATTACCTGTACAAATGGTGCCATTTTTGTTCAAATGTATTCAATGACAGAGAAACTGTCACAGTGAACATTAAGAATAAATTTTTAAAACAAAAAGGAAAAACAAAAAATGTGTACCAAATTACCTGACAGTTTCCTAAAAAGTAAAAGCATGAAAAAACTCTATACCAACTCATCATTTTACCTTATAAGGTATTTTAGAAAAAAAACCAACAAAGTGTGTAATTCAGAATTTAATGATTTATACAAATTAGCACTAGGTATGATAAGGTTAAGTGAAGTATAGAATCTGTTGGACAGTAAACTGTGTTTTACCAAACATATGGTCTACAATGCCACACTAACTTGTCAGAAGTTGGCTTTTTTTACTAACTATAATGAAATCTCATCTGGAAACAATGAAAACAAAACTAGGACATCTGACAGTTGATCATTTGATAATAGACAATATTCTTTAAATGGAAGCTGCTGATATCAAGTTGCATGGTAAAGTTGCACTGAAATCCGAGTAGGCTTGTTTTTGAGCAGTAGATGTTTGTTTCAACTGCTTCTTGTCAGATGCTGTTCTTTTAAAAGCTAATAAAAATGACATTTAAGTATTTTGGACAAGGTGTTTATATTCTTTACTTCGCTAACTACCACAGTACTGTGCTCACTATGCAGGTTACACAAGTGACACATAAGGGTGAAATAACAGCCACACACTTTGCCATCCTCTTTGTTAACATGGAAAAAAAATACAGATATAAAAACAGCTAGCCAAGAAAAACCATTTTGTACGAAAACCACATACAAAATGAAGTTCTAACCACAATAAAGAGGTTAGTTTGCAAAGTACTGCTGCTGATTATGACTTAGCAACCTATGACTTATTATGATTAGGCGAGAACAGTTTAGTAGCAGATGTCATCTAGGTACACACATTTATACCTCTTGGAGGCTTCACTGCAAAGATACAGCAGAAACAATACAACCATTTAAGTTGGACTAATTTATCATCTAATCATCCTATCACAGAAAACTACAGTAAAAAACTGGGAAAAAAAAAAAAAAAAAAAAAAATCATGTATATATTGTTGTTACAACTTTGATAAAAAATTTAATGACAAGAAAATTTTGTAAGAATTTCCAGACTTTAAGAAAACAATACAAATAATCACAAAGGAAATTATTCAAAATAATTTCATTCTAACACAAGTCTCTCTTGACAGTTTGAGTTTTCTCCAAGTATGTTCGATCCTATTCAAGTTTGTTGGTGCATTTGTTTACTTCAGTTGTGGCTGGAGATTCATACATGGCTTTCTTTTACTTTAATGTATAAATGCTTGTATTGCTACACTACATGTAGAATCTACACACATTTAGAAGACAAAAGACGGGAAAGCTCAAAACAATGCTGGAGTTCCTTCATTATTTATTAATGTCAGAAAACCATGCCATGTATTGCTGTCAAGGTGCTTGGGTCTTTGCTGGAAGTGCCAGTGCTGACACTACATTGGCTTTGGAACTTAGTGTCAAAAAAGCTATGATTGGCAACTTAAGGCATCCAAGTTGACTGTGCATGTTTTTGGTTTTGAGTATACTGCTTGCTAAATTGCAGTGTTTAAATTGCACCTGGTGTTGAAAGGCTGTGTTCGGAGGAGAAGTGAAGTTGCTTCTACCATCTAAACACGTCATACTTACTCTTCATATCACTGTCTTCATTGGCAGGCATATTGCTAATTGTTTTATCTGTTTGAAAGTATTTTTAGAAGTTTTAACTTTACACATACATTATTTTGTACTTTTTAGCACAATTCTCACACTATGAAAAAATAAATCCAGACTGTTCTGGCTAAAGCAGCAATAATTTTTGCTGCAGCATATATCAGCACATGATAGCTTACAATACTAAGGCTTAAAACAATATAAAACTAAACAAAACACTTGCACAGTCTGCAGCTAATACCTTATTAATTTAAACTCTGCTTCAAAATAAAAAGTATATTTTTATTTTCATTAAACCATCAATAGAAGAGAAATCATTTAATTACATTACAATATTCATTATTTTATAATTATTTTTCAAAATATTTCATAAAACAGCTAGCTTTTCTACAGTCTATCATTTTTTATGGTGAAGAAGTGACATGATGTAGTGATATAAGTCATGGAAGAAAACAGCTTTTCACAGGCTGTGCCTGGCATATAATTTCATTAATTTATTAGGTTTGCATTGGTAACAACCTAACAGATCTTGACATTCCTAGCTGCCTGATACAAACATACATTACTTCTTCATTAGTCACAGAACTGTGGAATTTGCTAGGTCTTTTCTGTTCATAGGACATTCTCCTATCTATTACTTTTGTTCAGCTGACATCAATGTTGACACTTGGATGTTGTATGCTTTGTTTGCATGGCAAATCAATTAGAGAGAGAGGAAGGAGGATAATGAGAAGAAGCTTAGATATACATAAAATGTTCCAGCTTTATCTAATGTAATACACAAACACACTAATAAATAAATGCACAGAACACATTCATGAAAAATAGTAGAAAAATCACAGCTAGAGTTAGAACTGGAGCAAAATTCATACAGGTATCAGTTCACAAGCTGTACAGGCAATAATGCCAATACCTCAACACACATCGTATGTCAATGCAGTTCTACATAGCTGGAGGATAACTGAACGGTTTTTATCCCAGGAGGTAAGGCAATGCACAAAAATATGCCCTTCTGACACATTTTTCTCATATTTCATCAATCAATCAGACAATTGAGTGTGGTACACTGTCAAGAATTTTAAAAATTACAACCCCTTCCCCCCAAAAATCAGATGATATAAAGAACGAAGCCTGCATAGAATAATTTGAAGTGACTTGCCATGACCTCATCAGAGATGGTACACACTTCTAGCTACAAGAAACAGGGTGGCAGAAGCTGGCTACATAGCCATACCATAGAAGAGGAGGTTGCCATCCACTTACCATTACGTGACCCTAAGTAAAAATGCATGCACAGAAATTTTAAGCAATGTGCTGAGTCTTCTAAAGCGTAAGATCATAATATAGCAACAAGGATTCTTATCAGTCATTAGAAATATTTTGATTACATTTGACAGACATTAACTCTTACAGCAGCAGAACTATAAAAACTTCTACACTCAAGACTATAGTCAAAAGTAATCTTTCTTAGCAGAGACATAAGTGGAGTTTTCTAAGACTGATATCACAGGCTGGAAATAATAGACATAAGTGGAGTTTTCTAAGACTGATATCACAGGCTGGAAATAATAGACATAAGTGGAGTTTTCTAAGACTGATATTACAGGCTGGAAATAATAGGGAGTTTTCTAAGACTGATATCACAGGCTGGAAATAATAGACATAAGTGGAGTTTTCTAAGACTGATATTACAGGCTGGAAATAATAAGACAAGTCATGATTCAAAGAATTATTTTTGAGTACCTAAGTGGAGTCTAGGCCCATACAAACGTGGTATCTACTTCCTACATTCACCATGACTTAACATATGAAGGAGTTTCACAATATACTCACAATACTAGCAATTAACACTACAAAAGCAACTTAAAAATGATGACAAAATAGATGAAACATAAATCAAAGCCCCCCCCCCCCCCCCCCCCCCGGGCTGTCTTTACATGCTACAGATATAAAATATACCAAATTACAACTGAGCTTTCTCATGGTTCACACAGAAACTGAAGCAAGAAATTCAAGGACTTTTTTAAGGCCAGTCTAATCTTTTTAAGGTCCATAATATTTATGTAGAATGATCACCTTAACACAGACTTGTATTTTTTGTTTGTTTGAGACTTTCACAGCATTCACAAGGTTTTCTTATTTCACCTGTGATTTTAAGGCTGACTGACCTATTTTCCATAAATCTGTCTTTTTGACAATGTACACATCTTGCCTTGTGTCTGCTGCCATTAACTTGAAAAATTCATGAAATTTCAAGAAGACAATGTTCATTAAAAACACTTTCCTGGCATTTTGTATAATTCACATCAACAACAAATATTTAGAAATCGACAATCTCCCTGTCCAATGAAATGAGAGCAACAAGTTTCCCTGTTCTTCTTTTAAAGGATCTAATCATAATATTTTTATTTTAGGTGTCAGCTGTGAAAACTGTATAATTTAAGGGGCCCCTGATCACTATCCACACTATTTTCAAGGCCTATTTGGGAACTTTATAGGGCCGAGTTCGATTCAGGGTCTTTTGAAGGCCAATGCCAAAATTTAGGGACTTTTTCAGGCCTGTACGAACCATGTTTCTACAGGAAAAGGAAGTACAAAAGACAATATCTATAGCCACAATGTTTATACCATGAAGGTAATTGTAGGTTATACTATAGAGGTCAACTGTAAAAATATACAAAGAAACAAATAGAATCAAACTACAATATTCTGTAAGATTAATCTGAAAGTTAACCTGCTCATTTTTCTCACACCTTTTCTTGCAATAAAAACTATTTCAAACAATACTCTACTTTCAAGCCTTTAGTAAACAGCTGTAACTCTTCAATAAATATACAGCTTGTGAACTTTTGAATTTTCAACCTCTTAAATTCCTACTTCCAAAGCCATAGGAAAGGCCAAGAAATCAAATCATTAACTAAGACTATGGAATGCTCACCTTTTTCACAAAATGTATTTAAATATGAGGACCATGATGGCCCTAAATCGCTCACCTGAGTCTCATTGCTAAAGTTTCATAGTCACAGTTGTATTAATTTATTTTGGAATCGGGGCCAGTGGTTTGTAAGAGTATTAAAGCTGTGAAAACACTTATCAAGCAGACATGGCAAAATATGCCTCTTTTGGCCCCCATACCTCTGGAACCAATGCTGAGATCAGGCTTGTTCAGGAAAAGAAAACAGTTCTATTGTTCATAAATGTTTAGTGAAAGTTTTGCTGAAACTGAATGTAACTGGAGCTTAACAATATGACACAAGGTAGGAAAAAAATCTATTTTTAACCTCTGTGACCTTGACCCCCCCTGTGACCTCAAACCCCACCCAGTTGTAGAGGACAAAGGATAGAACCTACACACCATATATTTGCTATATATGTGACTATATTAACAAGTGTTCCCAGGGGTGGGGTCAATTTTGACCACAGGGACAAGATTTGAACAATCTTGGTACAGGTCTACTAGACAATACTTTGTGCAAAATTTAGAATTTAAGGCCTCGTGGTTTCATAGAAAAATGTTTCCCTTAGTTGTTCCTATATATTTCTATACAGGGTGTGGCCAATTTTTACCCCTGAGACATAATTTGAACAACTCTGATAAAGGACCTCTAGATGATACACAATGCCAAATATCTAAGCTGTAAGTCTTGTGGTTTCAGACAAGAAGATTTTTAAAGATTTTTCCTCTTGTTGCCATATGGAACTGAATTCTTTGAACTTCTTTGGTAGAGCTTCATGCAAGGAACATCTTTGCCAAGTTTTATTACAAGGGTCATCCCGAAATGAATGAGAGTTAATTTGTAACTTTTGACTGAAAAAACATAAAGCCACAAAACTTGGCATGTAACTAAATTTACCCTTTGCGCGTTGGAGCACGCGTTAATAAACATCGTGACGTTAGGTCATTTTTGATGACGTCATTTCAAACAACATAATAGCGGACGATGCTTTGCGCTGACACGAGAAGAAATTTATGCGTATATCAAGATAGAGAGTAGGCGCAGAAAGAAAGCGACTAAAATATTTAATGCACACTAGGAGGTTGACCCGACATATGCAGTTGGATTTAGCACTATTTGCAGATGGGTGAAGGATTTCAGTAATGGACAGCAAGAGTCTTACAAGAAGCCCTCCTCCGGTAGGCTGGTGACAGTTACAGACGCTTATAACACCAAAATTGTTGCTCAAATTTTCAACCCTGATTGACTATTTACATGCGAGGAATTTGCTTATAAAACGGGGATAAGTAAGAGTTCCGTTCATGTTATTCTGACGCAGAATTTAGACATGACAAAGATTGTCGCATGCTGGGTGCCACATGCACTCTCAAAAACTGAAAAAGTTGTTCAAGTTTGCACTGAACTGTTGAATAGATATTCAGAGGAGGGTGAAATGATGCTGAATAGAGTGGTTGCTAACATCGATTCGGTCATTTTAGTCAGAATTGAAACACCAAAGCTCTAAATTGCAAACTTCAAACTCGCCAAGACCTGTGAAATATCGCCACAGTATGAACTGTCCAAAGATGTTAATGATCTTCGCTTAAGTTATTAACAGTGTTTTGACAACACACAGAGTTCCACATGGAAGTACGGTTAATAAAGTGTACTATGAAGGGTATTTGACTAAAATTCTTCGACCAGCGATACGCCGCAAACGACTGGAACTTCTACAGATGACGCCATCAATTTTGCATGATAATGCCACGCCGCACAAATCAGGCGTTGTTAGGGACGTGTTCGAGCGGTACCACTGGGAAGTTCTTAAACACCCGCCATATTCGCCAGACTTAAGTCCTCCCAACTACGACCTGTTTCCAAAACTTAAAGAACCACTACGAGGAGTCCGATATGACGATTTGAATGAACTATATGTCGCCATGAACGCGGTCGTTAGGGACATCAACAAAGGTTGCCTAGCAATGGGAGTTCGGGCTCTGCCAAAAAGATGGGAGTCGACCATAGCATCCGCGGGAGATTATATTAAGGGACTATGAAGAGATTTTTTGAGTAACACTTGTAGTTTTTACGTAACTAAGCAACTCTCATTCATTTCTGGATGACCCTTGTAACTTTGGCCAAGTGGTTTCAGAGGAGATGTTGTTTGAATCAAAATGTTGATGCACTGACGCACTAACACATGACAAAGGACATCATGCAATCACAATAGCTCACAATCATGAGCATTTTGTGCTCAGGTGAGCTAAAAATGCATTTGGAATATTTCTCCCAAAGGGTTGTTGTGTGCAAACATGAACTTAATCTGCTCAGTAAAAAGGGAGTTATGGCCAATTTTAAGGATTTTTGACAACTGGGCCTTCAAGGTCAAAGTCATTAAAATTTAGGTCAGTGGGAAGGTCTTGTCCAATGGTGTGTTGTATTCAAGTATGAAGTAAATCCATTTACTAATAATGAAGTTATAAGCAATATTTCAGTTTTCTGACAATTTGACTTTTAAAGTCATTCAGGGGTTGAAGTCAAACTAATATACATCTGTGGGAAGGTCTTGTCCAAGGAGGTGTTGTGTTTTAGTATGAAGTAAATCCATTTACTGATAAGGACGTATATTATCGGCAATGTTAAAGCTTTTTTTAACAGCTGCACCTTTGAGGTCAAGGTCATTCAGAGATCAAGGTTAAACAAATACATGTCAATTGGAATGTATTGTCCAAAGAGGTGTTGTGTTCAAGTATGAAGTAAATTCATTTACTTATTTAAGGAAGTTAATAGAAAATGTTATTAATATTTTTTTATGGAATGACCGACTGACAGATGGACATGTAAACAAGAGGGCCATGATGGCCCTTGATCCCTCACCTGAGTACTTTGGCTGTAGGTTTGCAGTTAAGTCAAGATAAGTAGTATTTCATTTTCTAATTGAAAATTTTCAGATGCCTACAAACCAAATATATAAAATATCAGTCAATAAATAAAGGCTCTCTGACAGAAAGTAGAAATGTCTATCATTATCTATGGTGACCTTGACCCACTGATCTCAAATCCCACCTACGAGTAGAGGTCCATGCAAGAAACCTACACACCAAGTATTAAAGATATTTGTCTATAAATGAAGCCTTGGTGACTATAACCCCAATCTAATAATTTGAACAAGCTTAGTAAAGATTCACTAGACACTTCATGCCAAATTTTAAAATTCTAGGCCAAGGAGATTTTTTAAAGATTTTCCTCTATATTGCTATCCAGAACTTGTGACCCCTCAGGCGGGGCCAATAGTGACTCCAGGTAAATTATCTGAACAAACTTCATAGAGGTCCACTAGACAATGCTTCATGCCAAATTTTAAAACTCTAGGCCCTGTGATTTCAGACAGGAAGATTTTTAAAGATTTTCTTCTATACTGCTATGTAGAACTTGTGACCCCCAGGGACATTATTTGAACAAACTTGGTAAAGGTCCACTAGACAATGCTACTCACCAAATTTCAGCCATCTGGGCTTAGCAGTTTTAGACAAGGAGATTTTTACAGCTTTTCATTCTTGCTGCCATAGCATCCAGAGTTCTTCATGGAATGGAATTCTTTTGAATAATTTTGGTAAAGCTTCATGCAAGGAACATTCCAGCAAAGTTTTATCATCTTTTATCTTGTGGTTTAGGAGGAAATGTAGTTTAAAGTTAAAAGTTGATGACGCACGACAAACGACGGACACTGGGCAATCACAGAAGCTTACCTCAAGCACAAAGTGCTCAGGTGAGCTAAAAACTACATGCCCTCCTTTGGGGGCATAACATGAGGGCCATGATGGCCCAGTATTGCTCATATATGTCCAGTGGTTAAGGAGGTAAGCCCAATTGTATTCAAATTTGGACAAATCAAGGGCCACAACTCTGGTAAAAATCAGCTGACCAGAACACGTCAAATAATACTGAACACTTGTTAATAATCATTCCTGAGGAGTTTCATTAAAATCGGAAAAGCTCTATAAATCTGACCAGCCATTATGGAGATACGCTGAAATGTATTCAATATTGGTCAAGTCAAGCACTCCAACACCACTTAAAATCATCTGACAGGAACAAGCTGATAAATATGCACAACTACACTTTATCACGATCATTGCTGTGAAATTTCCTCAAATTCCAACCAAAGGTTTTGGAGGTATGCCCAACTGTATTCAAATTTGGAAAAATCAAGGGCCCCAACTCTGCTAACAATCCTCCAGTTAGTATAAGCCAATAATACGCATAACTACACTTGCTAATGATCATTGCTGTGAAGTTTCATCAAAATCTTAGCGATAATGTAAAGAAAAGTTCATTGAAATCCAACCAGCAGAAGCAGCACAGACAAACTTTGTGACAGGCAGACATACAAATGGAAAGTACAAAAACTGAATGTATGCCAACCCATTTTGTGTTGGTCTTAGAATGTTTGAAGGACCCCCTTACATCAAGTAATAATTTGTTCAGTATCATAAAAAACTTCTTGGGTAAGTAAAAAACAAAACCCCGAAAATGTTAAATTCTTGCCAAGAGCTGAGTGAATAATTTCCCTGGATTACAATTTTTTTCAGCTATAATCCTTCCCACTAAGATACACTGAGAGTTGCATCTTATGTTAAACTGACAACAGAGTTTTATCACAATAATAAACATTCCTGTCAGTTTGAAAGCATTTCTAAATTACTCTATCATTTACTACAGGTATGCATTCCTTGCTTGTAGATATATCAACCCTCCTACAACACATTAAAAACTTAACTGCTACAAAATATGCGAGTAGATGCTGGTGTTGTTACTTATTACACCTATCAACAGTGTGAATGTTGTCATAGAACAGAAACTTGGCAACAGATATCTCAATTTTAAGAAAAAGAGGCTTCTGTTTTTTTCTTTGGTGAAAAATTAAATTAAAAGAAAAAATTCATGTTGTAATGTAACAATTTTATCGCCTATACACAATGGAGAGAAACAAAAACAAGAGAAAATAGGAAAATCAACTGTTTAAGCATGCCTGTTTTTCTCAACTTCCAATTAACTGCTGCTGTATTTCAAAGAGTCTACATACTGGCAGTTACACAAGGCTGTATTATGACAGTCCTGATTAATCCTGCTTTGACAATGCCATAGGATTTATTTTCCATAAATTGCAGGAACCACTAATGCAATTCCTATTGATCATACCCTGTCAGTTTAACAGATAGAAATCTGTAGCAAAATATACGATCTGTACATTTGGATTTCACCACACTTTAGGGTACAAAATACCTTGCACAAATTGTTGATATATTAATTATTATAACTTTGGCTGATCTTGTGTCAAATTTCACAGTTTTAGCAGCCCAAATGGGACCCAATCATATACAGTTGCAGGTCAGGAACAGTAAAATAGAATTTCTCTATCCATGTATCTGATGCCTTCAAATTATTCTGCCAATGTAAAATACCGAAGCGTTAAAAGTTTCATGCCATTATTTTCAGTGAAGCAGCAGCAACCTATCTCTTCAATATAAATTGGCTGGGCACAAAGTAATGTTAGGTATAACAAGGTGATTGGTAAAACCGACATATGCTCCCCAAAGCAGGAGCCAAAAGGACATGTGCAAGGCCAGAACATACAGGCAGAGTCATAAAGTGGGCACATTTTTGGCATTGCACTCTGCCTCAATGCCCTCTACCACTGTGTGCAATTTAAACAAATTATGTCCAAAGGTTTATAGGATATGCTCCGGACAAGATTTTTCTAAAAGGGGAGATAATTCAAAAACGGGGCAAAATAGAGGAATGATTCTTTGGCACTGCACTCCGCCTCAATGCCCTCTACCACTGTGTGCAGTTTAAACAAGTTATGTCCAAGGGTTTTCAGGTTATGCTCTAGACAAGATTTTTCTAAAAGGGGAGATAATTCAAAAACTGGGCAAAATAGAGTTATGGTTCTTTGGCACTGCACTCCGCCTCAATGTCCTCTACCACTGTGTGCAGTTTAAACAAATTATGTCTAAGGGTTTTCAAATTATGCTCCGGACGAGCACAACGGACGGACAGACAGACAGATAGACAAGGTGGCAACTTTTGTCAAAGAGTTTTCAGGTTATGCTCCAGACAATATTTTTCTAAAAGGGGAGATAATTCAAAAACAGGGCAAAATAGAGTAATTGTTCTTTGGCACTGCACTTCGCCTCAATGCCCTCTAACACTGTGTGCAGTTTAAACAAATTATGTCCAAGGGTTTTCAAGTTATGCTCCGGACAAGCACAACGGACGGACAGACCGACAAGGTGGCTACTATATGCTCTCCCTTCGGGGAGCATAATAAATGAGCAGAGAAACTGTTAACTTCTCCAAGATGAACAGTAACTGAACTACCATGGGTTTTGCTTCAGGTATATAGTTCTGCTCAACAAACTTTGTATGTAAGACATGTAGACAGCCGGTTTTCCACACAAAAAAATAAATTAATAAATGAAAGACAAAACAACAACAATACTTTATATGTTACCAATGATAAAAGGACCTTATGCCTTGTGGCACACTATCGAATTTTTATTAATATCTAGGAACTTCCATTTTCCAACTTTACTGAAAATCTTATGCTACATGTATTTCATACATACTACAACTCTTTAATGAAAATAATCAACATGAACCTATCAAAAACTACCAGTAAAATAAATGATGTTTACACAGGTAAAGGAATAGTTACTATTTATGTCTGCCTGCTTTGATCCCAAATTTACTCTTCCTAATTTATGCCTGATCATAAAATGAACAAGAGCACCAAATGGTCCGGAGTCCATGGGTGCAAGTAAGAAATCCTGAAAAACCTGAACTTTTAGCTGGGAACAGGGGGCCACTAGGGCCCCTGGTGGGTACAGGGCAATGCCTGGCTAGGGGTTCAGGGGGCCAAGCTTCTGCATTATGGCACATTTTAAGGCCCAAAATGCTATTTCCTGAGACAAAAAGTTACTATATCAGACAAGTAGAATTTTGATAATTAATGTAAGTAATGCCCTTAAGGTGTTCTAGAATGTAAGTTTATCATAATAATTAATGTAATATCTATACAATACAAGGAAGAGTTAGATCCATTTTTGATCATCATTCTACAAGCTGCACAGCCCCTGGAATGACAGGCTTTTTCAGCCAATTTCCATCATTTCCACCATTATAGCCTTCACTGTCAAACTCAGACAAACATTCCCATCTCCATTTGTTATTTTGGCCTTTTTCGATATTTTTCGAATTTAACTCTTCGAATGGAAACTTGACTAACAAATAGTCTGATTAATTCATGCATCTCTGAACCATTGATTGATAAAGAAGCTGCTATTTCATTGGATGAAATTTATCGTCGCACCAATCTAAACTAGAGCTATCACTAAATGTGACAAATACCCCCGCAAGACTGCTTCAGAACTGAGGAAGTTATTAGTAACAGAATACTTTGTAAAAGAATTGAAATAGAGTTATGGTTGTGGGCAATTAAAGATAGTTGTGGTTCTTGTACACTGCATTTCCTGTCATTGTGCTTGACTATTCTATGAAGTTGCACTGAATTCCAACCAGTAGTTTTCAAGTTATGCTCTGGACAAGGAAATCCAACAAAGGGCAATAACTCTGCAAATAGTGATGGTGGAGTTATGATTCTTGAACAATGGACTTCCTCTCATTGTGCTTTACCATTGTATGAAGTTGCATTGAATTCCAACCAGTAGTTTTCAAGTTATGCTCCAGACAAGGAAAACCAACAAAGGGCAATAACTCTGCAAACAGTGAAGATGGAGTATTGGCTCTTGTACACTGCACTTCCTGTCATTAAGCTTGACAATTGTGTGAAGTTGAATTGAATTCCAACAGGTAGTTTTCAAGTTATGCTCCCGACAAGGTAAAACAAAGGGCAATAACTGTGCAAATATTGAAGATGGGGTTATAGCTCTTGTACACTGCACTTCCTGTTATTGTGCTTGATCACTGTATGAAGTTGCATTTAATTCCAACCAGAAGTTTACAAGTTATTCTCTGGACAAGGAAATCCAATAAAGAGCAATAACTCTGAAAAAAGTGAGGATGGATTATAGCTCTTATACATAGCACTTCCTCTCGTTGTGCTTGTTCACTTTATAAAGTAGCATTGAATTCTATTCAGTAGTTTTCAAGTTGTGCCCTGAACAAGGAAAACCAACAAAGGGCAATAACTCTGCAAACAGTGATTGTGGAGTTATGATTCTTGAACACTGCACATCCTTTCATTGTGCTTGACCATTGTTTGAATGTACTGAATTCCAACCAGTAGTTTTAAAGTTATGCTCCTGACAAGGAACACCAATAAAGGGCAATAACTTTACAAATAGTGAAGATGGAGTTATGATTCTTAAACACTGCACTTCCTCTCATTGTGCTTGACCATTGTATGAAGTTGCATTGAGTTATGTTTGACATGATTCTTGTTTTTTATAAACTCTGGATTTTGATAAAACAGTTTGTAGAAGGTGTAGACTCACCCCCTTACCCCCCTCCAAATATTCCATTTGGAAAAATAAACCTTCCGGCATCTGAAAAGCTGGAACTTCCGGCACTTGCACCCTTGTAAGTCTCTCACCTGAAAAGGGACTATCAAACAATTTGCAGGTTCAAGGGAGATGGGACCTGAGGGATGTGTCAATGGCAGACAGGTCATATACCACATTAGATATCAAACTAGACATGTGTCCATGGCAGACAGGTCATATACCACATTAGATATCAAACTAGACATGTGTCCATGAGATACGGATGCCCCCGCAACATGGGCTTTTAGTTGGAAATATTAGTGTTATCTTTTTATGGTGTATACATGTTATAAGGCAATGCTATCATGCATTATTGATTTTTGACCAAATATGAATGTGCTGAGTACTGAAAAGATAATAATGTTAGTAATGTAATGGGTTTTGAATACAAGTTGAAAGTAAAAACATGAGCACTGTGGAGCAGCACCAATGCTCTTCTCTTTTATATATTGGAAACAAGCAAGCAAGTTCCTACCCATCAAAAAAGAAAACAAGAAACATGGCAATGCCACGAAACCAGGTTTTCAAAAATGTTGTTCTGATTCTATACTATAGTATGAATTTTGGAATGAAGATTGCTATGACTATTCAAAAGATTATAACATGACATGAAGGAAAAGATAATATTCATGAGAATACATGATAATGAGTAGGATGTAAATTTCGGCTAACAATACTGTCTGCAAGGAGTATACTTAATAATGAGACAACAATTTCTGCACGTCATCTTGATGTGGTAAACATTTGTCTGAAGTTTCATCAAAATTCTTCAAAGGGTTGAAGAGTTACAGAGCGGACAGGATTTTCAATGTTAATGTCACTGTGACCTTGACCTTGGAGCCATCAAAATTCTTCAAAGGGTTGAAGAGTTACAGAGCGGACAGGATTTTCAATGTTAATGTCACTGTGACCTTGACCTTGGAGCCAGCCATGCGGAACATGCGTTCTGCACGTCATCTTGATGTGGTAAACATTTGTCTGAAGTTTCATCAAAATTCTTCAAAGGGTTGAAGAGTTACAGAGCGGACAGGATTTTCAATGTTAATGTCACTGTGACCTTGACCTTGGAGCCAGCCATGCGGAACATGCGTTCTGCACGTCATCTTGATGTGGTAAACATTTGTCTGAAGTTTCATCAAAATTCTTCAAAGGGTTGAAGAGTTACAGAGCGGACAGGATTTTCAATGTTAATGTCACTGTGACCTTGACCTTGGAGCCAGCCATGCGGAACATGCGTTCTGCACGTCATCTTGATGTGGTAAACATTTGTCTGAAGTTTCATCAAAATTCTTCAAAGGGTTGAAGAGTTACAGAGCGGACACAATTTCGTTTGACGCCCGCCCATCCGCCCATCCGCCCGCCATACCCCAATCTAATAACCAGGATTTTCAAAATTGAAAACGCGGACAGGATTTTCAATGTTAATGTCACTGTGACCTTGACCTTGGAGCCATCAAAATTCTTCAAAGGGTTGAAGAGTTACAGAGCGGACAGGATTTTCAATGTTAATGTCACTGTGACCTTGACCTTGGAGCCAGCCATGCGGAACATGCGTTCTGCACGTCATCTTGATGTGGTAAACATTTGTCTGAAGTTTCATCAAAATTCTTCAAAGGGTTGAAGAGTTACAGAGCGGACAGGATTTTCAATGTTAATGTCACTGTGACTTGACCTTGGAGCAGCCCATTGCGGAAAATGCGTCTGCACGTCCTCTTGATGTGGTACACATTTGTCTGAAGTTTCATCAAAATTCTCAAAAGGTTGAAGAGTTACAGGAGAGGACAGGATTTCAATGTTAAGTCACTGTGACTTGAACTGAGCCAGCCATGCGGAAAATGCGTTCTGAACGTCATCTTGATGTGGTAAAACATTGTTTGAAGTTTCATCAAAATTTTCAAAGGTTGAAGAGTTACGAGCGACCCAATTTCGTTTTGACGCCCGCCCTCCGCCCGCCATACCCCAATCTAATAACCAGGATTTTCAAAATTGAAAACCTGGTTAAAAATTTGGATTTAAAATAGGATCTGAAAAACAGAAAAACAAAAACTAGTATAACCACTTACTAATAAAGAAGTTATGGCCAATATTTAAGTTTTCAGATGAAAGACAGTGATGATGATCATGATGCAAATATCTACACATGAGAAAAAAACTATATATAACAAGAGATGTTTGTAAAACATTTATGCCCCCCTAGCGTTATCCTTAGAGGCAGCCATGAAGTTTTGAGGAGCTGGGACCAAGCCTTCTATAGTTATTGATTGGAAACCATTTTGCTATTCAAGGACACTGTGACCATGGCCTTTGACATGGTGACCTGAAGACTAAAGGGCTCATCTACAAGTCATGAACAACTTATATACAAAATTTGAGGAACATGGGCCCAAGCATTCTTACTTTATTCATCGGAAACCATTTTGCTTTTCAAGGTCACTGTGACCTTGGACCCAATGACCAGAAAAACGATAGTTGTTATCTACTGATTATGACAAACCTACATACTACGTATGTTCATAATGATAACCACTAATCAAGCAGCGTAACAAACATGATCAAGGAACTAAAAACAAAGGCGAAACCATGCCAGCCTGGTCATGCTACACAAAATAAAAAACAAACAGGTCAATGTCGATTACAATCACCTTACAAACACAAGAAACAGCAGATTCCTCATCCCGATCGTACCTAAAACAGACTTTGACCTAGATATTCTTATGATTAATCTGTTTACTTAATTTCATTTCGGTATGTGCAATCTCTGCGAAGAAAATGAACAGAAAATGCAAATAATTGGAATTTTCTAAGTCCAAGGGGCATAACTCTGTCAAAAATTGCTCGATTGAACCCAAAACAGAACTTGACCTAGATATTCTTATGATAAATCTGTATACCAAATTTTATTTCAGTATGTGCAACCTCTGGGAAGAAAATGAATGGAAACTGTTGGTGGACATACAGGCCGACCGACAGACAGGCAGCAGCAAAGCTATATGCCCTCCCTTTTTCAAAGGGGGGCATAAAATATATATATATATATATATATATATATATATATATATATATATATATATATATATACACACACACACACACACACACACACACATATGTGAATCTCAATCTGAAATGGCAAGAGAGGTCACTCTTAGCGAAGCTTAGGTGCAGCATCCTACCCTTACATGTGGAAACCGGGCACTATGTTGGTGAAGCACTTTAGCAAAGACTTTGCAGAATGTGTAAAAATGGGTCAATCGAGGACAAAGTACATTTTGTTGTAAACTGTGAGCATTACAAAGACATTCGGGAACATTCCTTTAATGAATGTTTAAGGGATACACAGTTTGTGAATAAACTGGACATTGATTAATTTATTTGGTGAAAATATTCTCCAGAAAACTTACAAAATACACTACATTAGCCTACCTTAAACGAAGAAACACTTTGTATTCATAAGACTACTTTAGGTTAACTGCTTTTGATATATTTTACTGTGAAAGTGCGACTGTTTGTATTGTAACTTTAGTCTAATCTGTCTTTCATTTCAGAACTCGACTTAAGCGTTTAACATTTGTGATAGATAGGTGGTGCTAAAATCATATGTAAAATTTACCATTAATCCACTGCATATTTGTGTGTGCATTAATGTTGATTTACATTACTTAAATTTCCTTATTACCTATTCATAATATTACAATCAGTTATCCAAACATAAGTGACTTATAGGTCCATCAGGCCGGGTGCATTGTATTTTGTTTATCTGACATTTTTATATAATCTGCTATATTGCACATGTCACTGAAATAAATATTTACTTACTTACTTACTTACTTATAACCCCTGGGCAGGGCTTATATTGACCCTGGTGGGGTCATGATTTGCACCAACATGGCAGAGGTCCACTAGACAATGCTACATACAGTACAGCTCCCGCGATATGTACACATTTTGTGCTTCCTCCGCGATCGTGGTCAGTGCGAATTCTGAAAATCGCGGAGTTTCTCCTTGAAAAAAAAAACGCTCAGAATCTCCGCGATTAAAGTTCATGCACAATCTCCGCGATTCTCCAAGTGTTAGAGCGTTTCCGCGGAGATTCTCCGCGAATATTCTTGTGTTTCATCACCAGAGTTTTAACAAACTATTTCCCATTTAAAGGTGAAAAAAAAAAAATTATTAAATTTATACACTTGAAATCCTTTCATCAAAAACAGTCAGCAATGTGTGATGAAATTACCATAATGTAACTGTACATTTTACACCTGTCAATTATGTGACTACGGTATAATTCAGTCAAATACATTTATTTATGTGATTTTTTAAACGCTTATTATTTAGTAAATCGATTAATACTTTTTTGGCTAAGCGCCGAGACAATACAGATGCAGTTTAACACGTGTTGTTTGGAAATCGGTCAACTCATTTTCTGAAAATAAGATCAGCTTTTTCTGACGCAACTGCTTTGAATTGTCATTCTTTTTGTAAACAAATAGGAACGTTCGTACACAAATGCATCAGAATAAGAGCGCATTTGTTTGTATTTTCACTTTTTAAATTAAATATATTTATTTTCGCATATTGATTATCATTAGTAATTTATTTGCGCGGCACCGATTAAAGATTTAAAAATAAATAAATTGCAGCAATTAAAGTTGACATGATGTCAGGTAGGTGAGAAAATCTATTCATTATCGGCTGTCTTTCTTTTCTACCCTCGTTTCACACATTCCGTATTTATGTTCGATTCTAATGAAACTAAACTTTCTGTTCAGTCAACAAAGCCATCATTGCCTAAATTTAAAAATATCCACATATCTGTTAAAGATATTAATTTATCTATATAAGAAAATGTAATCATGTGAAAAGCATGCTACATGCCTGTAATTCCCGCTTTAAAGAGCACGTGGTGTCTGAAGCTTTTAAAGTGAGGTGAATATCATTTTCGGAAAATAACTGTTGCTCAATGTTAAAGGTCAAAAGTTATATTTAGGAACCAATTAGCGGTTGAGACGCATTGTATCATGCATGTACAGAACATAGGTCATGAGATCAACACATGGTCTTGTGTCTGTCAATAAATTAATGTGTCAAAACATGTGACGAAACGAAATATTACTATTAGGCATCCTAAAACATGAAGATAAAAAGAGTAAGTAAATATAAAATTTCACTTGTCATATATACACTTCAGTCAACTGAATGCATAAACAAATCGTGGAGATCCGCGGAGGATTGATAATCTGCAATTTCACAGCAAATACCGTCACTAACCAGACAAAATTCGTCTCTGTGATGCCTCCGCGATTTAGGGCGTTTCTCAGAGATTCTCCACGATTTTCCTCCCAAGGTCCGCCGAGTTTAAGAGAAAAATGTACATATCGCGGGAGCTGTACTGTACCAAATATTAAAACTGAGCCTTTATGAATAATCAGCTACATTACAGTTTTTGTATGATGCCAACAATGATTACGACTCAGTGACCATAATAGCTCCACTTTTTCTTTAAAAACAGACAAGCTAAAATGGGCATCCTGTACTTACGGTGGTCAAGTGTGACAACTGATACTGAATACCATCAGGCATGCAAAATTTATGGACCTAGGCAGCTGGGTCTTGCACTGTCTACTTATGGTGGTCATGTACCAATTTGTTTTGAAATCCCATCATGCATGCTAAAGTTATGGACCAGACACTCCAATTGAACTTAAGCCTATTTGACTTATACACAAGTTCAATGCCATAGTGTGACCTTGACATTTGACCTAGGCAGCTGGGTCTTGCACGAAACACATCATCTACTTATGGTAGTCAAATTATTATAAATTATTTTGAAATCCCATCATGCATGCAGAAGTTATGGACCAGACACAAACTCCAACTGCACTTAAGACTATATGACAAATTCACAAAGTTCAGTCGCCTGCTGTGACTATGATCTAGGGACCTGGGTCTTACATATGTAAGAAGTTATGGACGGGACACAAAGTATATACTCCTTCGAATACACACACACAGACCTGGGTAACACTAAACGCACCTCCACCCAATTTTAAGGTCAACAGGTCAAGGTCAAATTGGAAGTGTGTATGCAAACATATACAAATAGTTTCAATTTCAATGAAATATCTTCAAAAATAAGGAAGCAGGTCAGTAAGTCAAGGTTGGCCTAGGTCAAAGTTGAAGGCTGCATGCAAAATCATGCAAATAGTTAAAATTTCATTAAAGTAGCTACATAAAACAAGAAAGTAGGTCAGCAGGTCACATGAAGGTCAAAAACAAAGAGGGATGACCGTTAAGTACCTTCCTACCAAATCCAAATTGATTTTGTTTTTTTTTTTAAAGGAGGGGAAGGAGTTTAGTGGCAAGTACCAATGTGGATGGGAAATGGGTACCCTGATATGAGTCAGATCTTCCAAAGCCAATTTAATTAAATAGGTAATAATAAACCATAAATATCTAAGCTCAAGGCCTTTCACTTTCTGACGAGAAGATTTTTAAAAACATTTTCCTATATAACTTTATATAAAACCAAGTGATCCTTGGGACAGGGCCAATTTTGACCAAGGGGCCCTGATTTGTATCAACTTGGTAAAGGTCCACTACACCAATGCCATACAGCAAATATCTAGTTATTCTAATTAATATTAGTCTATGTAAAATCAAAAGACCCCCTGAGGTGGGGCAAATTCTGACCCCAAAGCCATGATTTGCATAATTTTTGTAGAGGTCCACAAAATGATGGTACAAACCAAATCTTTAAGCTCTAGGCCTTGTGGTTTCTGACCAGAAGATTTTTAAAGTTTTTTCTTTCAGTTGCCATGGCAACCAGAGTTCTGCATGGAATTCCATTTTTTATATTATTTTGAAAGAGGACCATACAAGGATTATTTCTGTGAAGTTTAAGTGACCCAGTGGTATAGGAAAATAACATACTAAAAGCTATACCTCACCTTTGGTCAGGTGAGCTAATAATTCAGTTAGCAAGTCCCTTCCCAACATTATTAATATTGTCAAAAATAATTCTGCTAGAATGCAACTGCATTATTTTAAGGAACAATTCTACATGGCTTAAAGAGATAGCATCAGTCTCGCAGTAATGCATGCGGTGAGTATACACACTTATGACATTCATTACTACAAGCATTCCAATTACTTCAGATTCCTCGCAACCCATTACTGCTGCTTTACCCATTATTTCTGTGCAGAATTTTTAAAATCAACAGAGAACTATGTTTTCCATCTTCAGTGAAATTTGAAACAGTGTTTAAAGCCATAATTATGCTGCTGATATGGTTGATGACTGAATATGCAGTACAATATATAGACAAGTTACTGTAAAATGATAAAAATGTATCTTTAAATAAACAAGAGCCATCACTTAACCTGATGAACACCCCCTGATACCACCTTGACACAGTAACCTGATCACTTTGAGGTAGGAGCATTTGCACCAAAAATTTTGAAATAATAATGTTGTAACATGCAGAAGACCATAACACAATACATTTATAACCTTTTAAAAATATAACAATACAGTGTTTTGGTACTTTGACAGTAAGATGAAATATAAATCATAGGAACTTGTTTAGTAAATGGATATTCACATTTGCTTGTTTGTTTGCTTGTAGTTTTAAGCTCATTTCCAGCTCTTAATATATAGGTTATACTGACAGCTGGACAGTTTAACTAACTAGCATTTCTGAGTTACTTCCCAGTTACTCAAAAAGAATATACAAATTTCCTTCATGTTCCAGAGGTAAGAAGTAAATTGCATTTAAATATAATTTCCTCAATTAAATCACCACTGAGAAATGTTGCCTTACTAAGGACTTGAACACCTCTCACCAGACTTCTTAAGTCCAACACTCAACCGACTGAACTATCCCTGACGTTCAAATACTAATATGACCATTACAGTATACCATTTTAATCTTTTGAACTATCAGAAAAAAATCACTTCTTTATCTATAATATAAGTCTGGGTTTTCACATGTGTTGTCACACAATGAATCTTCAATCCTTCATGCTTAAATAAAATCTGCTTATTATCTGACACAGTCTGTATGCTTGATTCATGGGTGATTTTCTTCCTTATTTTTCACCTCCTAGATGGCAGCTATGCAATTCACATTTTATTAAGTTTTATTTAGGTAGTGTGGTAAGTGAAATCCCTTGAAATAGTTGCCGGAACATAGCACAAAGTAACTTAGAAAAGACTTGTTGTGAAGAAATAACAACAGAGAGTCAGAACTCAGGATAAAACAAGAGCTATCACTAAAGGTGATGAATACCACGCACATACATCCTTGACATAGCAGTTTCTACATTAAATTTTATAGTTTGTCTGCCATAATATAAAAGAACAAAGGCGGTCAGTGATCACTGTGTCGCCTGATGATAGCCAATTAAACAGTAGTACTGAGAGGTGATTGGACAGTTTAAATGCATTTTTTTATTCAAGGGCCATAACTCAGCCAAAAATCATTCAACCTAAAAACATGTTAGATATGCACAAGTACTTGAGGTACCAATCAATCCTGTAACATTGCATTTAAATTGCTTTAGTAGTATAAGAGAAGTAGTCCGGACAAACTTTAAAAATAAAAATCATTAAAGGGCCATAACTCTGACAAAAATCATTGAACTGGAAAATGCTGATGATATGCACAATGAGACTTGGTACTGATCATTCCTGTAAAGATTGGATGAAATCGCACCAGTAGTTTCTGAGGAGTAGTCCGGACAAATTTTGTGACGGACAGACAGACAGACGGACAGATGACAGAGAAGTGATCCCTATATGTCCTGGCTACTTTGTAGCAGGCCACACAAAAATTACGAAGGGCAATAACCAAAAAATTATGCATAGGAGATATATGGTTCTTGGGCAATGCACCTCTCCACAATGAGATCTATTCACCTAAGAAATTTCAAGTTAATATCTTCAATACCTTTCAAGTTATGCCCCAGACAAGAATTAAGTATGAAAAATTACAAAGGGCAATAACCTAAAAATTATACAAAAGAGAGTTATGTTTCTTAGGCACTGCACCTCTCCTCAGTGAGATCTATTCACCTATGAAGTTTTAAGTTAATATCTTCAATACCTTTTGAGTTATGGCCCGGCCAAGGTGCCCACACACACACACACAGGGACAGGGTAAACACTATGTGCCCACTCACCATTATCATGGCGGGGGCATAAAAATTATGAAGAGTAGAGGTATCATTCTAGTGCACTGCACTCTTCCTCAATGAGATCTATCCATCTATTAACTTTCAAGTTTATATCTCAAATGCTTGGACAGAGACTATAACAATATCCCTCGCCGCCTTTTCGGCGCAAGATAATAAGGAAGTTATTGGCAATGTATAAGTTTTTGATAAAATGACGGAAAGACTGACAGGTCAAAAACTATATGCCCTCCTTCAGGGGCATAAAAAAAATCAACTGGCCATAAATCAGTGAAAAACCATGGCAGTGGACAACATGCACAACTAGGCTTGGTACCTTTGATTCTTGCAAAGTATTATTTAATACCTGATGCAAAACAGTATAAACAAATTGATGTGCAATAAAAAACCAAACGGCCATAACTTAATGTAAAATCATCAGAATGGAATGCTACAAAATTATGCACAACCAGGCTTGGTACTTATCTTTCTTGCACAGTATTATTAAAATTTGAGTAAGAGTTGCTGAGAAACAGTCCGGACATATTTTGTCTAAGACCAGCTGGCGGGACTGACCCACTGATCAACTGACCAACCAATGCAAGTGAATAGAATAAAGTATTGATTATTTGAAGCTCTTTCTATTGCAAGCTTTAACTGTTTAGACTGTGCATTTCAACTGATGCAAGAACTTAATGGTCAGTTATCAGAAATCAAACAACATGGTCAAGAAGTCAACTACTGTATTAATGACATAGAGAAAATTTACATGAACTTTAAATGTGTCAAAAACATCTTTTAATTTTGTACAGTAATTTAAAGCTCTGCAATCAGATTAAGCAAGTGTGTCACCAACAATAATATGACCTTCATTATCAATTGAATGAGCTCTGGACATTAGTCAGATTCTAATTCTTAAACATCTGATAAAATACTAGCAATCGAACTAAATCAGTTTGGACCTCATTCTAACAGTACTGGTACAAGAAAAGCCCTGCATTTTTATACATAAAATGCCTGTTAAAACAGGCTTACATAAACAATGGGTTTAATGCAATATTTCTGCAATATCTAAGTTGCAACTGAACGCCAATGCAGCTTACAATGAATAGAAAGATCATTGTCAATACCCGACTACTAATAAAAAATATAAATAGGTACTTAGAAAAAAAATCCTATAAAGACTTACACACTGTTCAAAATTTAAAAACAATAAATAAAAAAGCTGCAGTTCTTACAACAAAATAAATAAATATATATATAACAACAACACTCATGCAATTAAAACCGAAGTTATAGATCTGTGAGATGGAAGGAAAAGCTAACAGAAACATCTGAAGAACCAATTGCAGAAATGTAGGTGAAATGTTACTGCTACCAAAATGTTTAACTGAAACTGAATTTTCAATTTGTGTATTTTTTGGGAACTCCATCTTATGGTCAAAGGGTGTATACGAAGTGTGATACATAACAATAAAACTCACAATGTGTCTTTTCAGAAGGAGTAAGAAGATACAATTATATATTTTTCAGTGAAGTAAATGTAAAAGCTACTATTTAGTTTAAAAAAAAATTGACTACAGAGAAGTGGTGACTGATCAAAATGTTAAGAACTACATAAAAGCACATTCAAAAGGGAGTTTTGAAAATCATGCAGAAGTTGTAAAAAAAGTCCCCTACCATCATTATCGCCTGTGGTTGTTGGTGAAAAGAATAATTATAAACATTTAAACATCTGAAAACTGTGCATGTTGAAATCTGCAATATGTGTTTATCATCATAAAATTCAATATGTGCAGCTTTGAAACTTGAATATTCAAAGCAAAAAAATGGTAAATAAGTTCAAGAGCCAGTAAGTATGCAACAATATTTACATAGGTGCAATTCTTGCCACAAGCCCGTAACTTGCAGATAAACACAGTCATATTGGCCCTTACTTGCACACCTGACTGGAATTTGTGTAATCATAATAAATGTCCAAATATCTGAGCTATATCATCAGAAACTTGAGAAAAATCTTAGTCCTAAAAACATTAAAAACAAAAAAAATCAAAGAAGGTCCATGGGAACTGTTAAAGGACTTTGAAAAATGACTGCTTACCTCTAATATGTGAGAAAGCAACTGTCACTTTTTCTGTGGTCAGAAATATAACTGAAGAGGTTGTTTTTTTGTGTGTGTGTTTTTTTTTTTACTGAGGTCTCTAGTCCAGTTTTCAAAATCAAAAATTTTTCAAGACTTAATGTAGAACTTCTTACCAGTTCCACTCTAGGCAGAATTGAATAAAACTAGAGCTATTATTAAATGTGATTAATACCACCACAAGACTGCTTCAGAACTGAGGAAGTTAAAAGTAACAGAATACTTTGTAAAAGAACTGAAATAGAGTCATGGTTGTGGGCAATTAAAGATAGTTGTGGTTTTTGTACATTACATTTCCTGTCATCGTGCTTGACCATTTTATATAAGTTGCATTGAATGCCAACCAGTATTTTTCAAGTTATGCTCTGGACAAGGAAAACCAACAAAGGGCTATAACTGTGCAAAAACTGAAGATGGAGTATTGGCTCTTGTGCACTGCACTTCCTGTCATTGTGCTTGACCACTGTATGATGTTGCATTGAAATCCTGCAATTAGTTTTCAAGTTATGCTTCTGACAAAGAAAACCAACAAAGGGCAAAAACTGTGCAAATACTGAAGATGGAATTATAGCTTTTGTACACTGCACTTCCTGTCATTGTGCTTGACCATTGTATGAAGTGGCAGTGAATTCCAACCAGTAGTTTTCAAGTTATGCTCTGGACAAGGAAAACCAACAAAGGGCAATAACTGTGCAAAAACTGAAGATGGAGTTATAGCTCTTGTGCACTGCACTTCCTGTCATTGTGCTTGACCATTGTATGATGTTGCATTGAAATCCTGCAATTAGTTTTCAAGTTATGCTTCTGACAAAGAAAACCAACAAAGGGCAAAAACTGTGCAAATACTGAAGATGGAATTATAGCTTTTGTACACTGCACTTCCTGTCATTGTGCTTGACCATTGTATGAAGTGGCAGTGAATTCCAACCAGTAGTTTTCAAGTTATACTCCGGACAAGGAAATCCAACAAAGGGCAATAACTGTGCAAATAGTGAAGATGGGGTTATGACTCTTAAACAATGCATTTTCTGTCATTGTGCTTGATCACTGTATGCAGTTGCATTGAGTTCCAACCAGTAGTTTCCAAGTTATGCTTTGGACATGGAAAACCAACAAAGGGCAATAACTCTGAAAATAGTGAAGATGGAGTTATGATTCTTGAACACTGCACTTCCTCTCATTGTGCTTGACCATTGTATGAAGTTGCACTGAATTCCAACTATGAATTTTTAAAGGTCATGTGACACGAATTTTTGACCTCGTAATTTTCATATGAGCGAAAAATATATATCTAACTATGACTGTTTTACAAATTTCCGCAGGTAATTTTCATCTTAAAGATGTTTTTATAGCAAATTAAAATCCATATTTTACGCACTTGGTCGCGCGCACCTGTCACGAGCGAAACCGGAAGTGACGCACATTTATCTCTTGCGACTTTACACAGCTGCCTGGATTGTCAATAAAAACTTTAAAATTATGATGAAAAGTGAAAATGTAGAATGAATATAGTAAAAAAAACAAAATTGAACAAGTTAAGCTAACATCATGAATATACATTGAAGATTTTTTAAATAAATAATTTGAATTTTTGATAGAATTACGAAGCAGCAATAATATATAGAGGCTAGTTTAATCAGAGTTATAGAATTAAAAGATACATCGGTGAAAATTTCTAGACTAAGAGAAAATTTTCAAGTAAATGATCCAAAAAGATTTTGAATATGCTTATTTTTATCCGATGCAGTTTGTTGGAAGACTTGATTAACTAACTCCAATCGAGAGATTTTTTTCCATAAAAACATTCTCCTTACAGTGATGTGTTGCTTACTTGTCTGTGGTATATTTAGCCTGAGGTACGTGTAAGTAATCTTTGACTAGACCATTTTTTTTTTTTCATTGTAAATGCATATCTTTTTTTGTTGTTTTTTTTGGCTTGTTCATTCTTCATTTTTTTTTTAAACAAAACAATAATGATCAACGAACAAATAATATGCAGAAGCCCTAAAAACTTAAAATCATAACACAAACACATTGTCTTTTGTTTTTTTAATAATTTGTTCACATTTAGAAGTCGAATGATTTTTGTTTCATCATAAATAGATCCATTACATTTAATTATCTAATTAAAATATGTATCTGCATGGAAGCTTCTTAACTAAAAATCATTCAGACATGTTAATTGGAACAAGCTATTACATAATGTTTTCACAAGTGTGACTGATCAAAAGTAATACAATCAATTTGGTAGTTCACTTGCCATAAAAAATTGCTATTTGTCTCAACTTTATCATTGATTGGGTCATAAAAAAGTTAACTGCTTTGTTTTGACAGCTATGCAGAATATACAAGGGTCCCATTTGGGCAGGTTAATTTGCATAAATCCCACAGTATAAGGCGTGATTTATGGATCTTTGACATTTCATTGGATATTAATTTATAAGCAGACACAAATTTCTACTTGATTGACATGCCATATTATTATTTTTCAAACACTATCCCAACGTGAAAATACACTGTAGTGTGAATTTCCATTCCAGTGAAACAATTGTTAACACATTAGATCACCTAAATTCACTTCAATTTTACTACACTTAAATGAAAAAGAATTGTTTATGACGTAAACATCTAGTGAGGAAGTGTTACGCAGCATGTAAAAACGTGGAGGAGATAGTTTTATATTGAACCACAACATGGAAGAAATTGGAATATTTATTAATCTCTCGGCACAATGTTTGAATTAACTTATAAAAATCGAGAAGTAATCACATTATCTTATTTAATTTACAATTTACAGCATGTTATTTTTATATGTTTGCCTTTATCGTGTTTCTTGCACATGTGGTTTAGTGTTATTTTTCATGTGTTATGAGCAGTGTAATTCTGCACTACTGTCTGGTACAGTAGGGATAAATCTACGTCACAGCCAAAAATTGCGGCGGAAACTACCGATGTCGAAACGGAAACAGCCGATCATCAAAAACACGTTTTTTCTGATCAAAAGCAATATTTTCGTAATTTCGCAGTTAAACCATTTTAATCAGTACATTATGATTATTTTGAATAGACAAAGTTGCCATAGTCGTGTCACATGACCTTTAAGTTATGCTCAGGACAAGGAAAACCCACAAAGGGCAATAACTGCACAAAAAAATGGAGTTATGGCATTTGTACACTGCACTTCCTATCATTAAGCTTGGCCATTGTATGAAGTTGCATAGAATTCCAACCAGTACTTTTCAAATTATGCTCCGGACAAGGAAATCCTACAAAGGACAATAACCTTGCAAATAGTATAGACAGAGTTATAGCTCATGTACACTGCATTTCCTCTTCTTGTGCTTGACCATTGTATGAAGTTGCATTCAATTCCAACCATTAGTTTTCAAGTTATGCCAAGGACAAGGAAAACCAACAAAGGGCAATAACTGTGCAAGTACTGAAGATGGAGTTATAGCTTTTGTACACAGCACTTCCTGTCATTGTGCTTGATCATTGTATGAAGTTGCACTGAATTCCAACCAGTAGTTTCCAAGGTATGCTCCAGACAAAAACCAACAAAGGGCAATAACTGTGCAAATAGTGAAGATGGAGCTATGATTCTTGAACAATGCACTTCCTCTTTTTGTGCTTTACCATTGTATGAAGTTGAATTTAATTCTAAACCAGTAGTTTTCAAGTTATGCTCCGGACAAGGAAAACCAACAAAGGCCAATTACTCTTTAAATAGTGAAGATGGAGTTATGATTCTTGAACACTGCACTTCCTCTCATTGTGCTTGACCATTGTATGAAGTTGCATTGAATTCAAACCATTAGTTTTTAAGTTATACTCCGGACAAGGAAATTGCAACAGATCGACCGATCGCCCGACCGACCAACCACTGGGTTACTCCTATATTCACACCCCACCTCACCAACAACCAAACTTCGTTTCGGGGGTATAACAAACTAGCAAGTGAACCAAAAGAAAATGCTTAATGCCACATCTGAAAGCTCTGTCCTTGTAATTTTTTTTAAACCTATAATGATTTTCTTGGAGCCAATAGGGACCCCTAGGGCATATTTTTTGGAGGACCAATAGAATAAGCTCCTACAAGCTAAATATAGCTCTATTCTAATTCATTTCTGAAAATAGTATTTTTACAGTCTTCCTTATATTTCTGTTTAAACATGTCACCCTTAGGTTGGAGCAAATAATGACCTCAGAGGGGTTCAATAATTTCAACCATCTTAGAAGTCAACTAAACAACTTATTGAATTTCAGAAATCTTGGCTAAGTGGCTCCACATGAGGTGTAAGATTTTTTTAGTAAGTCGAAATCGAGCATGTTCCATGCAAAGGAACCTAGGTGTGTAGTTTGCACAATTTTAGATTATGGGTGATCGTGCAAGATATTAAGAGCATCCCAATCCATGGACACTCCTGCTCTGTGTTTAGCAAAAGGGTGTAACAATAAATCATGGAACAATTTATCACAAGATAGAGGGTTTTGTTTTACTGGTGTGACTACGATGATACAGCAAAGATATGGCTTCTATTCTTATCCTTATCAAAGAAAGAGATTATTCAAACAAAATAATTACAGTGTATATCAAAAACGAATTTGGCAAATTTTATAATAATAAAAAAGAGGGCCATGATAGCCCTTTATCGCTCATCTGAGAACCATTGTAAATATTGTTCAATTTTTCCTTGCTGTAACTTCCAAAAATGGAACATAAATAAGTATGTCGAGGTTAGCATACGTTTTCATGTGTTTAAATTTCTTTAAACCAAACCTAACTCAAACAAATATGACAAAGAGCCACCAAAGCAGAACTTCCATGAAATAACTCTAAAACTTCGCCAGGGGTTTCTGAGGAGAATATTATCAAAGCCGTTTATATAGTCATACAGTGAAACTTGCCCTAATTACCTACTACTGTCAAGTCTTTTTTTTTAACAAACCAACATGGCTTCATGGAGTTTCATTAAATTAGTGAAAGGGTTTCTGAAGAGAAGATTTTTCAATATTTCTATATATTTGTATACTGAAAAGTAGCTCTGCTCCCTGTCAGTCAAATTATTCTACCATCCAGTATTACTCAAAGGAACTTGATAACTAAAGCACATTTGTGAGAAATTGCTTTGAAATCGTGCAAGCCTTTTTCAGAAAATTTTCAAAGTCAACCAAATCTTTTTTTTTTACAAACCAACATGGTGTGAAGAATTTGATTAAAGGCCACTAAGAAACATTTCTGTAAAATCATTTTTAAATTAAACCAGCGATTTCTGAGGAGAAGTCTTTCAAGTTAACTATATTCATAAGTGAAAACAGGCCCTGCCTTCTGAAGGTCAGGTTTTTTAATGACACAAAATGACTTGAAGGAATTGGGTCACTTAAGGAACATTTTGGTAAAATAATTTTGAAATCCAGCTGGTAGTTTCTGAAGAGAAGATTTTCAAAGTAAAGTTTTTCCTTATGGTTGCCATGGCAACCAGAGTACTGAAAGGAACCACTTTATTTTAAGGAACGTGAGAAAGGTTCAACAGAGGAACATTCCTGTGAAGTTTGATTAAGTAAGCCCAGTGGTTTAGGAGATGTTGTTTTCAGGAAAATGTTGACGATGGATGACAGCCAAGGACAACCACCTATCCTAACAGCTCATTCCTTTTGCACTTAGTGCTCAGGTGTGCTAAAATATGAAATCCCATGTTTTCCTTAACTTATTCCAAAAGTCAACTTGTTGAAATGGTCCTATTTCTAAGCAGAGAAGAGGTATAAACTCTTAAAACATGCATATTACAAACAACAGTCTGGCCAAAAACAGACAATATTTCTTAAATCTGAAAATTGAATTCATGCATAAAAAGCCAACATATTGACAAAACAAGCAAAAACTGAGACATAGGAAAATGATAAAAGAATATTACAAGAGTATTTGCCAAACCAGTATAAAGGATAAAATGACAATAACGCTCCTAATAATTCTGATTTCAGTTTAATTCAGACCAGCACTACAAGTTTATTAATATTTGGCAATATCTGGGCCGTCTGATGTCTGTGAAATATTTTCAGTTCTTTTGAAATGACAATTGGTTCAGTGTCTATATTTCCAAACACGGTAAACATGCATTTTATAGACCATTGACAAATTAGATATCTGTCAAATGTAATGACATTTTCCATTTAATTTCCTGCAAGAGCATGGTATTTTGCTTTATTTTTTTCAATTGTGTAAACCCCATAGTCTGAACAGAAACATTCACTAATCTAAAAAAATATTCTGATAGCATGTACATTTACTCAAAAAAATACAAAACTAGAACATGGAAAGTACGCTGGACTGTTTGTTCTAGAAGCAGATATTCAAACTATCAAAGTTGAGCAAACATTTATCTCGTGAAGAGTAAAAAACACAGACAACCTGGTAAAAGGTACAAATATAAGACAAGGCACCACATGTGAAGAGACTTACCTTCGAATGTGTCATCAATATCATTCATCAATTCGTCATCTGAGCAAATATTCAATACATTTACAAGCATCTCTGTGACTGAAAAATAATTTTTTTTCATTGTGTCATTCTTTCAAAAGCAAAAAGTTTTCTAACTTCATATTAAAAATCACAATTGCAACGATTGTTTTTGAATCTTACAGTAATGAAAGCATACATTTTTGAAGTCAGCATTGTTACCTGACAAATTGTAAAGCAGGCACACATTTCTAATCAGCATTGTTACCTGACAAATTGTAAAGCAGGCACACCTTTCTAATCAGCATTGTTACCTGACAAATTGTAAAGCAGGCACACATTTCTAATCAGCATTGTTATCTGACAAATAGAAAAGCTGGCACACATTTCCTGACAAATTGTAAAGCAGGCACACATTTCTAATCAGCATTGTTATCTGACAAATAGAAAAGCTGGCACACATTTCTAATCAGCATTGTTATCTGACAAATAGTAAAGCTGGCACACATTTCTAATCAGCATTGTTATCTGACAAATAGTAAAGCTGGCACACATTTCTAGTCTGCAGTGCTACCTGACAAATTGTAAAGCAGGCACACATTTATAGATTGCATTGCTATCTGACAAATTGTTAAGCAGGTATACATTTCCAGTCAGTGCTGCAATCTGACAAATGATTATGCAGGTATACATTTCTAGTTTGCAGTGCTATCTGACAAATGGTAAATCAGGCACACATTTATAGTCACCAGTGCTATCTAACAAAAATAATACAGGTATACATTTCTAGTCAGCAGTGCTATCTGCAAAATGGTAAATCAGGCACACATTTGTAGTTAACAGTGCTATCTAACAAAAACAATACAGGTAAACATTTCTAGTCTGCAGTGCTATCTGACAAATGGTAATGCAGGTGCACATTTCTAGTCAGCACAGCTATCTGACAATTAATGCAGGAATACATTTCTAGTCTGCTGTGCTATCTGACAAATGGTAATGCAGGAATACATTTCTAGTCTGCACAGCTATCTGACAATTAATGCAGGAATACATTTCTAGTCTGCAGTGCTATCTGACAAATGGTATTGCAGGAATGCATTTCTAGTCTGTAGTGCTATCTGACAAATGGAAATGCAGGTTAACATTTCTGGTCAATGTCAAATGGTAATGTAGGAATACAGTTTGTCGGCAGTGCTATCTGACAAATGGTAATGCAGGTATACAGTTAGTCAGCAGTGCTATCTGACAAATGGTACAGCAGGAATACAGTTTGTCAGCAGTGCTAATGGTAATGCAGGTTAAACTTTCTGTCAGCAGTGCTATCTGAAATTTTTTTATGCAGTGCTATCAGAGAAATGGTAATGCAGGAATACATAACTAGTCATCAGAGCATTCTGACAAATAGTAATGCAAAACTACTAGCTCTTAGTATTTCTAACAGAACTAATATTTTTCAATCAATCAGCCAAGCATGATTACATAGGTAAAAAAGAGCACCGCTGGGCAGAGCATTATATGCCTGAAAGATGTTTTATCCAAGTATGATGCATTTGTGATAAAAGGGAGAAAACCTTAGGCTTTAAAAATAAATGATTTGCTTTAAATTTTGAATTTTTTTACCTCTGACCTACTGATCAAACCAATAGGGGTCATTCACTCAATGTGTGCAACCACTGTATAAATTTTGAAGTCTCTACAAAAATGGTTTTCAAGTTACAGAGTGTAAATGATTCTAAACATTTCGGTCACTGTGACCTTGACCTTTGACATACTGACCCCAAAATGTAAAGGGGTCATCCAATCAATGTGTGCAATCATAATATAAAGTTTGAAGTCTCTATAACAAATGATTGTCAAGGTACATGGCGGAAATGGTTTTCAATGTAAAAGTCTATGTGACCTTGACTTTTGAGCTACTGACTCCAAAATCAATAGGATCATCCACTCAATGTGGGCAATAATCACTTGAAGGTAAAAGACTAAAGGCCAAAGAGTACTCAAGTTATCCCCAGAAACCAAATTGCTTACGGACGGATGGACGGACAGACGGACGCCATGGACCATAACATAATATGCCCCCTTCGGGCATATAAAAACATACAATGGACACCTTCAAGAGATTTTAGAACAAAATAACAAAAAAGGCTTACCTTTTTCACCTACGAATGGTAATGACCAAGTAAATACATCCATAAAATTTGGCAACCAATATGGATGTGGGGAACAGTTGAACTGTCTTATGTTCATCACATTGTTTTCATATTTTAATATAGCAGCTGAAAGCAAAAATAGAAAAATTGAGACAGTAATTAAGGTCAAAGCAAGGTTAAAATTTGCTCATTTTAAGTAAGACCTGACAGGAAATTGGAAAACTGAATAAAAAAATTATGTCAGTTTTGACCAAATTTCAGTTTCCTGAACCAATGTTTATGTACTAAACTCCTGAAAAACTTTGTCGGGATATTTTTTAAACAAGAGCAGTTCAAGGTAAAGGTCAAAGTATGCATGCAAAATTATACAAATAGTTTAAATTTCATTGATGTAGCTTTTAAAAAAAAACCAAGGAAGTAGGTCAGGAGGTCACATGAAGGTCAAGGACAAAGGTGGATAAAGGTTAAGTACTTTTTCCTATATAACTCTATGTAAAACCAAATGACCACTGGAGCTGGGCCAATTATGATCCATGGGCCAGGATTTGGTAGATGTCCACTAGACGATGATACACACAAAATGTCTAAACCCTAGGCCTAATGGTTTATGAAAAGAAGATTTTTTAAGTTTTTCCAAAGTGACTGCTGGGGTGGCACAAATTCTGACCCAAGAGCCATGATTTATAATGATTTTGGTAGAGGTTCACTAAATGGTGCTACAAACCAAATATGTAAGCTCTAGGCTTTGTGGTTTCAGACAAAGAAAAACTGAGCCAGGGTCATTTTGATCCAGAGGCCATGATTTGTACAAACTTGGCAGAGGTCCACTAGACAATCATACACACCAAACATCTTAACTCTAGGCCTTACAGTTTCTAACAAGATGAATTTTTAAGTTTTTCCAATATAAGTGGCCAAACTTGACCCCAGAGCCATGATTTATATAATTTTGGTAGAGGTCAAATACCGTAAACACTCGAATATATTACGCACTTTTTTTCAAGAATTTTAAGTATCCACAAAGGGGTGTGTATTATACACAAGGGTGGGCCCTCAGACAATTTTTTCCAGCTTGAAAACCCATAAAAATACCGGCCAAAAGTCAATAATTTCTGTCCAAATGATCATGTTTTCTTTTTTGGTGCACCTTCTTTTTGGAGAGCGTTATTAAGGGGAGAAAACCAATGTCATCAGTACTGAAAGTACGTTATCGTAAAAGCCGTTATAACGCCATTTTTTGGTGTGTTTTTTTTTTTTTTTTTTTTTTTTCTCTCTACATGTATAAGTGCTAAAGATTCATTTATTTAACCAATGCCTACCGGTATTATGCCCGTCAATATACGCACTCACACAATTATGGACCAAATAATTTGATAAAGGAGTCGTCCGTATATTGTTAAACAAACATAATAATTAGTGTCGTTTGATGTCACAATAATTACGAGATGTTTGTTAACACATCCAAAAGGTATTGAGAAGGTGTTGACACTCTGAGATAATGCCATGTTTATTCAATATTTCCGAAAGAAATAGTTTGTAGCGCTAATTGTCCTTAATGAAATAAATAGTTAAATCCAACCGTAGTGATATTCACGCGATGTAATTGTTACGCGCACCGACAATGGCCGCTTCCTGAACGAGAAACATGGACCAATGGTAACTCTATTTCCAGAGGAAATTTGTGTGCATATTAGATTCCAATGCAAGAGATGTTTGTAAAACATATTCCCCCCCTAGTGCCTTATTCCTAGAGGCAGCCATAAAAGTATAGGAAGGCAGAAGGACAGGGACTTGTGTCAGTACATTAATGGGAGGATGATAGGGGATTCTGATATCAAAAGCTTCTGACCATGGCAAGTCGATGAAGGAGAGGAACTGCAGATTATGTCAATGACACTTTGGTTATAAAATGACTGTATCAAGTTTAATTACTGGAGAACACAAAAGAGTATAGGAACTGCATGGGTAGGTAGGTAGTTATGTGGGAGAGTGGGTAGGTAGGAAGTTTTGAGGCAGCAAGGCCCAAGGGTTCTCCAGTTATCAATCAGAATCTGTTTCCCTTTTTATGGTTTATGGCCATCTTGACCCTAAACCCAAGGACCTCAAAGACAATAGGGGTCATGTCCTGAACAGACCAACCTGCATAGCAAGTACACTGCATAATTTAAATCAAAGGAGCACCCATATAATCTATAAAATACCATACGCATTCAGCATGCCCAGTCACGCAGAATCCTGCATTTTTCATGCAGAAAACAAGATGTGCGCACAAATTTTTCAATGTCCGTGGGTGCAGGTACGCACATTTTTCTTGGCCGGCAAATAATCGAAATCGGCACAAAAATTGGTGGTCGGTAACCTTAAGCGTGGGAAACACTTGCTTTTTAACTGAAGATCATTAAGTGCCCTGCGGCAAACATCTCCATGATCAAGACCTATTCTATGTGACATAAACAACATAAAATGGCGAAGCAGATTACTCTAAAAGGGTTTCTAGTTCAGAATAAGCATAAGTTGTCAACAATCGCATTTTGAATTGACATTATAATGATTTTTTCCATCTGTGCAAATGATGCACCATTGCTAAAGCATATCAAACCCCGCGTTTTGAAGCGACATTATAATGATTTTTTCCATATGTGCAAATGATGCACCATTGTTAACGCATATCAAACTCTTGCGACTACCGAGGCACTTGCATTATGCTTCGGTGATGTAGAAAGGTGCTATCAGCTGGCTGGTCATGTGACCAGTCATTTTTTTTCCTTAAGATATGAACAAACTAAATATTTTCCTACACATCAATAACAAATTGGACATGGTCACGACATGTATCATTACTTTGTTTCAGGTCTGCCAATTCATTTAACAACTGTGAAATATGATAAGAGCAACAGGTCCATGGTCCTTGCTTCTGCAAATAAATTGGCTACAACTTAAAGTTTCAATCAAGAGTTAACTCATGAAGTGGCTACTTACTATGAAAAAATGCACACAGAGGCCAAAACAGCAGTATAATCCCTATCTAGCAGATAACATTAAACAAGGGGGCCATTGGCCCCAAAGCGCTCACCTGAGGACAGACTGTTATTTCTTGTAAATCTAAGCTCTAGCCTTTGAAGCTTCAAAGGATAATTTTCTTATAAGTTTTTACTATTTGCAAATAATGAATATCTATGACCCCCGGGCAGGCCCAATTTTTACCCCCGATATAATTTGTACAAACTTGGAACAGGTTCACTAGACAATATTTCATGCCAAATAATTAAGCTTAAGGCTTTGTCATTTCAGAGGAGAAGATTTTTTAAGTTTTTACATATATGGAAAACCTATGACCCCCTGGAATGGGGCTAATTTTGGCATTAGGGGCATAATATGAACAACTTTCATAGAGGACCTATAGATGATGTCATATACCAAATATCAAAGCTCTAGCCTTTGTCATTTCAGAGAAGAAGTTTTTTTAAGTTTATACTATATACATACAAGGAAAACCTATGACCCCCTGGGTCGGGGCCAATTTTGAGACTAGGGTCATAATTTTTACAACTTTCGTAGAGGACCTATAGATGATATCATATACCAAATATCAAATCTCTAGCCTTTGTAATTTCAGAAGAGGAGATTTTTTTAAATTTTTACTATATACATATAAGGAAAACCTATGACTCCCTGGGGCGGGGCCAATTTTGAGACTAGGGGCATAATTTGAACAACTTTGGTAGAGGACCTATAGATGATATCATATACTAAATATCAAATCTCTAGCCTTTGTCATTTCAGAGGAGAAGATTGTTTATGTTTTTACGATATACATGTAAGGAAACCTGACCCCCCCACCCCCACTGGGGCGGGGCCAATTTTGGCACTAGGGGCATAATTTGAACAACTTTCGTAGAGGACCTATAGATGATGTCATATGCCAAATATCAAAGCTCAAGCCTTTGTCATTTCAGAGGAGAAGATTTTAAAGTTTTTAATATATACATATAAGGAAAACCTATGACCCCCTGGGGCGGGGCCAATTTTGGCACTAGGGGCATAATTTGAACAACTTTGGTAGAGGAGTTATAGATGATGTCATATACCAAATATCAAAGCTGTTGGCCTTGTACTTTTTGGCAAGAAGATTTTTTAAATTTGCATTTTTGAAACTTCTTTTTTGGCCCTGTGACCTACTTATGCAACAGACCAGAACCATTTGAACAACTTTGAAAGGGGACCACCCAAGGATCATTCCTGTGTAGTTTGGTTAATGTGCAGTCATTGGTTTCAGAGGAGATGTTGTTTTTATGAAATTGATGACGACGGACGCCGGACACAGGGGGATCACAAAAGCTCACCCTGAGCACGTTGTGCTCAGGTGAGCTAACAGCAACAAAAACGAAATTTGACTTCTTGTGTTTGCTTTTCTAAGTTTTTTTTTAATTTCATTTTTATACAGTGTACCCAGTTTTTTAAGCCTGTACCCACTTTTTCTAAAGCTAGTCGGTGCAGCTACCCACTTTTTAAAAATCGAGTGGGCATCGAGTTATGTCAATGTTACAGTTTTGGACAATTGGATCTTCAAGGTGAAGATCATTCAGAGGTCAAGGTCAAATAAATATAGGTCAGTGGGAAGGCCTTGTCCAAAGGGGTGTTGTGTCCAAGTTTGAAGTACATCCACTTACTAATAAGGAAGTTATGGTCAATGTTAAAGTTTTCGGACAGACTGATGGATGGACTTCCGGCCGAAACTGGATAAGGGGCCGTTTCTTTTGTCATTTTTTTTTGTTTAATAGAGGGCCATTGGCCCCTTATTCTATTGTTACGGAATGAACTCTATTGTTCTCTTTTGTTATGTTTACAATAAGGTGGCCCCCTATTTATTTTTGGTAGTGCGGATGGACAGACGGACAGTTAAACTATATGCCTCCCTTCGGGAGCATAAAAATTACAATTACAGATGCAGACACCTCAAGTAACACCTATATGTCCCCTGACTATAGTCAGGTGACACAAAAAGATTCAAATATCAGAGACAGTAAGATGCACATTGCATTTGTCAGCTTAATTTGAGAAAGTAAGTAAAGTGACCCTCAGATTTATTCTAATGAACTTTCATACTTTGTTTAGTTAAATAGTGATTCAGGACATTTATCCATGAAACGAATGCCTGTGCCCAGACTGGTGAAGATGCCATGTTGCAGATAGTGTCAGGTGACCTATGCAAGCTGAGTTTTATTGTCAGGAAACAAGGACTTCACCAACAGTAATGAGGGCAGGGTAGAAAGAACTTTTTATTTCTACCGTTACTGTGAACGAGCTGCTTTAACAACACTGAGCATCTTAAACAATCTAAACACTGCATTATTCATTTTGAGATAGAAATCAGAAATCAATAAAAGACTACAATTAGTGACAATAACCAAAATCCTGTTTCCATGGAATTTCATGAAAACAGACTTAGCATAAACAATCAACCTTTACAACACCTGGCAGCAATTTACTGTCTCATTATCAATACTATGCTAATGGTTTACAAATCATCTATGGTAATAACAGCTAACATGTATATTGGGTAGTAAATGATTACACCTATCAAGTCAATATTTTATCAGTTATAACAAGCTCGTCTGGAGGTATCTGACCCTGATGCAGACCTTCTGTTCACCTATCCAGAGCATGTAATTGACTTTATTAGTACTTGCCAGCTTACTCAGTTTACCAACAACACTCTTAGGTATTCATAAATCTTGTCAGTTATAAAGTTGAATGGCAGGTCGGACAAGCGCATATTTTTAAACAATGAACAACCTTATAAACTAGACGTTTTGAAAACATTCATGCCCCCCACTAGTGCCTTATCCCTAGAGGCAGCCATAAAATTATACCAAGGTGGGACTGGGACTTGTGTCAATACATTAAAGGGAGGATGACAGGGGCTTCTGCTATCAAAAGCTATTGGTTATGGCAAGCAGGCGAATGAGAGAAACTGCAGATTATAACTTTGGTTATAAAATTTGGGAAGGTGGGTAGGGAGAGAGTTTTGAAGCAAAATTAGCGTCTTTAGTTATCAATCAGAATCTGTTCTTCTCTTTATGGTGTATGTCCACTGTGATCTTGGCCTTTTACCTAGCGACCTCAAAGACAATTAGGGTCATGTCCTGAACAGACCAACATGCATGGCAAGTCTGAAGCCAATGCCCAAAGGTTCTCTAGTTATTGATTAGAAACCATTTTTCTGTTAATGGCCACTCTGACCTTTAACTTTGACTAAGTGACCCCAAAAGAGATATAAGTCATCTACAGGTCGCTATCAATGAGCATTGCAAGTTTAAGGACCCTAGGCCCAAGGATTTTCTAGTTATTCATCAGAAACCATTTATCAGTTTATGATTAATATGACCTTGACTTTTGATCTAGTGATCCTAAAAACATTGGGGGTGATCTACTGGCCATTACCAACATGCCTATAAAGTTTTAGGAAGCCTGGGTTCAGGCATCCTATAGTTATTTATTGAAATTCATTTTATTTTTCAAGGTCACTCTGACCTTGGCCTTTGGCCTAGTAATCTGAAAATCTACAGAAGTCATCTACTGGTGATGAACAACTTACATAGCAAATTTAACGAACCTGGACCCAAGGATTTTCTAAATATTTATCGAAAGGTTCTGATTTTAAGGTCACTATGACATTGGCCTTTGACCTAATAACCACCAAAAAATATTGGAGTAATCTAATGGTCAAGACCAACCTGCCTTTAAAGTTTTGGGGAGCTGGGCGCAGGCATTCTATAGTTATTGATCAAGGACACTGTGACCTTTACCTTTAAACTTATGACCCGAAGAGATAGGAGTCATCTACTGGCCATGACCAACCTGCCTATGAAACCGTTTTCCTTTTCAAGGTCACTGTGACCTTGACCTTTCACATACTGCTCATGACTAACCTACATACTAAGTTTCAGCAAGATGGGTCCAGAGATTCTATAGTTATTGTGGGTGAGTGAAAAGAAACCAAAACCATGTAAACATTTATTGGTCTCTGCCCATATTTGAAATCAACCTGTATTTAACGATGTTACATTTGAGTACAAAATATCATACAAGAGGGCCATGATGGCCCTGTATCGCTCACCTGAGTATGACTGCTTTTAACAAAGTTGCTATGGACCTTTTTAATTGACCACAGATGACCCATATTTGAACTTGACCTAGAAATTATAGAAACAATCTCTTTGACAAATTTCCAGGATATTTAGACTGAAAAAGTAGCATCTAGAGTGTTAACAAGATTTCTCGATATTTAGGCTCTGTGACCTAGTTTTTGACCCCAGATACTCCAACCTAAGCTAGAAATCATCAAAAAAAACCTGTCTGACAAATTTCTAGGATATTTGGACTGAAAATTTAACCTCTGGAGTGTTAAAAAGTTTTTTACATATTTGTACCATGTGACCTAGTTTTTGATCCCAGATGACCCATATCCAAATTTGAGCTAGAAATCATTGAAACAACCTTTCTGACAAATTTCAAGGACATTTGGACTAAAAATGTAACCTCTAGAGCTTTTACAAGGTTTTTCTACATTCGGGCTCTGTGACCTATATTCCAGAGAACCTATATTCAAAACTGAGCTAGAAATCTTCCATAGAATCTTTCTGACAAATTTCCAGGTTATTTGGACTGAAAATGCTACCTTTAGAATATTAACAAGGTTTTTCCATATTTGGACTCTGTGACCTAGTTTGTGACCCCAGATGACCCATACTCGAACTTGATCTAGAAATCCTTAAGGCAATTTTTCTAACAAATTTCCAGATTATTTGGGCTGAAAATGTAACCTCTAGAGTGTTAACAAGATTTTTCTATTTTTGGGCTGTGACCTAGTTTTTGAACCCAGATGACCCATATTTGAACTTGTGCTAGAAATCTTTGAAGCAACCTTTCTGACAAATTTCCAGATTATTTGGGCTGAAAATGTAATCTCTAGAGTGTAAAGATGTTTCTATTTTTGGGCTCTGTGACCTAGTTTTTGAACCAAGATGACCCATATTTGAACTTGAGCTAGAAATCATAGAAGCAACCTTCCTGACAGATTTCCAGATTATTTGGTCTAAAAATGTCACCTCTAGAGTGTTAACAAGGTTATTCAATATTTGGGCTCTGTGACCTAGTTTTTGACCCCAGATGACCTATATTTGAACTTGACCTAGAAATCATCAAAGCAACCTTTCTGACAAATTTCAAGATTATTTGGGCTGAAAATGTAACCTCTAGAGTGTTAACAAGATTTTTCTATTTTTGGGCTCCGTGACCTAGTTTTTGAACCCAGATGACCCATATCTAAACTGGAGCTAGAAATCATCATTAGAACATTTCTGACAAATTTCCAGGATATTTGGACTGAAAAAGTAGCCTCTAGAGTGTTAACAAGGTTTTTCTATATTTGGGCTCTGTGACCTAGTTTTCCAACCCTGATAACCCATGTTCGAACTCGTCCGAGATATTAATGAGACAAACATCCTGACCAAGTTTCATGATAATTGAGGCAAAAATGTGACCACTAGAGTGTTAACAAACCAATTGTTAACGGACGGACAGACGGACGGAGGGACGACGGACAAAAGGTGATCAGAAAAGCTCACTCTGTCACTACGTGACAGGTGAGCTAACAATCCATCAACTCCTTTAAGAGTTATCACCTGGAAACCATCTCTTTGCAAAATAACAGATGAAAATATGTATGTAAATATTTAGTGGTCCAACTCCAAATTCAAACTCGAACTGTACTTTATGTTGTTTCATCTGTGTACCAAAAATAATTTCAATCCAGTGACTCTTAAATGATTATCATTTGCAAACCATTTTCAATTTTTTTTTTTTTTTTTTTTTGGGGGGGGGGGGGGGGGGGGGGGGGGACAAAATTGAAGATGAAAAGGAGCCATAACTTTGTAACAAGAGATGTTTGTGAAACACTTATGCAGTATACATTATGGGCAGTGTACATGGAAATGAAATTTACCTTTAATGTATATATTTCATATTTAATAATATTGTATATAGAGAAAACAATTACCAGTAGACCATTTAACTGTATATTTTCTAGTAGAACTAGCTTAAGTTTAAGGGAACAGTGACCTTGACCCAACTGGCTAAATTTTCAATCCCAAGCGTCATCTTCATAGAAGCTACCTTTACAGCAAATTTCATCAAAATATCTCAGTCCTAACTAAAGTTATTGAGCAAAAACCATTTATTTTTCATATTTAGTAATAGTGACCTTGACTTTGGCCCCACCAGCTCCAATATCAAACTTGACCTGTATACTGTGATGTTACACCTGTGTACCGAAAATTGTTTAAATCTGTCAAGATTTCATGAGTTATCATCTGGAAACCATTTTTCAACCATTTTGTTATTTTTAGTAACAGTGACCTTGACCCCACCAGCCCCAATATCGAACTTGACCTGTATCTCATGATGTTACACCTGTGTACCAAAAATTGTTAAAATCTGTCAAGCCACTCATGAGTTATTGTCCAGAAACCGTTTTTCTATTTTTAGTAACAGTGACCTTGGCCCCCACCAGTTCCAATATCGATGTTACACCTGTGTACCAAAAATTGTTTAATTCTGACAAACAACTCATGAGTTATTGTCTGGAAACCATTTTTCTATTTTTAGTAACAGTGACCTTGACCTTGGCCCCACCAGCCCCAGTATGGATGTTACATCTGTGTACCAAAAATTGTTTAAATCTGTCAAGCCATTCATGAGTTATTGTCTGGAAACCATTTTTCCATTTTTTGTAACAGTGACCTTGACCTTGGCACCACCAGCCCCAATATCGATGTTACACCTGTGTACCAAAAATTTTTTCAATCTGTCTAGCCTTTCATGCGTAATAATCTAAAAACCGTTTTTCTTTTTTTAGTAACAGTGACCTTGACGTTGGCCCCACAAGCCCCAATATCAAACTTGACCTGTATCTTGTGATGTTACAACTGTGTACCAAAATTGTTTAAATCTGTCTAGCCTTTCATGAGTTATGTTCTGGAAACCGTTTTTCTATTTTTTGTCACAGTGACCTTGACCCACAAGACCCAATATCGAACTTGACCTGTATCTTATGATGTTACAGATGTGTACCAAAAAATGTTAAAAATGTCTAGCCTTTCATGAGTTATCGTCCGAAAACGATGACGGACCGACAGACAGACCGACCGACAAGCTCACTCCTATATACCTCCTCAAACTTTGTTTGTGGGGGTATAATGAACACAAACTGCAAATAATTGGAATTTTTCTTAGTCCAAGGGGCATAACTCTATCAAAAATTGCTTGATCATACCCAAAACAGAACTTGACCTAGATATTCTTATGATAAATCTGTATACTAAATTTCATTTCAGTATGTGTAATCTCTGAGATTATTTGTTTGTGAGGGTATAAAAACCAGTAATTATAACTGACACGCTTGACTTCAAGCTAAAAATTTCTCTTACTTCTGAAAGTACCCAGATGCCATTACCCCCAAGACATATTCATATTCAGTCTTAACATGCAAGTCTTCCATTAAACAAAGGATTTCAAGCTGAACCTTCAGTGTCAACATGGTTGTCTGTCAAAGTAACTTTTCAAACAAACAGCATTTACTACAATGAAGAACAGGTAATTTCAATATGAACTTACTGATTATAACAAAGTAATTCATGATATGACTTTGATGTTCTTCAGAAAAAGCAATACAACAAACCAGCTGTTCTTTCAACCTAAACACTGCAGTGACATACAACATGGTAAAACATATATTATTTTCATTACCAAGATGTCTTACCTTTATTATTATAAACATCTAAATAATTTGGTGCAGAGAAGATAGTTATCAATGAAGGGAATCCTGTTGTCTGACTTTTTCTGTACATTCGGTAACTGAAATAAACAAGAGATGTTTGTAAAGCAAACATGCCATCAAGCACCTTATCGCTTGGACAGCTATAAAAGTATAGGAAGGTAGGACAGGGACTTGTGTCAGTACATTAATGGGAGGATGAGAGAGGATTCTGATATAACAAGAGGGCCATGATGGCCCTGGATCGCTCACCTGAGTACTATGGCTGTAGGTTTGCTGTTAAGCAGTATTTCATTTTTTAATTGAAAATATGTAAGTGCCTACAAACAAATTATGTAAAATATCAGTCAATAAATAAAGGCTCTATGACAGAAAGTAGAAATATCTATTATAAGCTATGGTGACCTTGACCCAGTGACCTCAAACCCTACCCATGGGTAGAGGTCCATGCAAGAAACCTATATATTGAATATCAAAGATATTGGTCTATAAATGAAGGTTTTATGAGGTACAGAAGATAAATCTATTTTTAGCCTCCGTGACCTTTAACCTAACCTAATAATTTGAACAACCAAACAACCTTTCTGACAAACTGCCAGGATATTTGGACTGAAACAGTAGCCTCTACAGCCTTAACAAGATATTTCTATTTTTTGTGCTCTGTGACCTAGTTTATGACCCCAGATGACCCATATTCGAATTTGACCTAGAAACCATATAAATAACCTTTCTGACATATTTCCAGAATATTTGGGCTGAAAATGTTACATGTAGAGTGTAAACAAGGTTTTTCCAAATTTAAGCTCTGTGACCTAAGTTTTGACCCCAGATGACCCATATTCGAACTTGGGCTAGAAGTCATCGATTCAACCTTTTTGACATATTTCCAGGATATTTGGGCTGAAAATGTTACCTCAAGAGTGTTAACAAGGTTTTTCCATATTCAGGCTGTGTGACCTAGTTTTTGACTCCAGATGACCCATATTTGAACTTGACCTAGAAATCATCGAAACAACCTTTCTGACATATTTCCAGGATATTTGGGCTGAAAATGTTACCTCTAGAGTCTTAACAAGGTTTTTCCATATACAGGCTGTGTGACCTAGTTTTTGACCCCACATGACCCATATTCCAACTTGAGCTAGAAATCATTTTAACAAGCTTTCTGACAGTTTTTCAGGAAATTTGGGCTAAAAAAATTACCTCTAAAGTGTTAACAAGGTTTTACCATATTTGGGCTGTGTGACCTAGTTTTTGAACCCACATGACCCATATTTAAACTGGAGCTAGAAATCATCAAAACAACCTTTCTGACATATATCCAGGATATTTGGGCTGAAAATGTTACCTCTAGAGTGATAAAAAGGTTTTTCCATATTTGGTCTCAGTGACCTAGTTTTTGACCCCAGATGACCCATATTCGAACCTTGGCTAGAAATCGTCCAAATAACCTTTCTGATATGTTACAAGGATATTTGGGCTGAAAATGTTACCTCTAAAGTGTTAACAAGGTTTTTCCATATTCAGGCTGTGTGACCTAGTTTTTGACTCCAGATGACCCATATTCAAACTTGACCTAGAAATCATCGAAACAACCTTTCTGACATATTTCTAGGATATTTGGGCTGAAAATGTTACCTCTAGAGTGTTAACAAGGTTTTTCCATATTTGGGCCCTGTGACCTAGATTTTGACCCCAGATGACCCATATTTGAACTTGAGCTAGAAATCATGGAAAGAACTTTTCTGACAAATTTCCAGGATATTCGGGCTGAAAATGTTACCTCTAGAGTGTTAACAAGGTTTTTCCATATACAGGCTGTGTGACCTTGTTTTTGACCCCACATGACCCATATTCGAACTCGTCCGAGTAATTACTGGGAGAAACATCCTGACCACGTTTCGTGACAATTGGAGCAAAAATGTGACCAGTAGAGTGTTAACGAACTAAATGTGAACGGACGACGGACGACGGACGACAGACGACGGACGACGGACATTCATCGATCCTAATAGCTCACCCTGAGCCAGCTCAGGTGAGCTAAAAAGCTAATATCAATGGCAAGTAGATGAATGACAGGAACTGCAGATTATGTCAATGACACTTTGGTTATAAAATGTATTAAGTTCAATTACAAACACGAAAGAGTACAGGAACTGGGTAGGTAGGCAGGTGGGAGGGTGGGTTGGTAGTAAATTTTGAGGCAGCAAGGCCCAAGGGTTCTCCAGTTATCAATCAGAATCCGTTTTCCTCTCTATGGTTTATGGCTACCTTGACCTTTAACCTAGTGACCTCAAAGACAATAGGGTCATCTCTTGAACAGATCAAATTTGCATAGCAAATCTGAGGATCTAATGCCCAAGCATTCTCTAGTTGTTGACTGGAAACCATTTTTCTGTTTATGGTCACTCTGACCTTGAACTTTGACTAAGTGACCCCAAAAGAGATATAAGTCATCTACAGGTCATTATCAATGAGCATTATAAGTTTAAAGACCCTTGGCTCAAGCATTCTCTAGGTATTATTCATCAGAAACTATCTTTCAGTTAATGATCAATATGACCTTGAGTTTTGATCTAATGACCTTTAAAACTTTGGGGGTGATGAACTGGCCATTACCAACCTGCCTATGAAGTTTTAGGAAGCCTGGGCTCAAGCATTCTAAAGTTATTGATCTGAAACCGTTTCTCTTTTCAAGGTCACTATAACCTTGGCCTTTGACCTATTGACTGAAAAAAAAATGGGGGTCATTTACTGGTCATGAGCAACCTATAAACCAAGATTGAGGAACCTTGGCACAAGGATTCTATAGTTATCTTTCAGAACAGGTTCAGCTTTTCAAGGTCAATGTGACCTTGGCCTTTGACCTAATCACCCGAAAAAATGAAGGTTTAGGGTTAGGGTCATATACTGCCAAGACCAATCTGCCTATGAAGTTTAAGCGAGCCTGGGCCCATGCATTCTATAGTTACTGATCAGAAACCATTTGCCTCTTAAGTCCACAGTGACCTTGGCCTTTGACCTAGTTACCTGGAAAACTATAGGTGTCATCCACTGATCATGACTAACTTACATACCAATCTTAAGGAACCTGGGCCCATGGATTCTATAGATATTTATCGGAAAAGATTTTTCTTTTCTTTTCAAGAACACTGTGACATTGGCCTTTTATAAAATGACCCTAAACACTAAAGGAGTCATGTACTGGCTATGACCAGCCTGGTTATGAAGTTTTGGAGAGCCTGGGCCAAAGCATTGTTGATCGGAAACAATTTAGCCTTCTGAAGCTCACTGTGACCTTGGCCTTTGACCTAGTGAACAGAAAACTAAAGGGGTCATCTACTGCTCATGACCAATCTACATACGGAGTTTGAGGAACCTTGGCCTAAGAATTCTATATTTACCGATTGGAAACCATTTTGCTTTTCAAGTTCATTGTGCAGTCTTTGACCTAATGACCTGAAAAACTATAGCGTTCAGCTACTGTCCATGACCAACCTGATTATGAAGTTTTGGATCCAAGGATTCTATAGTTATCAATTGGAAACTGTTTTGCTTTTAAAGGTCACTGTGACCTTGGTCTTTGACCTAATGACCTGAAAAACTATAGGGGTCATATACTTGCCATGACTAACAAGTTTATGAAGTTTTGACGAGACTGGGCCCATGCATTTTATAGTTATTGATTGGAACCGTTCTGCCTTTCAAGCTCACTGTGACCTTGGCCTTTGACCTAATGACCTGAAAAACTATAGTAGTCATCTACTGCTCATGATCAACCAACAAACCAAGTTTGAGGAAACTGGATCCAAGGATTTTATAGTTATTGATCGGAAACTGTTTTGCTTTTCAAGGTAACTGTGACCATGGCCTTTGACTTACTGACCCGAAAAACTTTAAGGGTCATCTACTGCTCATGACCAACCTACACACTAAGTTTGAGGACAGTGGGTCCAAGGGTTCTCTAGATATTGAACAGAAACGAAGTGTCTACCAAATGACCAATATCTGCAAAACAATACACCCCTTCATCTTCAATGGGGGGCATAAAAAGACAAGAATATGAGCTTTTTTTCATCTCATGTATCAGTGCAAGGCAATAAATCATTCTTCAGTTACAGCATCAGGCCAGTTTAAACAAGTCACTGGTGTTGCTTGCACATACAAGTCCCCTTCAGGTTCCACCATGAAAATATACTAGAGCTTACACTGTGATTAATACCCTCACAATACCATCTTGTCAGAGGAAAAAGGGAAATATAAAATGATTCACACATCTACACTAATTGGTGATCTTGCACACCAAGTTAAACTGATTGTCCTACATGTGGAAGATGTTTGTGTCACAAGATTTTCCTATGACCGGACATAAAACCGCAGAGCCTGCATTGGCCTGCATGAAAAACAAGTCACAAACATCTACACTTCTTGGTGAACCAAGTGTACCAAGTTTCAAATTGATAGTCATAGGAATATGGAAGAAGTCTGTGTCACAAACTTTTGCTAATTTTAACCTCGGTGTCCTTGACCTTGACCCAAGTGAATGGCAGAGATTCATCCATTGTGCCTATATACCGAATATCTAAGATGTCTGTCAATAAATTAAGGCTGTAAGACAACAAAAAATGTTTGTAAAACATTCATGCCCCCCTAGTGCCTTATCCTTAGAGGCAGCCATGAAGTTTTGAGGAGCTGGGACCAAGCGTTCTATAGTTATTGATTGGAAACCATTTTGCTATTCAAGGACACTGTGACCATGGCCTTTGATCTGGTGACCTGAAAAACGAAAGGGCTCATCTACAAGTCATGAACAACTTATATACAAAGTTTGAGGAACATGGCCCCAAGCATTCTCAACTTATTCATTGGAAACCATTTTGCTTTTCAAGGTCACTGTGACCTTTGACCCAATGACCAGAAAAAGATAGCTGTTATCTACTGATCATGACAAACCTACATACTTAGTCTGACAAACCTGAGCCCAAGGATTCCCTATATATTCAAGATTACTGTGACCTTGACCTTTGACCAAATAACACTAAAAACTTCAGTGGTCATCTAATTGTCATGATCAACCTACCTATGAAGTTTTGAGGAGCTTGGCCCAAGCCTTCTATAGTAATTCATCAGACACTATTTTGCAACACAAGGTCACTTTGACATTGACTTTTGTCCTGAAAAGATATAGGGCTCATCTAATGGTCATGGCCAACCTATGTACCAAGATTGGGGAATCTGGGTCAAAGCATTCTATTGTTATTAACTGGAAATCATTTTGTTTTCTAGGTCACTGTGACCTTGGCCTTTGACCTGGTAACCTGAAAAACTAAAAAGGTCATCTATCAGTCATGACCAACCTACACACTAAGTTTGAAGAACCTGGGACCAAGAGTTCCACAGTTATTAACTGGAAACTGTTTTGCTGTTCAAGGTCACTCTGACCTTGACCTTTGACCTGGTGATGAAAAAAACTATTGGGGTCATTTTCTAGTCATTAACAACCTACTTACTAAGTTTGAACAACCTTGTGCCAAGGGTTCAATAGTTATTGATCAGAAACTGTTTTGCTCTTCAAGGTGACCTGGTGAACCTGTGCCCAAGAATTCTATAGTAATTATTTGGAAACTGGTTTTTAATTATTGATTGAAAACTGTTTTGCTCTTCAAGATCACTGTGACCTTGACCTTTGATGTGGTAATCTGAAAAACTAAGTGGGTCACCTACTGGTTATGACAAACCTACATACTAAGTTTATACAACCCGGGATCAAAGGTTCTTTAGTTATTGATACAACTGATACAATACCATCTTGCCATTCAAGGTCACTGTGACCTTGACCTTTGACCTGATGATGTACAAAACCACTGGGGTCTTCTACTAGTCATGACCAACCTACACACTAAGTTTAAACAACCTGTGACCAAGGGTTCTATAGTTATTGATCAGAAACTGTTTTGCCCTTCAAGGTCACTCTGACCTTGAACTTTAAGCTGATGATGTAAAAAAACATTTGAGTCATCTACTAGTCATGGCCAACCTACAAACTAAGTTTGAACAACCTTGGACCAAGGGTTCTATAGTTATTGATAGGAAACTGTTTTGCTCTTCGAGGTCACTGTGACCTTCACCTTTGACCTGGTAATCTGAAAAACTATAATAGTTATCTACTGGTCATGACCAACCTACAAACTAAGATTGAACAACCTGGGACCAAGCGTTCTATAGTTATTGATCGGAAACCATTTGCTACATAAGATCACTGTGACCTTGACCTTTGACCTGGTGATCTGAAAAACCATGGGGTTAATTAACTGGTTATGGTCAACCTACAAACCAAGTCTGAGTAAGTGGGTCCAAGGGTTCTCTAGATATTGATCAAAAACCGAAGTGTCTACTGACTGACCAACCAACATTTGCAAAACTATATACCCCCTCATCTTCGATGGGGGGCATAAAAATTGCTCAATCATACCCAATACAAAACTTGATCTAGATATTCTTATGATAAATCTCTATACTAAATTTCATTTTGGTATGTGCAATCTCTGCAAAGAAAATGAACGGAAACTGCAAAAAATTGGAATCTTTGTCCAAGGGGCATAACTCTGTCAAAAATTGCTCGATTGTACCCAAAACGGAAGTTGACCTAGATATTCTTATGACTAATCTGTATAGTAATTTCAGTTCGGTATGTGCAATCTCTGTGAAGAAAATGAACGGAATCTGCAAATAATTGGAATTTTTCTAAGTCCAAGGGGCATAACTCTGTCAATAATTGCTCGATCCAACCAAAACAAAACTTGACCTAGATATTCTAATGATAAATCTGTATATTAAATTTTATTTCAGTATGTGCAACCTCTGCGAAGAAAATGAACTGAAACTGTGGACATACAGACCGACCGACCAACCGACAGCAGCAAAGCAATATGCCCTCCCTTTTTCATGATCATTTAAAGGTTAAAGGTCACACTTGAATAATTTAACATGACGGCTTTGACAAGTTTTGTTTTGTCCAAGTTTGATTCAAATCTAGCCAAAAATAAACATATGGCCAGTTTTAGCAAAATTCAATAATTTGACCTTGACTGTCAAGGTCATTTAAAAGTCAAGGTCAAACTTGAAATAATCATCATGTTGGACTTGTCATAAGTTTTGTTTTTTCCAAGTATGAATCAAATACATAAAAAATGAGAAAGTAATGACAATTTCAGCGAATCATCTGACCTTAACGGTCAAGGTCATTTTTCCGTCATGGTCATATTCGAGTTATTCAACATGTCGGTTTTCTCATAAGTGTTGTTTTGTCCAAGTATAAATCAAATCTAACCATAAACAACAAAGTTATGACCAGTAGCGAAATTCAATAATTTGACCTTGACTGACAAGGTCATATTCGAGTTATTCTATAGGTCGGTTTTGTCATAAGTGTTGTTTTGTCCAAGTGTACATAAAATCTAACCATAATCAACAAAGTTATGGCCAATATTAGCAATTTTCAATAATCTGACCTTGACTATGAAGGTCATTTTAATGTCAAGTTCATACCTGAAAGAATCATGTCAGATTTGTCATAAGTGTTGTTTTGTTCAAGTATGAATCAAACCAAACATAAATAACAAAGTTAGGGCCAATTTTAGCAGAATTTTATAATTCTGGCCCTAAATCGCTCACATGAGTCTCATTGCTCATGTTACAAATATCGTTATTGGTTTTTATCGGTGCAAGTTTGAATAAGTTTAAAATAAGTTTGAAGACTCTGGGTCTAATGGTACTCAAATTTTTTAGCAGAAATAGTTTTACTCTACAGGTCCCAGTGACTTTGACCTTTGACCTACAGACCCCCAAAACAATAGGGTTCTTCTTATATAATTACCCTATAACGTTTGAAGGTTCTGAGTGTAATGATACTCCAGTTACTGAGAAGAAATAGTTTTCACTCTACAGGTCCCTGTGACCTTGACTTTTGACCTACTGACCCCAAAAATGACTGGGTTCTTTTACTGAGCAAAGAAAATCATCCTATGAAGTTTGAAGGCTCTGGGTAAAATGGTAATCCAGTTACTGAGCAGAAACAGTTTTCACTCTACAGGTCCCTGTGAACCTTTGACCTATGGACCCTAAAAACAATAGGGTTCTTCTTATACAACTAGAAATGGGTTTTTGATTGAACAAAAACATATGTCTCCCCCCAGCCAGTTGCTGCAGGCAGTATTGAGTCAGACGATTTTAAAATAAGGGGGATATTTTTGTCAAATGTACATGATGAACAAGAAACTCATACTCTGTCAAGAAAGGATTGAGCAGAAACCTTGTTTCATATTGTACAAAATGGTTGTATTCATTCAGTCTAGTACCTGTAGCATGTTGGAATCATGTCGATGGCAGTGCTGTTACTTAGATATGGGCAAAAAACATGAAGCCAGTTACAAGGTGTCTTCTTCAAGCAGTCAAAATTAATCTATTTCCATTGATAAGGAGAAAAGTTACATCATGATAGCTGTAGTATGTTGGAACCACTCCACAATGTACAACAGGAGCATTCTTAACATATATATATGATCACTCAGAGTTTGTTTTCTAGTTGTGGGGTTCGAAATTACATGAAGATATCCAGTGAATGCTTGATTTAGTTGAACATTTGACTATTCCAAAGTATTTACATTAAAATCTCCAGCAACTACTACAGTTGAAGTTGTTATGCTTCTCAACAACTTTTGAAGGTCTTTGAGAAACTTAGAGTGGAAAGTCTGGAGGCCGATACACACTAAAGATAGACAATGATGGTGCTTTGATATGAATACCAATACATTCAATGTTGGTAGCATTTGAAGATACAGAGCGGACACGATTTTGTGGCATTTGACATTTAACCTCCAAGTGTGACCTTGACCTTGAGATACCACACCCGCAAGGTGGGTTCTGCACGTCGCCTTGATGAGGTGAACATCTGACCCAAGTTTCATAAAAATCCTTCAAGGGCTTTGGAAGATACAGAGCGGACACAATATTGTGACGGACAGACTGACGGACGGACAGACAGACAGACAACCGGGGGAAAAACAATATGTCTCCCCCGATGAGGTGAACATCTGACCCAAGTTTCATAAAAATCCTTCAAGGGCTTTAGAAGATACAGAGCGGACACAATTTTGTGGCATTTGACATTTAACCTCCAAGTGTGACCTTGACCTTGAGACACCACACCCGCAAAGTGGGTTCTGCACGTTGCCTTGATGAGGTGAACATCTGACCCAAGTTTCATAAAAATCCTTCAAGGGCTTTTGAAGATACAGAGCGGACATGATTTTGTGGCATTTGACATTTCACCTCCATGTGTGACCTTGACCTTGAGACACCACACCCGTAAAGTGGGTTCAGTACGTCGCCTTGATGAGGTGAACATCTGACCCAAGGTTCATAAAAATCAAGATACAGAGCAGACACGATATTGTGACAGACAGACGGACGACTCACAGACTACCGGGGGAAAAACAATATGTCTCCCCCATTTTTGGAGTTTGAAGTCTCTGGGTGTAATGGTACTACAGTTACTCTGCAGAAATACTTTTCACTCTACAGGTCCCTGTGACCCTGACCTTTGACATACTAGCCCCAAAAACAATATGGTTCTTCAATTTAGTAAAAACAATCATCCTATGAAGTTTGGAGGTTCTGGGTGAAATGGTAATCCTGTTATTGAGTGGAAACGGTTTTCACTCTAAAGGTCCTCTGATCTTGACCTTTGACCTACTGACCCAAAACACAAAAGGGATTTTTTGTACTCAATAAGGGCAATAACCCTGTGAAGTTTGAGGGCTTTGGGTCAACTGGTACTCAAGTTACTGAAAGGAAACGAAGTGTGAAAGACAGACAGACAAACAGACACCCATAGACAAGGCAAAAACAGTATGTCTCCATCAGAAGGGCAGGGTTGGGGGGAGACATAACAACAAACAATTGAAGGTATAGCCGTTGGTATTTCAGAGCAGCAGATTTTTAAAGTTTTCCCTATATAAATCCTTGTGTAAAATCAAATGACCCGCTGGGTGGGGCCAGTTTTGACACCAGGGTCATGATTTGAACAAACTTGGTAGAGGTCCACTAGAAAATGCTGCAAACCAAATATCTAAATTTTTTGGCCTTGTGATTTCTGACAAGAAGATTTTTAAAACTTTTCCTATATAACTCTATGTAACACATGTGACCCCTGGGGCAGGGCCAAATTTGACCCAGGGGCATCGATTTGAACAAACTTGGTAGAGGTCTAGTAGACAATGCTGTACACCAAATATCTGAACTCTAGGCCTTGTGGTATCTGTAAAGAAGATTTTTAAAGTTTTTCCTATATAACTCTAGGTAAAACATGTGACCACTGGGGCTGGGCCATTTTTGACCCAGGGGCCATGATTTGAACAAACTTGGTAGAGGTCCTCTTGACAATGCTACATAAACAAGAGGGCCATGATGGCCCTGGATCGCTCACCTGAGTACTTTGGCTGTAGGTTTGCTGTTAAGCAGTATTTCATTTTTTAATTGAAAATATATAAGTGCCTACAAACCAAATATGTAAAATATCAGTCAATAAATAAAGGCTCTATGACAGAAAGTAGAAATATCTATTATAAGCTATGGTGACCTTGACCCAGTGACCTCAAACCCTACCCATGGGTAGAGGTCCAAGCAAGGAACCTATCTACTGAATATCAAAGATATTGGTCTATAACCAAAGACTTTATGAGGTACAGTAGATAAATCTATTTTTAGCCTCCGTGACCTTTAACCTAATCCAATAATTTAAAAAAGTTTGATAAAGCTTGTTTCATGCCAAATTTTAAAATTCAAGGCCTTGTGGTTCTAGACAAGAAGATTTTTAAAGATATTAAGGGCCCCCGGGGTGGGGCAGATTTTGACCCAAGGGCCAACATTTAAACAATATTGGTAAAGGTTCTTTACACAATACTCAACACCAAATATCTAAGGTCTACACCTATTTGTTTTGGAGAAAAATTATTTTTCATGTTTTTCCTATATAAATCAATGTAAAACAAGAGAACCCTGGGGCGTGGCCAATTTTGACCCAGGGGACATAATTTGAACAAACATGGTAAACATCCACTAGACAATGCTACATACCAAATATCTGAGCTGTAGGCATTGAGATTGCCAGTAAGAAGATTTTTAAAGATTGCCTTTTTTAAATATTAAGGGCCCCCGGGGCGGGGCAAATTTTGACCCCAGGGCCAACATATAAACAATACTTGTATAGGTAATCTACACAATACTCCACACAAAATATCTAAGGTCTAGTCCTATTAGTTTCGGAGAAAAATGACTTTTAATGTTTTTCCTATATAACCATATGTAAACCAAGAGAACCCTGGGCCGTGGCCAATTTTGACCCAGGGAACATAATTTGAACAAACTTGGTAGACAATCACTAGACATTGCTACATACCAAATATCAAAGCTGTAGGCATTGAGGTTTCCAGTAAAAAAAAATTTAAAGATTGCCTTTTTTAATATTAAGGGCCCCTGAGGCGGGTCAAATTATTTCCCCAGGGCCGACATATAAACAATACTGGTAAAGGTTCTTTACACAATACTCCACACAAAATATCTAAGGTCTAGTCCTATTAGATTTGGAGAAAAATGATTTTTCATGTTTTTCCTATATAACTATATGTAAACCAAGAGAACCCTGGGACATGGCCAATTTTGACCCAGGGGACATAATTTGAACAAACTTGATAGACATCCACTAGACAATGCTACATACCAAATATCTGAGCTGTAGGCATTGAGGTTTCCAGTAAGAAGATTTTTAAAGATTGCCTTTTTTACATATTAAGGGCCCCTGGTGCGGGGCCAATTTTGACCCCAGGGCCAACATATAAACAATACTGGTAAAGGTTCTTTACACAATACTCCACACCAAATATCTAAGGTCTAGTCCTATTAGTTTTGGAGAAAAATGATTTTTCATGTTTTTCCTATATAACTATATGTAAACCAAGAGAACCCTGGGGCATGGCCAATTTTGACCCAGGGGACATAATTTGAACAAACTTGGTAGACATCCACTAGACAATGCTACATACCAAATGTCAAAGCTGTAGGCATTGTGGTTTCTGAGAAGAAGATTTTTCAAGATTTCCTTTTTTACATATTAAGGGCCCCTGGGGCAGGGCCAACATATATACAATACTGGTAAAGGTTATCTACACAATACTCCACACAAAATATCTAAGGTCTAGTCCTATTAGTTTTGAAAAAAAAATGATTTTTCATGTTTTTCCTATATAACTATATGTAAACCAAGAGAACCCTGGGGCGTGGCCAATTTTGACCCAGGGGGCATAATTTGAACAAACTTTGTAGACATCTACTAGACAATGCTACATACCAAATATCAAAGCTGTAGGCACTGTGGTTTCTGAGAAGAAGATTTTTAAAGATTTCCTATATAAGTCTATATTAAAGGAAGTGACCCCTGGGACGGGGCCAATTTTGACCCCAGGGAAATAATTTGAACAATTTTTGTAGAGTTCCATTAGAGGGTGCTAAATGTCAAATATCTAAGCTCTAGGCCTTGTGGTTTCAGACAAGAAGATTTTCAAAGTTTTTCCTTTAAGTTGCCATAGCAACCAGAGTTCTGCATGGAATCAAATTCTTTGAACAATTTTGGTAGAGCTTCATGCAAGGAACATTTCTGTGAAGTTTTGTTGAAATTGGCCCAGTGGTTTAGGAGGAGATGTTCTTTAAAACAAAAGTGATACACACCAAATATCTAAACCTTAGGCGGTTTCTGACAAGAAGATTTTTTAAAAGTTTTTCCAATATAACTCTATGTAAAACATGTGATCCCTTGGGCAGGGCCATTTTTGACCCAGGAGCCATGATTTGCACAAACTTGGTAGAGGTCCACTGGACAATGCTGCACACCAAATATCTAAACTCTAGGCCTTGCGGTTTCTGACAAGAAGATTTTTCTTCAAAAAAAGTTGAGCTAAATATGGCTAAGTGCCCATAACTCTGCCAAAAATAAACTCCTGAAGATATGCACAACAGGGGCATAATTTGAACAAACTTGGTAGAGGTCCACAAGACAATGCTACATACCAAATCTTAGATCTTAGGGCCTTGTGGTTTCAGACAAGAAGATTTTTAAAGTTTTACTATATAAACCTATGTAAAATCCATTGACACAGGGTGGGGGCCAAATTTGACCCCAGGGGCATAATTTGAACAAACTTGGTAGAGGTTCACTAGACAATGTCCCATACCAAATCTTAAGGCTCAGTGCCTTGTAGTCAGACAAGAAGATTTTTAAAGTTTCACTATATAAGCCTATGTAAAATCAATTGACCCCCGTGGTGGGGCTAAATTTGACCCAAGGGACATAATTTGAACAAACTTGATAGAGGTCCACTAGACACTGCTGCATACCAAATCTTAAGGCTCAGGGCCTTGTGGTTTCAGACAAGAAGATTTTCAAAGTTTTTCCTTTAAGTTGCCATAGCAACCAGAGTTCTTAATGGAATGGAATTTTTTGAACAACTTTGGTAGAGCTTCATGCAAGGAACATCCCAGGCAAGTTTCATCAAATTTGGCCCAGAGGTTTCAGAGGAGATGTTGTTTGAATGAAATTGTTGGCGGACGACGGACAAAGACCGGTCACAATAGCTCACCATGAGCCAAAGGCTCAGGTGAGCTAAAAATTATGGCCTTATTGGTAAATAAATGAAGGCTCTATGAGGTAAAGAAGAGATCTTTTTCTAGCCTTGGTGACCTTGACCCCAATTAATGGTAGAGGTTTATGCAAGGTGTCTATTTACCAAATATGTAAAATTTCAGTCAATAAATAAAGGGCTTATGACAAGCAGTAAAATCTATTTTTAGCCTAGGTGACCTTGATCCATGAAATAAAACCCCATGCAAGGGAAGTGCTCCTTGCAAGATACCTACATACCAAATATCTAAGATATCAGTCAAAAAATGAAAACTCTTCGGGGAAAAGTACAAAATATTTTAAGCTTTGATGACCTTGACCACAGTGAATGGCAGAGGTTAATGCAAGGTGCCAATATACCAAATATCTATGACACTGATCAATAAATAAAGGCTCTATGACAAAAAGTGGAAAGTCTTTATTTAGCTTTGCTGACCTCAGGGCCAAGATTTCAACAAACTTGGTAGAGTTCTACTAGGTCATGTTACACATCAAATATCTTAACACTAGGCCTTGTGGTTACTGACAAGATTTTTAAAGTTTTTTTTTCTTATGCATGTCTTTGAAAAAATCAAGTGACCCCTGGGGCGGAGTAAATATTTACCCCTTAAGCATCATTTGAACAATCTTGGTAGTGGACCTCTAGATAAAGCTCTATTCATGCAAAATATCTAAACGCTGGGCCTTGTGGTTTCAAGAAAATTTTCAGTTTTCCCTATACAAGCCTTAGTCCAGTGATCCCCTGGGTGAAGCAATTAATAACCTAATGGGCAAGATTTGAACAATCTTTGTAGAGGAGCTCTAGCTGAACCTGTGAACCTACCAAAGTCAAGACTATGCCAAGGAATAGTATAACAAGAGGGCCAATGATGACCCTTGATCTCTAACCTGAATACCTGGCCTTTGGGTCTGCTGTTGAGCACACATCAGAAGTTGTTTTAAGGTTCTCCCTATATAAATATATACTCAGCAAGGACAATCATCCTAAGAAGTTTTAAGATGTTGGGTCAAAAAGAACTCAAGTTACTGAGCAGAAACCAATTTCAAGTTAAAGTTATCGAATGGAAACAAAGTGTGACAAATGGATAGATGGACAGACTGACTGATGGACAGGGCAAAAACAATGTCTCCCCCCCCCCCCCGCCTCTGTTACTGTTTGGCCTTACCTGTCAATTCATCTACTACAATATTATTTACACATTTTTTTTAATAATGCCTTGTAATTGTAGAAAGAACTACTACATAGAACTTGAACATACTTATTTCAGAGCAAACAGCTAATTGCAAAAAAGTTTTGTTGTATATGTGAATCCTGTTTATTGCTACTCAATGAAAAAGAAAAGTAGTACACACCCTGCATCTTGTGCCTCATGTGCTCGTATAATTGATAATAAATTATTCTGTTGTAAGAAATCACAACAAGCTGCATAGCTGAAACAAAATAAAAAGTTATTATCAAGCTATTATGTACAAACAGATAATTTGAAATAGTCAGTTAATGTACAGTTTTGCTGCTGTTGTTGTTTTTTAAATACACCTATCTAGCTCCACTTGACTTTACCTAAATTTTGATGAAATACATAACTAGGCTTGGCACTGATTACTTTTCAGAAGTTTTGCTGAACCTGCTGGTAGGTAAACTAGAAATGTGTCCAAAGGACACAGATGCCCCCGCTAAATGACAATGGACACAAACTAAATGAACAGGTAAGTGGTGCATTTTCAAAGACAAGTTCAGCAGTCTCTTACAAGTATAAAATCTTCAGTCTCTCTAATATCCTTTAAGAGATTGCATCAAGGCAACAAAATGGTATGGGATAAAACCTACGTAGCAATCTACTATTATTTCTGTTGCACCTATATCATAATTATATCAAAGCACACATACATGCAGCCCACTACAAATGTCTATTACATTCATGTATGTTCTTTGTTGCTCACCTGCCATGTGTGATAATTCCATATTCAACATCTGCTACCTTACTTAAATGACATGATGAGCATGCTGAAAGTGTTGAAATTATGGGCAAAAAACAAGAAATTATCATGGTGGGGATGTGTCGTCATCATATGGTAACTAGATGTTTTTATTAAACAAGAGGGCCATGATGGTCCTAAATCGCTCACCCGAGTCTCGTTGCTCATTTTACAAGTATCATTACTGGTTGTTATGGGTGTTCGTTGTTCACAAATTTGAATAAGTTTGCAATGAGTTTGAAGACTCTGGGTGTAATGGTACTCAAATTTTTTAGAAGAAATAGTTTCATTCTACAGGTCCCAGTGAACTTGACCTTTGACCTACAGATCCCAAAGACAATAGAGTTCTTCAAATATATTTACCCTATGAAGTTTGAAGGTTCTGGGTAAAATGGTCCTCCAGTTACTGAGCAGAAATAGTTTTCTCTCTACAGGTCCCTGTGACCTTGACTTTTGACCTACTGACTCCAAAAATGATAGTGTTCTTTTACTGAGTAAAGACAATCAAATGAAGTTTGAAGGCTCTGGGTAAAATGGTACTCCAGTTACTGAGCAGAAACAACTCCAGTTACTGAGCAGAAACAGTTTTCACTCTAGAGGTCCCTGTGAACTTAACCTTTGACCTATGGACCCTAAAAACAATCGAGTTCTTCTTATACAATTATCCTATAAAGTTTGAAAGCCATGATGACCCTGGATCGCTAACCTGAGAACTCTGGCTGTGGGTTTGCTGTTAAGCAAACATAAGAAGCAGTATTTGATTTTCTAGTTGAAGATTTGCAGGTGCCAACAAACCAAATATCTAAAATATCAGTCAATAAACAAAGGCTCTATAACAGAAAGTAGAAATATCTATTATTTACTATAGTGACCTTGACCCAGTGTCTTCAAACCCCAAGTATGGGTAAAGGTCCATGCAAGGATCCTATATACCGAATATCAAAGATATTGGTCTATAAATGAAGACTCTACGAGGTAAAGTAGATAAATCTATTTTTAGCCTTGGTGACCTATAACCGAATATAATAATTTGAAAAAGCTTGATAACACCAAATATGAAGACTGTGGGTCAAAGGATTCTTAAGTTATTGGGCGGACAAGTTTTTTGTAGTCAAGGCCCTTGTGACCTTGACCTTTGACCTCAAAATCAATAATCTATGACAGAAAGTAGAAATATCTATTATAAGCTATGATGACCTTGACCCAGTGACTTCAAACCCTACCCATGGGTAGACGTCCATGCAAGGAACCTATATACTGAATATCAAAGATATTGGTCTATAAATGAAGGCTCTATGAGGTACAGTAGATAAATCTATTTTTAGCCTCCATGACCTTTAACCTAATCTAATAATTTCAACAAGAGGGCCATGATGGCCCTATATCGCTCACCTGAATATGACTGCTTTTAACAAAGTTGCAATGGACCTGGTTTATTGACCCCAGATGACCCATATTCGAACTTGACCTAGAAATTATTGAAACAATCTTTCTGACAAATTTCAAGCTTATTTGAACTGAAAGTGTAGCCTCTAGAGTGTTAAGGTTTTTCCATATTTGGGCTCTGTGACCTAGTTTTTGACCCCAGATGATCCATATCCAAACCTGAGCTAGAAATCATCAAAACAACCTTTCTGACAAATTTCCAGCACATTTGGACTGAAAATGTAGCCTCTAGAGTATTTACAAAGTTTTTCGATATTTAGGCTCTGAGACCTTGTTTTTTAATCCAGATGACCCATATTCAAAGTTGAGCTGGAAAGCATAGAAGCAACCTTTCTGACAAATTTTCAGGTTATTTGGAATTAAAATCTTAACTCTAGAGTGTTAACAAGGTTTTTCCATATTTGGGTTCTGTGACCTAGTTTTTGACCAAAGATGACCCATATTAGTACTTGAGCTAGAAATCATCAAAACAACCTGTCTGACAAATTTCCAGGATATTTGGACTGAAAATGTAACCTCTGGAGTGTTAAAATGGTTTTATCATTTTAGGGCTCTGTGACCTAGTTTTTGATCCCAGATGACCCATATCCTAATCTGGGCTAGAAATCATTGAAACAACCTTTCTGGCAAATTTCAAGGACATCTGGACTGAAAAGTAACCTCTAGAGCATTAACAAGGATTTTCTACTTTTTGGCCCAGTGTCCTAGTTTTTGACCCCAGATAACCCACATTCAAAACTGAGCTAGAAATCATAAAAACAATCTTTCTGACAAATTTCAAGGTTATTTGAACTGAAAATGTTACCTCAATGCATGTTAACAAGGTTTTTTTCATATTAGGGGTCTGTGACCTAGTTTTTGACCCCAGATGACCTTTATTCAAATCTGAGCTAGAAATCATTAAAACATCCTTTCTGACAATTTTCGAGAATATTTGGACTGAAAAGTAGCTTCTAGAGTGTTAACAAGTTTTTTTTCTTCTTTTTTTGGGCTCTGTGACCTATTTTTTGATTTCAGATGACCCATATTCAAATTTAACCTAGAAATCATTGAAACAACCTTTCTGACAGATTCCAGGTTATTTGGACTGAAAATGTTACCTCTAGAGTGTTAACAAGGTTTTTCCATATTTGGGCTCTGTAACCTAGTTTTTGACCCCAGATGACCCAATTTTGAACTTGGGCTAAAAATCATCAAAACAACCTTTCTGACAAATTTCTGGGATGTTTTGACTGAAAATGTCTTTGACCTAGTTTTTGAACCCAGAAGACCCATCTTCGAGCTTGAGCTAGAAATCATAGAAACAACCTGTCTGACAAATTTCCGGATTATTTGGACTGAAAATGTTACTTCTTCTACAAGAAGATTTTCAAAGTTTTCACTACATAAGCCTATGTACAACCAATGACCCCGGGGTGGAGCTAAATTTGACCCCAGGGGTATAATATGAACAAACTTGGTAGAGGTCCACTAGACAATGCTACATACCAAATCTTAAGGCTCAGGGCCTTGTGGTTTCAGGCAAGAAGATTTTTTAAGTTTCTCCTATATAAGCCTATGTAAAACCTATGACCCCAGGGTGGGGCCAAATTTAACCCCAGAGGTATAATTTGAACACACTTGGTAGCTGTCCACTAGACAATGCTATATACCAAATATCTAAGCTCTATGCTTTACAGTTTCTGACGAGAAGATTTTTAGAAGTTTTTCCTATATAACTCTATGTAAAACAAGTTACCCCTGGGGCGGGGCCATTTTTGACCCAGAGGCCATGATTTGAACAAACTTGGTAGAGGTCCACTAGACAATGCTGCACATCAATATCTTAGCTCTATGCCTTACAGTTTCTGACAAGAAGATTTTTAAAATTTTTCCTATACAACTCTATCTAAAACAAGTTACCCCTGGGGCGGGGCCATTTTTGACCCAGAGGCCATGATTTGAACAAACTTGGTAGAGGTCCACTAGATGATGCTTTATACCAAATATCAAAGCTCCAGGCCTTGTGGTTTCTGACAAGAAGATTTTTAAAGATCCAACTTTTAAAATCTGTTTTTAGCTCCTGTGACCCAGAAATGCAATGAACCGGAACCATTTGAACAAACTTGGTAGAGCTTCATGCAAGGAACATTCTAGGCAAGTTTCATTAAATTTTGCCCAGTGGTTTCAGAGGAGATGAATGAATTGTGGACGACGGATGGACGGACGCCGGACAATCAAGGATCCTAAAAGCTCACATGAGCATGATCAGGTGAGCTAAAAAGCTTGATAAAGCTTGCTTCATGCCAAATTTTAAAATTCTAGGCCTTGTGGTTTCAGACAAGAAGATTTTTAAAGATTTTCTTCTATACTGCTATTTAAAACTTATGACCCCTCGGGCGGGGCCAATAGTGACCCCAGTGACATTTTTCAAACAAACTAGTTAGAGGTCCACTAGACAATGCTGCATACCAAATATCTAAGCTGTAGGCATTGGTGTTTCCAGTAAGAAGATTTTTAAAGATTGCCTTTTTAACATATTAAGGGCCCCCGGGGCGGGGCCAATTTTGACCCCGGGGCCAACATATAAACAATACTGGTAAAGGTTCTTTACACAATACTCCACACCAAATCTAAGGTCTAGTCCTTTTAGTTTTGGAGAAAAATGATTTTTCATGTTTTTCCTATATAACTATATGTAAACCAAGAGAACCCTGGGGGATGGCCAATTTTGACCCAGGGGACATAATTTGAACAAACTTGGTAGACATCCACTAGACAATGCTACATACCAAATATCAAAGCTGTAGGCATTGTGGTTTCTGAGAAGAAGATTTTTAAAGATTGCCTTTTTTACATATTAAGGGCCCCTGGGGCGGGGCTAATTTTGACCCTAGGGCCAACATATAAACAATACTGGTAAAGGTTATCTACACAATACTCCACACCAAATATCTAAGGTCTAGTCCTATTAGTTTTGGAGAAAATGATTTTTCATGTTTTTCCTACATAAATAAATGTTAAACAAGAGAACCCTGGGGCGTGGCCAAATTTGACCCACGCGACATAATTTGAACAAACATGGTAAACATCCACTAGACAATGCTACATACCAAATATCTAAGCTGTAGGCACTGTGGTTTCTGAGAAGAAGATTTTTAAAGATTTCCTATATAAGTATATGTAAAAGGTAGTGACCCCTGGGACGGGGCCAATTTTGACCCCAGGAAAATAATTTGAACAATTTTTGTAGAGTTCCATTAGAGAGTGCTAAATGCCAAATATCTAAGCTCTAGGCCTTGTGGTTTCAGACAAGAAGATTTTCAAAGTTTTTCCTTTAAGTTGCCATAGCAACCAGAGTTCTGCATGGAATTCAATTCTTTGAACAATTTTCAAAGGGGACCACCCAAGAAACATTCATGGGAAGTTTGGATGAAATTGGCTTAGCGGTATATGAGAAGATGTAGTTTAAAGTAAAAGTTTACGGACGAACGGACACCGGACAAATTGCGATTACAAAAGCTCGATTTGTCATTTTGTGATAGGTGAGCTACAGTACGCGCCAGGAGGAACTCACATTTTCCGCTTTATTTCGCGGACGCGGAAAAAAAAATATCCGCCGCGACATCGAGGAAAAAAACGGATTTCCTCGATGTCTCGACATCGCGAAATATCTCGGCGATATTTGACGACCAGCGCGAAAATAATTAGAGTCATAACTCACCTGGATAAGCTGAACATTTAATGAAATTATCGTAATGAAACTGTGCATTTTACGTGTGCCAATCATGTGACATTTGGTAAAATAAAAACCAAAATTTCTCATACATTTGCTGTGTAGGTTTATGTGTACTTCCGTCGTTGAAAACGCTCGTTATTGTATAGCAAAATCGATCAATAATTTTGTCAAGCGCATAGACGATACAGATGTCGCAGTAGGGTTTACATGTTGTATGTTTTCTTTAAATATAGGAAAGCAGTTTTAACACGTGTAAATCGAAAACCAGTCAATTTATTTTCTGAAAATAGGGTCAGCTGTTCCGAGAAACAATCTATACTTTCGGTTTTGAATTGTCATTCCTTTCGTTAACAAATACGAGCATTCGTAAACAAATGCATCAGAATGAGAGTTTAATGAGAGTTTTGTACATTTAAATGATATCTTAAAGCGTAAAATTCGCCGAAATGCGTGTAATCAGGAACTTTGTGAGCCTCGATACGTCAATTCTTACCTGTGAAAAAGTTCGCGGAACCATTTCGCGGACGTCCGCCGCGATATTTTGTGACCATGTCCGCGGCGGTCGTCCTCGAAATGCGGCGGATTTGGTCGCGTTTTAAGGAATGGGTAGTCCGCGACGACCTCGTGGAAAACGAGAGTTCCTCCTGGCACGTACTGTAAAAATAGGTCATGCGATGACATTTCTGAAATCGGAAAGAAAAACTGTGCACATTGTCCAAATTTCATTGCTGTAGCTAAAAAACAAAAAATTAGGTCAGTAGGTCAAAAATATAGGTCATGCTATGACATTTTTGAAATTGGAACAAAAAACTGTGTACGTGGTCCAAATTTCATTGCCATAGCTCCAAAAACAAAAAGTAGGTCAGTAGGTCAAAAATATAGGTCATGCCATGACATTTTCGAATTCGAAACAAGAAACTGTGCACACGGTCCAAATTTCATTGCTGTAGCTATAAAACAAAAAAGTAGGTCAGTAGATCAAAAATATAGGTCATGCTATGACATTTCTGAAATTGAAATGAAAAACTGTGCACACAGTCCAAATTTCATTGCTGTAGTGAAAAAACAAAAAAGTAGGTCAGTAGGTCAAAATATAGGTCATGCAATGACGTTTTTGAAATTGGAAGAAAAAACTGTATACATGGTCCAAATTTCATTGCCATAGCTCCAAAAACAAAAGGTAGGTCAGTAGGTCAAAAATATAGGTCATTCCATGACATTTTTGAAATCGAAATAAAAAACTGTGCACACAGTCCAAATTTCATTGCTGTAGCTCAAAACCAGAAAGTAGATCAGTAGGTCAAAAATATAGGTCATGCGATGACATTTTTGAAATCGAAACGAAAAAGTGTTGTTTTGTCTAAGTCTGATTAAAATCCAACCATAAATTACATAATTATGGCCAGTTTTAACAAAATTCAATGATTTGACTTTGACCGTCAAGGTCATTTAAAGGTTAAGGTCAAACTTGAAATAATGCCGGATTTGTCACAACTGTTGTTTAGTCCAAGTTTGAATTAAATCTATAAATAAATGAGAAAGTTATGACAATTTAAGCAAAATTCAATCATCTGACCTTGACGGTCAAGGTAATTTTAAGGTCATGGTCAAATCTGAGTTATTCAACATGTCGGTTTTGTCATAAGTGTTGTTTTGTCCAAGTATAAATCAAATCCAACCATAAATACTAATGTTATGGTCAATTTTAGCAAAATTCAATAATTTGACATTGAAGGTGAAGGTCATTTAAGAGTCAAGGTCAAGTTTAGTCTGGTCAGCTTGAAGGTCTGGTCCAAAGGGTTGTTGTGTCCAAGCATAATGAGAATCCACCTATTAATAATAAAGTTATGGCCAATTTAGCAAAATTCAATATTTTGACCTTGAATATGAAGGTCATTTATGAGTCAAGGTCAAGTTTAGTCTGGTCAGCTTGAAGGTCTTCTCCAAAGGGTTGTTGTGTCCAAGAATTAAGAGAAACCATCTACTAATAATAAAGTTATGGCCAATTTTAGCAAAATTCAATATTTTGACCTTGAATATGAAGGTCATTTAAGAGTCAAGGTCAAGTTTAGTCTGGTCATCTTAAAGGTCTTGTCCAAAGGGTTGTTGTGTCCAAGTATGAAGATAATCCATCAAGGAATAAAAAAATTATGATCAATGTTAAAGTTTTCGGACGGGAACGGCAACGGCAACGGCACCGGCAACTACACCATGACTATGACAATAATTTTTCATGTTTTTCCTATATAACTATATGTAAACCAAGAGAACACTGAGGCGCGGTCAATTTTGACCCAGGGGACATAATTTGAACAAACTTGATAGAGGTCCACTAGACAATGCTGCACACCAAATAGCCTTGCGGTTTCTGACAATAAGATTTTTTAAAGTTTTTCCTATATAACTCTATAGGAACATTGAATGTTATTGTTTTGAAATCTATTAATAGTAACAAATAACTGATAAGAGATACAGGTAACTTTTTTAAGGTTGGCAAAAATATGGCGGTTGATAAAAATGCAAAATATAGTAATTTTGTAATTACAGTTACAAAGTCATTTTTCATCAAATAATTCAATATTTTATATCATTTATAAGGTCTGTAAACTCATATTTTAAATATTAAAAAAATAATTGTCAAAACTGTTTACTTTTTTGTTTGTAAATGGTTAAACATAGTGAATCTGAGCTGCTAGAAAAATGCTGAAATGACAGGTATAAATTAGTTTAGTTTTTTTCTTTAAAAGCAAAAATTCAAAATCTGCTTATATTTTCAAAATATGAATTTAAAGAGCTTTCAAATGATATAAGAATCTTAAAATTCGGCTGACAAAGAAAAAAGTTATTTTAAATTAAAAATTCTGCTGCTATCAAATGTATATAAATATTGATTCCTTTTGCCAACCAGTAGTTCAGCTATATTTTGGTAACAGGTGCTTGTGATGTCATCAGTCAATGTGCCTATATAAAACATTTGACCCCTGGGGGGGCTGGGCCATTTTTGACCCAGGAGCCATGATTTGAACAAACTTGGTAGAGGTGCACTGGACAATGCTGCACACCAAATATCTAAACTCTAGGCATTGTGGTTTCAGACAAGAAGATTTTTAAAGTTTTTCCTATATAATTCTATGTAAAACTAGTGACCCCTGGGGCAGGGCCATTTTTGACCCAGCGGTCATGATTTGAACAAACTTGGTAAAGGTCCACCTGATGATGCTTCATACCAAATATCTAAGCTCCAGGCCTTGTAGTTCTGGAGAAGAAGATTTTTAAAGTTCCAACTTTGAAAATCTATTTTTAGCTCCTGTGGCCTAGAAATGCAATGGACCTGAACCATTTGAACAAATTTGGTAAAGCTTCATGCAAGTAACATTCCTGCCAATTTCAGCAAGATTGGCCCAGCAGTTCAGGAGAAGAAGTTGTTTGAAGAAAAAGTTGACCACGCACGACAGACGACGGACATCAGGCGATCACAAAAGCTGACCTTGAGCACTGTGCTCAGGTGAGCTAAAAATGAGTACAGGCCCATAACACTGCCAAAAATAAATCAAGCGGAATCTCCTGATTATATGCACAATTAGGCTTAGAGACAAACACTCCTGTTAAGTTTCAATGAAATCCCTAAAGCGGTTTTGGAGATGAAGCGAGGACAAGATTTTACCGGACAGATGGATGGACTGATGGACAGACAGTGTGATTACTTTATGCCTCCCTTCAGGAGATAAAAATGACGTCGCACGACACACACAGGCGATCACAAAAGCACACCTTGAGCATAAAGTGCTTAGGTGAGCTAAAAATGACACAGACATTTACAATACAGTCATGACATTTCATGAAATAATGTAGATGGTTTTAAAGTCAAGGTAAGCTCTTAACATTTCAGAAGCAATTCATCTGACTAGTCCATATGTGTAAATAAGGGTAAATATGGTATATCCCCCCAAACTCTGTTAAAATTCTGGCATTAACTTACCTATAAAAGTATGAGCAACCTCTAACACTGTTATGTGAAAAATGTTCTGTTGTTTTTTCATTGCCAAAATCTTCTAATGGGTCTGACCAGAGTAAATCACACATTGGACCAAATGCTGGAGGTTCTTTAAATCTGTCCAACTGTAACAGAAATATACTAAAAATCTTCATTTTGGTTGAAGAATAGGAAGAATTCCGTAATAAATCAGTTGTAATCATCATTTACAAATCCTTAAATGAAAACTTACATGCTGGGTAAACTAAATGTGTGCTTTACTTTCTTTCCTATAACATATGTAGTTATAAATATCTTCAGCCAAAGTAATAAATATAGCTTTTAACAGACAGCAACAATGCATGCCCTGTCAGTGAGAAACTAATATTTTCAGGCAAAATAGTTTCTCTGAAAATTTAACTTCCACAGAAATCAATCAACCAATATCTTGCACAACATGCAATCATTCCTCAGAGAAGATAACTTGTTTATACAAATGAAAGGAAAATCGGTAAACACCCCCACAGTGTCATGTATGTAGGGCAAACCTATTTTTAGCTGACATAACTTGAGCCTGTTTCCAATCTATGCACTCCTTAAAGCAGAGCCTGTTTCCAATCTATGCACTTCTTAAAGCAGGACAACTAAACAACAAAAGATAGGTTCTAAAGCTTGTCTGTGCACCTACTGCAGCTATCACTGAAGGTGATTAATACCCCGAAACAGTGCTTTCATACAGAAGAATGGAATGAGTACTTTGAAATGCTCACCCATGAATGGCTAACCCTAACCCTATTTATGGGTGAAAGTCAGTTGTCAATTTTTTTCTAATAATACAGATTTTTCTTGAAAGTTTTGAATAATAACAATGATATTAACACTGAAGTGCTAATAGAAATTTGCCTGATGTTGTATAGTATACAATATACAATTACATGTCTTTCTATCAGTATGTTTAGTTACATTTTACAAGCAATTCTTATCTCCCCTGCCTTGAAGCGTGACTAAAATGATTATTTACATGTTTTTTGTAATAATGCTACAAACCAGATAGTCCTTGTATTTCATAGTAGATCATTCAAAAGCTTTCTTACTTAACTCTATGTAAAGAACTGACATAGAGAGAAAAAAAAAACAAAAAAAAAACAAGAGGGCCATGATGGGCCGAATCGCCACCTGATAGACCATGAAACGAATATTGTGACATAATGAGGAGAGAATTGGTGAAAGACGTGCATGTGTCCCACACGTGCTGATTGGTGAAGTTTTAAACTTTACATGAAACGTTTTATAATTCCAGTTTACTCATTTGTCTGATGATAAAACATGGAAAATGTTACATTTCAAAGTCTTCGACTTTCGATAATTTTTTTTTGTCTTTGTAATTTAACATGAAACTCTTGTATGAAGTACAATTGAAATATGGATATCTGAAACATGTGTGTACGTTTTCATTTGGCTTGAAGGTAGTTTCCTTCAGAAATGTACAGTATAGAGTGGACTTTTTGTGTTAGGGGTATATGCTATTTGAGACAGTATTTAAGTACATAATGGTATGCAGTTAACCTGTGTTGTTAAATTATGTCCAGTACAGAATTTGAGAGCACGTTATGACACACAAGATAGGTGATCCACAGACCATGGACTGTACGTACTGAACTCAGCAGTTGGGAAGACCGAAGCAAACTTTGCAGACTAAGATCAGATGGCTATATAAACTATATATAAAATGAATTGACTATGGGGCGGGGTCAATTTGACCCCGGGGATCATGATTTGAGCAAACTTGGTTAAGGTCTACTAGGTCATGCTACATGCAAAATTTCTAAGCTCTAGGCTTTCTGGTTCTGGAGTAGAAGATTTTTTGAAGTTTTTCCTATATAAACTCTATATAAAATCAACTGACCCCCAGGCGGGGTCAATTTGACCCCGGGGATCATGATTTGAGCAAACTTGGTAGAAGTCTACTAGTTAATGCTACATGCAAAATATCTAAGCTCCAGGCCTGCAGTTCTGGAGAAGAAGATTTTTGAAGTTTTTCCTATATAAACTATATATAAAATGAATTGACTATGGGGCGGGGTCAATTTGACCCCGGGGATCATGATTTAAGCAAACTTGGTAAAGGTCTACTAGGTAATGCTACATGCAAAATATCTAAGCTCCAGGCTTTGTGGTTCTGGAGAAGAAGATTTTTGAAGTTTTTCCTATATAAACTCTATATAAAATCAATTGACCCCCGGGCGGGGTCAACTTGACCCCGGGGATCATGATTTGAGCAAACTTGGTAGAAGTCTACTAGGTAATGCTACATGCAAAATATCTAAGCTCCAGGCTTTGTGGTTCTGGAGAAGAAGATTTTTGAAGTTTTTCCTATATAAACTCTATATAAAATCAATTGACCCCCGGGGCGGGGTCAATCTGACCCCGGGGATCATGATTTGAGCAAACTTGGTTAAGGTCTACTTGGTTATGCTACATGCAAAATATCTAAGCTCTAGCCTTTGTGGTTCTGGAGAAGAAGATTTTTGAAGTTTTTCCTATATAAACTCTATATAAAATTAACTGACCCCCGGGCGGGATCAACTTGACCCCGGGGATCATGATTTGAGCAAACTTGGTAGAAGTCTACTAGTTAATGCTACATGCAAAATATCTAAGCGCCAGGCTTTGTGGTTCTGGAGAAGAAGATTTTTGAAGTTTTTCCTATATAAATTCTAAGTAAAATCTATTTACCCCCGGGGCTGAACCAGTTTGACCCCGGAAGTCATGATTTGAGCAAACTTGACAGAGGTCCCCTAGATGATGCTTCATACCAAATATGAAAGCTCTGGGCCTTGTTATTTCAGACAAGAAGATTTTTGAAATTTCCATTTTAAAAACACCTTTTAGGGCCTCACAGCCATATTGTGCATTGGACCGGAACCATTTGAGCAAACTTGGTAAAGGGACATCAAAGGACCATTAGTATGAAGTTATTTTAAAATTGGGCCAGGGGTTTAGGAGGAGATGTCATTTAAAGAAAATGTTGACGACGGACGACGGACGGACGACGGACGCCGGACACAAGGGTATCCTAATAGCTCACTCTGTCACTGCGTGACAGGTGAGCTAAAAACAACTGCAATAATGATTTTTGACCTTAGTGGCATGAATAACATCATTTTGTAAAATCAATCCTCTGTTCAATATTTAAAGCACTAGTCACCATGTATCTATATTTCAAGCTTCAGGTCAATCTGTCAAACAGTTTTGGAGTTCTGCTCCATACAATAAAAAATGCACCAAGAGGCCCATGATGGCCCTGGATCGCTCACCTGAGTACTTTGCTTGAGGGTCTACTGTTAAGCAAACATCAGATACAACATTACATTTTCTAACTGAAGAAATTCAAAGACCTCATATTTTATACAAAAAACAAGAACTGTCACTGTAAGATGACAATGCCCCTGAACGTGGTGCTTTGACCTTTGTGCTGAGAACCAGTCATTCAGTGGTCAAGGTCAAACAAATATAGGTCAGTGGGAAGGTCTTATCCAAAGGGGGTTGTGTCCAAGTATGAAGTAATTCCATTTACTAATAAGGAAGTAATAGGCAATGTTAAAGTTTTTGGACAATTGGATCTTCAAGATGAAGGTCATTCAGGGGTCAAGGTCAAACAAATATAGGTCAGTGGGAAGGCCTTGTCCAAAGGGGTGTTGTGTTTAAGTATGAAGTGTATCCACTTACTAATAAGGAAGTTATGGCCAAATATTAGTTTTTGGACAATTGGATATTCAGGGGTCAAGGTCAAATGATAAAAGGTCAGTGGGAAGGTCTTGTCCAAAGGGGTGTTGTGTCCAAGTATGAACTAAATCCACTTACTAAGTTATGGTCAATTTTGAAGTTTTTGGACAATTGGATCTTCAAGGTAAAGGTTATTCAGGGGTCAAGGTCAAATGATAAAAGGTCAGTGGGAAGGTCTTGTCCAAAGGGGTGTTGTGTCCAAGTATGAACTAAATCCACTTACTAAGTTATGGTCAATTTTGAAGTTTTTGGACAATTAGATCTTCAAGGTAAAGGTTATTCAGGGGTCAAGGTCAAACAAATATAGGTCAGTGGGAAGGCCTTGTCCAAAGGGGTGTTGTGTCCAAGTATGAAGTAAATCCACTTATTAATAAAGAAGTTATTGCCAATGTTAAAGTTTTTGGACTATTGGATCTTCAAGGAAAAGGTCATTCAGGGGTCAAGGTCAAATTAATATAGGTCAGTGGAAAGGTCTTGTCCAAAGGGGTGTTGTGTCCAAGTATGAAGTAAATCCATTCACTAATAAGAAAGTTATTGCAAATGTTAAAGTTTTCGGACGGACTGACCGACGGACAGTTCAAAAACTATATGCCTCCCTTCGGGGGCATAAAAATCCATGGGGCAGAGGCAATTTCATGATAACAGCTTGTGAGGAGATGTCATTTGAAGCCATATATTGAACAAAACCTATTTTTAGCTCCGGTGGCCATTTTGTTCAATGAACGAAAACCGTTCAAGCAATTTTTAAGCAGGGGTATGTAAGGAACATTTTCGTGAAATTTGATGGAAAATTACCTTGCCATTGAGGTGGAGATGCTGTTTGATTTCTTTTCTACTTTGAGCTTTTGCAGCCCTTATGTGCAATGGAGTAGAATGGATTGAGCAATTTTAGAAAAGGGCATTAAAAGGAACATTTCTGTCAAATTTGGTTTAAAAGGCCAAGTGGTTTTGGAGGAGATGTCATTTGAAGCAAAGTATTGACAAAAATCTATTTTTAGCTTCGGCGGCCATTTTGTTCAATGGAGCGGAACCATTTTAGCAATTTTAATAAAGGGTTATGTAAGGAACACTTCTGTGAAATTTGGTGGAAAATCTCCCAACCGTTTTGGAGGAGATGTTGTTTGAATTTTTTTCTATTTTTAGCTTTTGCAGCCCTTATGTGCAATGGAGCAGAAAGGTTTGAGCAATTTTAGAAAAGGCCAATATAAGGAAAATTTCTGTCAAATTTGGTTTAAAATGGCAAAGTGGTTTTGGAGGAGATGTCATTTGAAGCCAAATATTGATGAATATCTATTTTTAGCTCTGGAAGCCATTTTGTTCAATGGAGCGGAACCGTTTTAGCAATTTTCATAAAGGGCTATGTATGGAACATTTCTGTAAAATTTGGTGGAAAATCACCTAGCCGTTTAGGAGGAGATGTTGTTTGAATTTTTTTCTTTTTTTAGCTTTTGCAGCCCTTATGTGCAATGGAGTAGAACGGTTAGAGCAATTTTAGAAAAGGGCAATATAAGGAACATTTCTGTAAAGTTTGGTTAAAAATAGCTTTGTGGTTTAGGAGGAGATGTCATATAAAGTAAAAATGTTGACAACTGACGACGGATGACGGACACAGGGTGATCACAAAAGCTCACCCTGACCACTTGCTCAGGTGAACTAACAAGGCAGTCTGAAGACAGCTGTATCACCTGCCGCTTTAGAACATTTGAATAGATAACAAGTGTGAAGAGAGAAGGTTAGACCTCCCAATATGACATAGGATAATGATTTCTATAGAAAATGGGCAGCTACATTTGGACCTTACATTTGTAAATTATGGAATCATGAAGATGAAATTAATTTTAAAACCTTACCAATAATAAGGTATAAAGAAGAATCAAAATGTGGACATATTTGTAATATTTGACACCTACATGTGGCCTTGACCTTGGTGTAGTGACCTGGTTGTTGCTCTGTGCACATCATCTTGATCATTTGTGCCAAGTTATTATAAAACCTTTCAAGCTGTAAAAGTTATGGAGCATACATGAAATGTGGGCTTTTTTAAATATGACCTTGACCTTGGGGGTAGCGACCTGGTTTTGTGCTCTGCACTTTTTCCTCTCATAATGGTATTTATGTCTGTCAAGTTATTTTAAAAACTTTCAAATAGTTTAATAGTAACGGAGCAGACACAAAATGTGGAATATTTTTATACAATACCTTTAAGTGTGACCTTGACCTTAGGGGTACCGACCTGGTTGTTGCACTCTGCTCATCATCTCATAATGGTATTTATTTGTGCCAAGTTATTTAAAAAAATTTCAAACAGTTTAAAAGTAACAGAGCGAACACAAAATATGGAATATTTTTATATATGACCTTTAAGTGTGACCTTGACCTTAGGGGTAGTGACCTGGTTGTTGTGCTCTGCAAATGTCTCATAATGGTGATCATTTGTGCCAAGTTATTTAAAAACTTTCAAGCAGTTTAAAAGTTATGGAGCGAAACGAAAACATTACAGACGGACAGACTGACAGAAAGACAGATGGAGGCAATTCCTATAATCCTCTCCCTGCTACGCAACAGGGGATTAACAAGAACACCGCTGGGCAGAGCATTATATGCCCAAAGGGTGTTTTTTCTAAGTTTGATGTATTTGTGATATTAGGGAGGAAACCCTAGGCTTTGGAATTAAATGATTTGCTTTAAATTTTGAATTTTTGTTTCTGATTTTTGTTTTTATTTTTAACATTTTATAATTTTAATTTTAGAGTTTTATAGATCTTTATATCTGAATTTTAGGTTTTATATATAATTAATTAATAACTACTAATTTTATTATTTTGTCAGTCTTTTAGAAGTTATGATGTTCAGGCTGTGATGCATGGGTTATCAAGTTATAGCGCAGAAATGTTGATTGTTTAGTTGATTGTCACCTTGACCTTTTGTGTACTTACCCAAACAAGAGGGTCCATGGGACCCTGGGTCGCTCACCTGCCAACAACTGCTCAATGGTTGCAAGAGTCAGTGGATGCAAATACAACTGCCAATTGATTAAAAGTGTGCAGGCAATTATGACCATGGGGTCATCTTTGGTAGAGTTTCACTAGATGTTGTGCGTCATCAGGATTGTTAAAGCACAACGTGGACTATAATGGACTGAGCCTCATAAAAAATATATCAGGCACATATACACATGATACCTAACATGTTCAAAGTTTCAAAGCAGTATCTTGAAAAATGTAGAAGTTTGTGCCGCAATATTTTTTTAAAAATCCTGCCGTTATACAAAAAACTAGGTTGCTGTGAACTGAATGTTGGAACACCGTTCCAAACAGGGATTATGTACATGACACATGTTCACTCTATTGCCAATTCTTCTAATTATTTTAAAATCCAACCATAGATGCAAAAAATATATAGGCAAGACACAAACTATCAGCAGTAAGGCCTATATAGCAGAACTTACTTAGTTCAGAGGGTTGCTGTGACATGGATCTTGGAGGGAGGAACATGGGTTTCGAGTGTAACACATACTTATTTTAATTTTTGGTTGTAAAGGTTGCAGAGACTTTCAGTCTTTAAGTAATGTTATTTATAATACTAGAACTTTTATTAAAATACAATGTACATAATTATAAAGAAAAAGATTCATAACGGAAAAAAATGTGTAAATGAAATCTTTAATAAAATAGAACAATATTAGCCCTTCAAAATTATTTTTCCCTGACTTTTCACTAACTTTTCTGGATTTTTTTTTTTCACTGACCAATTTCAAAATTCCCTGACAATTCCCTGACCTTGAAAAAAAAATCAAATTTCCCTGACTTTTCAAGTCCCCTGGCAACCCTGCAAGATCTTATATTAACTCAAGTATTGTACAAGTCTGATTAAATTCAAATCAAAAATGAAGCTGCTATTGTGCAGACAAGGTCTAAATAGTTAATTTTGGCACTTTCAGGGGCCATAACTCTGGAACCAATAATGCAATAAGGCAATTTGAAGAAAGGAACCAAGATCTTATGGTAATGAAAGTGAAGATCAGACCAAAATTAAGACCACTAGAGTGCAGAAAAGCTTTTATCATAACTTGACCTAGTGACCTAAATTTCAAAGTCACATGACCCAGTTTCAAACTTGACCTAGATATCATTGAGAAAAAACATTCTGACCAAGTTTGAAGAAGCTCTGACAAAAATTAAGACTACTACAGTTTCTATAATTTGACCTAGTGACCTAGTTTTCAAGGTCACATAACCCAGTTTCGAACCTGACCTAGATATCATTGAGATACACATTCTGACCAAGCTTGAAAAAGATTGGACCAAAATTAAGACTGCTAGAGTGCCGACAAGCTTTTTCTAAAATTCGAACTAGTTACCTTGTTTTTAATGTAACATGACCCAGTTACGAACTTGACCTAGATATCATCGAGATAAATAATCTGACCAACTTTGAAGAAGCTCGGACCAAAATTAAGACCGCTAGAGTGCAGAGAAGCTTTTTCTATAATTTGACCTAGTGACCTAGTTTTAAGGGTGAGATGACCCAGTTATGAACCTGACCTAGATATCATTGAGATAAACATTCTGATTAAGTTTGAAGAAGCTCTGACCAAAATTAAGACTTCTAGAGTGCGGACAAGCTTTTTCTATAATTTGACCTTGTGACCTAGTTTTGAGGATCACATGACCCAGTTTCGAACTTGATCTAGAAATCATTTGGATTAACATTTTGACCAAGTTTGAAGAGGATCGGACCAAAATTAAGACTGCTAGAGTGCAGAGAAGCTTTTTCTATAATTTTGCCTAGTGACCTAGTTTTTAGGGTGAGATGACTCAGTTATAAACCTGACCTAGATATCATTGAGATAAACATTCTGACCAAGTTTGAAAACGCTCGGACCAAAATTAAGACTGCTAGAGTGCGGACAAGCTTTTCCTATAATTTGACCTTGTGACCTGGTTTTGAAGGTCACATGACCCAGTTTCGGACTTGATCTAGATATCATTGAGATTAACATTTTGACTAAGTTTGAAGAAGATCAGACCAAAATTAAGACCGCTATAGTGCAGACAAGCTTTTTCTATAATTTGACCAAGTGACCTAGTTTTAAGGGTGAGATGACCCAGTTATGAACTGGACCTAGATATCATTGAGATAAATATTCTGACCATATTTAAAGAAGATCGCACCAAAATTAAGACTGTAAGAGCGCAGACAAGTTTTTTCTATAATTTGACCTTGTGACCTAGTTTTAAGGGTGAGATGACCCAGTTATGAACTTGACCTAGATATCATTGAGATAAACATTCTGACCAAGTTTGAAGAAGATCAGACCAATATTAAGACCGCTAGAGTGCGGACAAGCTTTTTCTATAATTTGACCAAGTGACCTAGTTTTAAGGGTGAGATGACCCAGTTATGAACTTGACCTAGATATCATTGAGATAAACATTCTGACCATGTTTAAAGAAGATCGCACCAAAATTAAGACTGCTAGAGTGCGGACAACAATTGTGAACGGACGGACGGACGGACGAAAGGCGATCACAAAAGCTCACCCTGTCACTATGTGACAGGTGAGCTAAATAGTCTAGGGTCATGTTATCAATGATGCCAATTATCCTAAGAAGTTTGAAGTGTGTATGGGAAGTACCGTAAATGCTCGAATATAGTACCCACTTTTTTCCAAGACAAGAGGGCCATGGCCCTAGATCGCTCACCTGAGTATTTTGGCTGTACAGTAGGTTTGCAGTTAAGCAGTATTTCATGTTTTAATTGAAAATATGTAAGTAATGTAAATATAAATATGTAAATATGTAAAATGTCAGTCAATAAATAAAGGCTCTATGACAAAAAAGTAGAAATATCTATCATAAGCTAGGGTGACCTTGACCCAGTGACCTAAAACCCTACCCATGGGTAGAGGTCCACGCAAGGAACCTATATATTGAATATCAAAGATATTGGTCTATAAGTGAAGGCTTTATGAGGTACAGTAGATAAATCTATTTTTAGCCTCCGTGACCTTTAACCTAATGTAATAATTCAAAAAAGCTTGATAAAGCTTGTTTCATACCAAATCTTAGATCTCAGGGCCTTGTGGTTTCAGACAAAAAGATTTTTAAAGTTTTACTATGTAAAATCAAATACCCCTGGGTAGGGGCCAAATTTGACCGCAGAGGCATAATTTGAACAAACTTGGTAGATATGACAATGCTACGTACCAAATCTTAAGGTTAAGGGCCTTGTGGTTTCAGACAAGAAAATTTTTTTTAAGTTTCACTTTAAAAGCCTATGTAAAATGCATTGACCCCCAGGGCAGGGCCAAATTTGACCCCAGGTGTATAATTTGAACAAACTTGGTAGAGGTCCACAAGACAATGCTACATACCAAATCTTAAGGCTCAGGACCTTGTGGTTTCAGACAAGAATATTTTCAAAGTTTTCCCTATGTAAAATAAGTTGACCCCCTGGGAGGGGCCAAATTTGACCCCAGGGGCATAATTTGAACAAACTTGGTAGAGGTCCACAAGACAATGCTACATACCAAATCTAAAATCTCCGGTCTTGTGGTTTCAGATAAGAAAATTTTTAAAGTTTTACTATATAAACTATGTAAAATTCATTGACCCCAGGGGTGGGGCCAAATGTGACCCCAGGGGCATAATTTGCACAAACTTGATAGAGGACCACTAGACAATCTTCATACTAATCTTAAGGCTCTGGGCCTTGTGGTTTCAGACAAGAAGATTTTCAAAGTTCTTCCTTTAAGTTGCCATAGCATCCAGAGTTCTTGATGGAATTGAATTCTTTGAACAACTTTGGTAGAGCTTCATGCAAGGAACATCCCAGACAAGTTTCATCAAATTTGGCCCAGAGGTTTCAGAGGAGATGTTGTTTGAATGAAATTGTTGACGGACGACGGACAAAGACCCGTCACAATAGCCCACCATGAGCCAAAGGTTCAGGTGAGCTAAAAACTATATGCCTCCCTTCGGGGGCATAAAAACAAGTGATATTGGGGAAAACATGTATGCCCCCTCCCCTCAACCTTGTCTTTTTGACTTCAACCCAGGGACCGTGTGAGCTTCACCTTTTCATAACTGGGTGCAAAATCTTTCACCACCCTGTAGAATTTGAGGTGTTCTTTGTTTTATCATAAACTGTTTTCAAAATGCAGGTCCCTGTGAGCTTAACCTTCTACCCAGTTGGCCCAAAAATGAAAACTGTTCATGTCAAGTTATCATCCCCAACCATCCTGTAAATTTTAAATGTCCAGGGTTCAGCTGTTCTTGAGTTATAGACTGAAAATTAATTTTGCAATACAAGACTACTTAAGATTGGCCTTTGACCCAGACCATCTATTTAACTTTAGTCCTGACTTCCATTTTTTTAAACTAATTTCTTTTCTAAGTGCAGGCCCCTCTATGCTTGCCCAAAATCACAACAATTCATCTTTTCATCATGCTCAACAATCCTATAAAGTTTAGGAGCCCCAACTTCAATTATTAAATTGAAAACAGGTTTTAAAGTTCAGACCCCATGAGTTTGGCCTTCGATCCATAAAGCCTAACAAGAGCACTGCTGGGCGGAGCATTATATGCCTGAAGGGTGTTTTTTCTAATAATGATACATTTGTGATATAAGGGAGGAAACCTTAGGCTTTAAACGTAAATGATTTGCTTTAAATTTTGAATTTTTTTACCTTTGACCTACTGACCCTAAAATTAATAGGGGTCATTCACTCAATATGTGCAACCATTATATGAATTTTCTATGACAAATGGTTGACTGGTTACAAGTTGTAAATGATTCTAAACATTTAGGTCTCTGTAACTCTGACCTTTGACATTCTGATCTCAAAATGTATAGGGGTCGTCCACTCAATGTGTGCAATAGTGATATAAAGTTTGAAGTCTCTATAACAAATGATTGTCAAGTTACAAGATGGAAACAGTTTTCAATACTTTGATCACTGTGACCTTGACCTTTGACCTACTGACCCCAAAATCAAATGGGGTCATTCACTCAATGTGTACAATAATTACATGACATTTGAAGTCTGTAAGACAAATGGTTGTCAAGTAACACAGTGTAAATGATTCTAAACATTTAGGTCACTGTGACCCTGACCTTTGACAAACTGACCTCAAAATGTATATGGGTCATCATTCAATGTGTACAATCATGAAATAAAGTTTGAAGTCTCTAGATCAAATGACTGTCAAATTACATGGCGGAAATGGTTTTCAATGTTAAGGTCTATGTGACCTTGACCTTTGACCTACTTACCCCAAAATCAATAGTGGTCATTCACTCAATGTGTACAACCATTACATGAATTTTGAAGTCTCTAAGACAAATGGATGAGTTACAGAGTGTAAATTATTCTAAACATTTCGGTCACTGTGACCTTGACCTTTGACATACTGACCCCAAAATCAATAGGGGTCATTCACTCAATGTGAGCAAACCATTTTATGAATTTTGAAGTCTTTATGAAAAACGGTTGTCAAGTTACAGAGTGTAAATGATTCTACATATTTAGGTCTCTGTGACCCTGACCTTTGACCTACTTAACCCAAAATGTTTACAGGTCATCCACTCAATGTGTGCAATCATGATATTAAGTTTGAAGTCTCTATAAAAAACGATTGTCAAGTTACATGGGGGAAATGGTTTTCAATGTTAAGGTCACTGTGACATTGACCTTTGACCCCAAAATGTATCAGGGTCATTCAATCAATGTGTGCAATCATGATATAAAGTTTGAAGTCTCCAAACTAATGATTGTCGAGTTACATGACAGAAATGGTTTTCAATGTTAAGGTCTATGTGACCTTGACCTTTGAGCTACTGACTCCAAAATTAATTGGGGTCATCCACTCAATGTGGGCAATAATCACGTGAAGGTAAAAGACTGTTGGTGAAAAAGTACTCAAGTTATTCCCAGGAAACCAAATTGCTAACGGACGGACGGACACCCTGGACCATAACATAATGTCCCTTCGGGCATATAAAAATCAAATTGAGTTATATTTTCATGGTGCTATACCATTCTGTTAAGTCTGAGAGACATTAAGTTCAGCTGATCTTAAAAAGACAAATTACCTTTCTGATATCATCTAAACTGTGAATTTCTGGCGAAAGCCCACCATGTACACACAGGAATTGTTGATTCATTAAAGCTGACAGAGGCAGACAGTCGAACGCATCCATGCATGCATCATAAACCCGTTCTGAATACTTTATTTTACCTGAAATTCAGAATCAAAGAATACAATTACACAAAATGTACAAACAATGCAACCAAGAAAAGTTTATGTGACAACATTATTACAGAGAATGCAGTGTGGACTTACATTCTGAATCATTTAGAGTCGAACGGTAGAAATAAAAAGGTCTTTCTACTCTCTCTTTTTACTGTTGGTGAAGTCTTTTTATTTCTGACAAAAAAAACACTCTTTGCATATGTCACATTTCATGGGGACATAATTTGAACAAACATGGTAAACATCCACTAGACAATGCTACATACCAAATATCTGAGCTGTAGGCATTGAGATTGCCAGTAAGAAGATTTTTAAAGATTGCCTTTTTTAAATATTAAGGGCCCCCGGGGCGGGGCAAATTTTGACCCCAGGGCCAACATATAAACAATACTGGTATAGGTTATCTGCACAATACTCCACACAAAATATCTAAGGTCTAGTCCTATTAGTTTCGGTGAAAAGTGACTTTTAATGTTTTTCCTATATAAGCATATGTAAACCAAGAGAACCCTGGGGCGTGGCCAATTTTGACCCAGGGGACATAATTTGAACAAACTTAGTAGACATCCACTAGACAATGCTACATACCAAATATCAAAGCTGTAGGCATTGTGTTTTCTAAGAAGAAGATTTTTCAAGATTTCCTTTTTTACATATTAAGGGCCCCTGGGGCAGGGCCAATTTTGACCCCAGGGCCAACATATAAACAATACTGGTAAAGGTTATCTACACAATACTCCACACCAAATATCTAAGGTATAGTCCTACTAGTTTTGGAGAAAAATGATTTTTCATGTTTTTCCTATATAACTATATGTTAACCAAGAGAACCCTGGGGCGTGGCCAATTTTGACCCAGGGGGCATAATTTGAACAAACTTCGTAGACATCTACTAGACAATGCTACATACCAAATATCAAAGCTGTAGGCACTGTGGTTTCTGAGAAGAAGATTTTTAAATATTTCCTATAGAAGTCTATGTAAAAGGAAGTGACCCCTGGGACGGGGCCAATTTTGACCCCAGGGAAATAATTTAAACAATTTTTGTAGAGTTCCATTAGAGGGTGCTAAATGCCAAATATCTAAGCTCTAGGCCTTGTGGTTTCAGACAAGAAGATTTTCAAAGTTTTTCCTTTAAGTTGCGATAGCAACCAGAGTTCTGCATGGAATCAAATTCTTTGAACAATTTTGGTAGAGCTTCATGCAAGGAACATTTCTGTGAAGTTTTGTTGAAATTGGTCCAGTGGTTTAGGAGGAGATGTTCTTTAAAACAAAAGTTTACGCACGCACGGACGCACGCACGGACGACGGACATTGACTGATCACAATACCTCACCTTGTGCACTACGTGCACAGGTGAGCTAATAACTCTATATAAAACATTTGACCCCTGGGGGCCATTTTTGACCCAGGAGCCATGATTTGAACAAACTTGGTAGAGGTCCACTGGACAATGCTGCACACCAAATATCTAAACTCTAGGCCTTGCAGTTTCTGACAAGAAGATTTTTTAAAGTTTTCCCTATATAACTCTATGTAAATCAAGTGACCCCCAGGGCGGGGCCATTTTTGACCCAGGAGCCATGATTTGAACAAACTTGGTAGAGGTGCACTGGACAATGCTGCACACCAAATATCTAAACTCTAGGCCTTGTGGTTTCAGACAAGACGATTTTTAAAGTTTTTCCTATATAATTCTATGTAAAACTAGTGACCCCTGGGGCAGGGCCATTTTTGACCCAGGGGTCATGATTTGAACAAACTTGGTAAAGGTCTACCTGATGATGCTTCATACCAAATATCTAAGCTCCAGGCCTTGTAGTTCTGGAGAAGAAGATTTTTAAAGTTCCAACTTTGAAAATCTATTTTTAGCTCCTGTGGCCTAGAAATGCAATGGACCTGAACCATTTGAACAATTTTGGTAAAGCTTCATGCAAGTAACATTCCTGCCAAGTTTCAGCAAGATTGGCACAGCAGTTCAGGAGAAGAAGTTGTTTGAAGAAAAAGTTGACGACGCACGGACGGACGGACGACAGACATCAGGCGATCACAAAAGCTCACCCTTGAGCACTTTGTGCTCAGGTGAGCTAAAAAGATGGTGTTATATCACGTGTAAAGATCATAGGTCATGGGAAGTGTGATTGACAGGTTGTTCCTTTGAGGGTAGGTTTCAAAACAATGTTATGTACAAAGATAAGGCACCATAAATTTAAAGTCATCTTGTCAAATTAGAGCACGTTGAAAAACATTTATTTTTGGAGCTATAGTTATAATGGCCGCCGCGTTCCCCCGCGAAAAACAAGTACCTCATTTTCTTGATAACTTAAATACAGTCTTCGGTATTGTCCGCGGTGGACACAACTGGACACTGCGGATTGCGGAGGAAATTAACCCACTTATCGCGAACGTCTGCCCCGTTTGTCCGCGATAAATAAAACCACCGCGGAAAAAGCAAAATTGACGCTGAGCATACGGTAGATGGTGCTTCATATCAAATATCTTAGCTCCAGGCCTTGAGGTTTAGGAGAAGAAGATTTTTAACACGAGGGCTCACCTGAGTACTTTGCCTGAGGGTCTACCGTTAAGCAAACATCAGATGCAACATTACATTTCAAACTGAAGATATTCAAAGATCTCATATTTTATACAATTTCTTGATAACAGCTTGTGAGGCCATTTGAAGCCATATATTGAACAAAACCTATTTTTAGCTCCGGTGGCCATTTTGTTCAATGAACCAAAACCGTTTAAGCAATTTTAAAGCAGGGGTATGTAAGGAACATTTCCGTGAAATCTGATGGAAAATAACCTTGCCATTGAGGAGGAGATGCTGTTTGATTTCTTTTCAACTTTTAGCTTTTGCAGCCCTTATGTGCAATGGAGCAGAATGGTTTGAGCAATTTTAGAAAAGGGCATTATAAGGAACATTTCTGTCAAATTTGGTTTAAAATGGCCAAGTGGTTTAGGAGGAGATGTCATTTGAAGCCAAATATTGACGAAAATCTATTTTCAGCTCTGGCGGCCATTTTGTTCAATGGAGCAAAACCATTTTAGCAACTTTAATAGAGGGCTTTGTAAGGAACATTTCTGTGAAATTTGGTGGAAAATCTCCCAACCGTTTAGGAGATGTTGTTTGAATTTTTTTCTATTTTTAGCTTTTGCAGCCCTTATGTGCAATGGAGCAGAAAGGTTTGAGCAATTTTAGAAAAGGCCAATATAAGGAACATTTCTGTCAAATTTGGTTTAAAATGGCGAAGTGGTTTTGGAGGAGATGTCATTTGAAGCCAAATATTGACGAAAATCTATTTTTAGCTCTGGCAGCCATTTTGTTCAATGGAGCCGAACCGTTTGAGCAATATTAATAGAGGGCTATGTATGGAACATTCTGTAAAATATGGTGGAAAAACACCTAGCCGTTTAGGAGGAGATGTTTGATTTTTTTTATTTTTTTAGCTTTTGCAGCCCTTATGTGCAATGGAGTGGAACGGTTTGAGCAATTTTAGAAAAGGGCAATATAAGGAACATTTCTTTAAAGTTTGGTTAAAAATAGCTTTGTGGTTTAGGAGGAGATGTCATATAAAGTAAAATGTTGATGATGGATGACGGACGCCGGGTGATCACAATAGCTCACCGTGAGCATTTCCTCAGGTGAGCTAAAAATGAAGCAACTTACATTCCTGTTTGAATGTGAAGTATTCTGTTAAGTGTCGACACTCATGGTTGCCCCTCAACAGGAAGAATGTGTTGGGATATAATATTTTCAAAGCCCATAGGTATAATACACACTGAAAGAAAACAAGTTATCTATATAATGCAAACATACTAGCTCCAACAAATGATAAACAGCAATTCAAATCATTTGCAGCAAATTAATTTTACCATGCACATGGAATTTATGCAAAAACAAGAAAAAAAGCATTGAAGAATAGATGCAATATACACCAGTCATTCTAGGCAAACTGATGATGCCAAACATTTCACATGGCCCAGCAAATATTTGGAAATCATCAAATTCAGGAAGAATATTTTTACAACTCTGTGTTGAAAATGACACTAAAAGACTTTTACCAATACACTACTAAGTACAGTACATGCCAGGAGGAACTCTCGTTTTCCTCGAGGTCGTCGCGGATTTTATTCCGTAAAACGCAACAAAATCCACCGGATTTAGAGGATCCCCGCCGCAGACATGGTCACCAAATATAGCGCCGGACGTCCGCTAAATTGTTCCGCAATCTTTTTCACAGGTAAATATTGATATCGAGGTTCTCACAGTTCCTGATTACATGCATTTCGGCAAATTTAACGCTTTAAAATATCAAATAAATGTATAAAACTCTCATTCTGGTGCATTTGTTTATGAATGCTCCTATTTGTTAACGCAAACAATGACAATTCAAAGCAATTGCTTCTTGAAACAGCTGACAGTATTTTCAGAAAATAAACTGACTGGTTTCCGATTGATACGTGTTAAAAATGCTTTCCTATTTAGAGAAAACATAAACCCTGCTGCGACATCTGTATCGTCTAGGCAATTGGCAAAAATTATTGATCGATTTTGGTATATAATAACAAGCGTTTACAAAATTACAACAACGAAAGTACACAATAAACCTACACAGCAAATGTATTTGAAATTTGGTTTTAATTTTACCAAAAGACATAATTGGTAGAAGTAAATTGCACAGTTTCATTATCGACGTTTCATTAAATGTTCAGTTAATCAAGGTAAGTTATGACCTTAATTAATTTCGTGCTGGTCGTCAAATATCCCCCAGATATTTCGCGATGTCGAGACATCAGGGACGTCCGTCTTTTTCCTCGTGGTTGCGGCAGATATTTCTTTTTCCGCATCCGCGCAAAAAAGAAGAAAATGTGAGTTCCTCGTGGCGCGTACTGTACTTATTTTCTGCAGGAACTTTATTTCTGCTATATCTGTGGAAGACAACAAGACTGCAGATTTAAAACTCACATAAATTTAAGCCATTTTCTCTGTATTTTATCAGTACATTTGCATGTTACATAGTTTTCTTCCGGTATTGTGTAACACACTGCCCTGTTATTGGTTTTTGTACTGATTGATGTTGTTTGTTTGGGTTTAACACCGATTTCGACATCTAGGTTATATCTCGGCCGTCAGTCCACCTAACCGTTTTACCTGGATAACTAACCAGTAATTACCAATTTCTCCGCAAGTGACTGACTACTGTTCCCACATGATCTACTCTGAATCAGCGGTGAGAGACAAATGAACATTGGACACAATGTCTGAGATCAATTGTCACGGAGAAATTTTGCCCTGCCCTGGGGTTGAACCAGCGACTCATGGATTACTAACCCTAACCCTAAGCGGGCAGACAGATTGATGGTTTTGCAACTACCATTTTATCTAGGCACTTATAATGCGCTATGACCATTCCATATAATTAACAAACACTTGACAATTAGTTTGTTTTGAATTGAACTTAAAATCTGCAATAAACAATCTTTTTATCTGTACAATCTATTGGGTACATATTGCCAAATGATCCATCCAATGTCAAGTAAATCAAGATTTTTTTTGCAGGGGCTCAAAAGGTGCGATTAAATCCATTGTTAAGATTATCTCAATTACCTGTGCATGTCATCTTAAAAGGAATTGTTTAGCCTATTAAACAAGAGGGATATGATGGCCCTAGATCGCTCAACTGAATACTTTGTCTTTGGGTCTGCTGTTGAGCAAACATCAGAAGCTTTTTTAAGATTCTCCCTATATAAATCTTTATGAATTCAAGTGACTCCCAGGATAGAGCCAATTTTCAATTAATGGGTATAATTTGAACAAAATTTGTAGAAGACCTCTAGCTGATGCTCCATTAAAAATATCTAAGGCTTTGTGGTATCAGACAAGAAGTTTTTTAAAGTTTTGCCTATATAAGCCTATGTAAAATCAACTGACCCCCTGGGGCAGGGCCAAATTTGACCCCATGGGGCATAATTTGAACAAACCTGGTAGAGGTCCACTACACAATGCTACATACCAAATCTTAAGGCTCAGGGCCTTGTGGTTTCAGACAAGAAGATTTTCAAAGTTTTCCTTAAATAAGTCTATGTAAAATCAATTGACACCAAGGGCATTGCCAAATTTGACCCCAGAGAACTTGGTAGAGGTCCAGTAGACAATGCTACATACCAAATATAGACTTGCTCGGGACAAGTGTTTTCCACTGACCTCGAGGTATGAACTTGACCTTTGACCTAAAGACCTGGTTCATGCATAAAACACTATGTTTCATGATGGTTAATGTTAGTATCAAGAATTACTAAAATCCTTCCATGCATGTAGAAAAAATGCTCCGGACAAAATCTGACATTTCATCATCTCTAGTGACCTTGACCTTATATATATATGGACCAGGATTATGCATGTAAAGCTCAGTCTCATGTAGCAAACATTTGTGAAAGAATCCCTCAATTCATGATGACTAAATGGTCCATACTCACATTATCATATTTTTATCTGACTTTTGACCTCTGTGTGTGACCTTGACCTTGGCCAAAGGGACCTAAATTTTGCATGTGACACTCCGACTCACAATGATGAACATTAATGCAAAGTTATATTAAAATCTCTCAATGCATGTAGAATTTTTTGCTCCGGACATGTGTTTTCCACTGACCTCTAGGTCTGACCTTGACCTTTGACCTAGAGACCTGGTTCATGCGCACAACACTACAATTCATAATTGTGAACTTTTGTATCAAGTAATACTAAAATACCCCCATGGATGTAGAAGATATGCTGTGGACAAAATGTGGACATTTCATCATCTCTAGTGACCTTGACCTTGCATATATGGATCAGGATTTATGTGTGTAATGCTCAATCTCATGATGGCAAACATTTGTGATAGAATCCCTCAATTCATGATGACTAAATGGTCCATACTCACATTCTCATATTTTTATCTGACTTTTGACCTCTGTGTGTGACCTTGAACTTAGCCACAGGGACCTAAATTTTGCATGGGATACTCAGCCTAACAATAGTAAACATTTATGCCAAGTTAAGCGTTTTTCTCTCCTTTCTATGTGTGACTTTGACCTTTGACTTAGAAACCTGGTTTAGGCCCCCAACACTACCCCACAAGATGGTGAACACAGGTATTAAGTATCATTTAAATCCATCCATGCACATTGAAGATATGCTCTGGACAAAAATGGACGCCGCCCGCCCGCCATGGGCGTTCCCATAATAGGTCCCGTTTTTCAAACGGGAGTATAAACATTTAAAAAGGACAATACAAAGCTCATTTCTCTCAAATTTTATTGTAAATGAGCCAGTGGAATGGGAGGAGAAGTTGTTTGAAGTCAATTTTTGGACAACAGATGGACAAAGGATGACACACAAACAAGAGGGTAATGATGGCCCTATATCACTTACCTTCGTATGACTGCTTTTAATTAAGTTGTTTATGGACCTGTTTAATTGACCCCAGATGACCCATATTAGAACTGGACCTAGAAATTATCGAAACAACCTTTCTGACAAATTTCCAGGATATTTGGGCTGAAAATGTTACCTCTACAGTGTTAAAGTATTTCCATATTTGGGCTCTGTGACCTAGTTTTTGACCCCAAATGACCCATATTCGAAATTGAGCTAGAAATCATCGAAACAACCTTTCTGACATATTCCAGAATATTTGGACCAAAAAGTAGCCTCTAGACTGTTAACAAGATTTTTCTATTTTTGGGCCATTTGACCTAGTTTTTCATCCCAGATGACCCCTATTCAAACTTGTTCGAGTAATTACTGGGAAAAACATCCTGACCAAGTTTCATGACAATTTAGGCAAAAATGTGACCACTAGGGTGTCATCAAACTAAGTGTGGACGGACGACAGATAATGGACACTATTCCATCCTTATAAATAACCATGAGCTTATGGCTAAAAAGCATCCTAAAAGCATTACCTGACCAAAAGTCAGGTGAGATAAACAACAAGATTAAAATAGTTGTGGGCATGCCATTTGTTTATGTACATAAAAGATTTACACAGTTTTAAACAGAGGCAAGTACAGCAAAAACTACCATTTTCAACTTCCTTTTACAGGCATGACATGAAACTTATTGTAGGTACATAATCATAACTATTTAATTTTTCTTGTCTCAGTGGTAGACAAGTTCTTAAGATACATCTTCAAGACAAATACTGACTGTGAAAGATTAAAAAAAACTAGAACTGTGTCCATAGGACACGGATGCCCCCACTATGCATAAGTGCTCATAAACAAGAGCATGTATATTCTGTATGTAAGATTTAGGTGGGGAACAATTTTTTTCTGTAGTTGCAAATGAATTGAGGTGTTTTGTATATTATTAATGCTGTCCTTTTATTTCAAAATTAGATATTTTATACTGAAACAAGGGCTGTCGGATGGACAGCACACTTGACTATTCTTAGTGCTTGAAGGTATAAAAAATTTCTATATGGTATATAGTGAAAAAATCAACAAAGGGCCATAATTCTGTTAAATTTGGTTGCAGCAAAAATTCCTTCCTTTACTACCATCTACACATTAAGGTTGTTCATCCCTGGAAGTTTAAGCAAAATCTGCCATCCAGTTTAAGAGGAGTTGCGTTCACAAAATTTCTACATAGTATAAAGTGAAAAAAAAATAAACAAAGGGCCATAATTCTGTTAAATTTGGTCGCAGCAAAAAATTCCTTCCTTTACTACCATCTACACATTAAGGTTGTTCATCCCTGGAAGTTTAAGCAAATTCTGCCATCAGGTTTAAGAGGAGTTGCATTCACAAGATTTCGGGACGTACGGACAGACGTACGGACGGACGGACGGACAAGTGCAACGCTATATGCTCCCCACTTTGTGGTGACATAAAAACAGTAAGACAGGTATTCATAAATATGTCTTTCAAAGTCAGAGGACACTGGTTAATATTACCATGGACAGAGTTACCAACCTAGCTTCTACAATATCAGCAGTTTTTGATGACGTAGTGTTATCGGTGGTTCCCACTGGTTCCTGTTTACATGCATATACGCTACGAACGCGAGGAATCAACATGATGCAATGCGGAGGTTAACAAAGGTCATTTTGGTAAAAACGTCAACAGAATTTCGGCTGCATTATCAGGTGTTTCGTTTCAAAATCTCTTATTTTGTTATATTTGATTGATTTCAGTTAAATTGATAACTTATTGTATATTACAAAATGGAGAAGTTTTTGACGTATTATGAAGGTGCAAAACCAGGTTTAAAACGAAAACAGACTGAAAGTGAAAAGCATGAAAGCAAAATCGCTAGATGGAACTTCTCCGGTCCAGTAAACTTGTGTGAGGTCCAGTAAAATTTTGAGCTTCACAGGACCTCCTGTCCAGTAAATTTTGTATGAGTTTCGGTAAGACTGCAATATACTAAATATTTATGATTGGACAGACAAAAGGCAAGTTATTTAAATTATGCACACTGTAAATAGAAGTAGAAGTATCAGTGAATGTAATTAATACCCCCTCAATACTGCCTTGTCAGATATTAAATGCACCATGCATATCTACACTTCTTGGTGATTTTGCACTAGTTACAAATGATAAGACCTAGTAATGAGGAACAAAATTTTGTTTTGACAGACTGTAAAACCTCACCGCATGCAATGACGGGCTGTAAAACCACAGAGCAGGCACTGAAGTAGATAAACAAGAGGGCCATTATGGCACTGGATCGCTCACCTGAATACTCTGGCAGAAAATTGTTTAAGTCTTCCCTTTATAAGCCTATATAAAATCAAGTGACCCCACAGCCGAGCCATTGATGACCATAAGAGCTTAATTTGAACAATCTTGGTAGAGGACTTCTAGCTGATGCTCTATGCAAAAAATCCTAGCCCATGGCTTTGTGGTTTCAGACAAGAAGATTTTTTTAGGTTTTCTCCATATAAGTCTATGATAAATCAAGTGAGGCCTTTGGTAGAGCTAATTTTGACCAAAGGAGCATAATTAGAACAAACCTGATGGTGGACTTCTAGCAATTGCTCCGAATAACAAATAATAAATCAGTAAAACCTATGGATGCTCCCCATAGTCCCTCTATAAGCCTATGTTTAATCAAGTGACCACTGAGGCAAGGCTATTAATGACCCAAGGGGCATTATTTTAACAATCTTAGTACAAGACCTCAAGATGATGCTTCATGCAAAAAAATTTAAGGTCCCTGTTTAAGGACAGGGGTGAGTGCAGGAGGGGTTATCCCTCTTCCGCATGTTGAATTTTTGCAATTTTGGGTTAAAATGTAGCTCTGTGGTTGTTTTTAACATATTTAAAAGCAGGTAAGTCTTTCACAGGATAAGCATTATGTATCACAGTTTGTCATTGCAACATCTGTCCCCCTACTTTGACAGTGCACAGGTGGCTGAATCATATCACTAGAATTACTCACAACTTTACTATCACTCACAGTTACATTACTACCATTATGACTGTCACTTGTATTCCCCGCAAAAAACTTGTAATTGCATTTGGACCAGGTGCTAGTCTCTTTTTCTCCCTTATTTAGGTTTCAACTTCAACTTATTACTGCCAAAAGTCAATACTGACTTTTCTAGGCAGGTTAGATGCAAACTGGTACTTATAATCAAATTATGAGCACTTATCTTAATAAATTAATTGAATGTTGTAAGTTTGCCTTGTACAGAGTCTCCAAGACACTATTTTCTATGAATACTAAAATACGACGGGGTCCTGGAAATATGACAAATGGAATTTATCCGAGATTTTCACTCGCTACTTCATGTTTAATGAAATAAGTATTTGCTGGAATTGACATAAAACATAAAGAAACTAGAGCTATCACTAAATGTGATTAATACCCCCAAAACACCGCTACAGGACAGAGGAAGTTATCAATTTAGTAACAGAATACTTCGTAAACAAGAACTGTCACTGTAAGATGACAATTCCCCCGGATGTGGTGCTTTGACCTTTGAACTGAGAACCAGTCATTCAGTGGTCAAGGTCAAATAAATATAGGTCAGTGGGAAGGTCTTATCCAAAGGGGGTTGTGTCCAAGTATGAAGTAATTCCATTTACTTATAAGGAAGTTATGGGCAATGTTAAAGTTTTTGGACAATTGGATCTTCAAGGTGAAGGTCATTCAGGGGTCAAGGTCAAACAAATATAGGTCAGTGGGAAGGCCTTGTCCAAAGGGGTGTTGTGTTTACCGTATATACTCGCTTATAAGACGCATTTTTAGGAATCATATTATAAGGTTGTCGAGGGGGGAGCGTCTTATAAGCGCGTCCTTCAAGAGAAAAAAAAATCCCAACAAGAATCTGGCTTCTACAATCAAGATTTTGGCAACCGTAATGTGCTGCAAACTGTTCAGTAACTTACCTGGGCTAAACAAAAAATAACAAGGCAAAAAATTACCATTCCTGTAGAAATTTATCAACGACTTTTAATTAGAATGTAATGTATTGCTAGATGTTCTTGTTTTGGTCTAACAAAGGCTTTTTTCCTCCTTTTTAGACAGCGTCAGCGTTACTTTCATTTCAACATCAGCCATTTTGCTACGAGTGCTAAAGCGCATCCCGGGCCGTACCGCACCGTATTCTTTTTTATCATTATTTTATGTTTTTAAATAAAAGAATGTTTGGCAATAAGTTAATATTTAATTCTTTTTTCAATTAAAACATCACTTTAAAAACTGTAAATCGCAATTATTGCTTCAAGTCACGCTAACAATAATGTTAAATTCTCACATTTAAAAAAACTGTGAAATTTAGTCAAGGGGTCTCACTAATGAACAGATTGTTATTTCAATGATTCGCAGGAGTTGATAGCTGAGACCCTTTTACTGTTAATTGTCTGGCATTGTATATTAATCATACGCCAATTAGATGCCAATTTTTAACAATTTCTTATCGAAGAACGTAATTGTTGTATAAACACAACCAGCTTGTGATTGCCTAATTGTGTCTTCTATTGATTGGTTTGAATTTGCTGATTGACAGTGCAGTATGCATGACTACCTGCTCAGACCGCAACATGATTGGATAATATATCGATATGGGCATGTTTTATTGCTGATACTGCCGTTGGCGTTAGTGAGAAAATGGTTCGTGACTGGCAATCCAAACAAAGTTAATTGATGAATGTGATAGCGCCGTCGGAAAAAAAATCGCGATTGAAGTTAAAAGTGAAAGACTCGGTAAATGATACAGGAAATAGTTGACCGATCATGACTACCTGCTCAGACTGCAACATGATTGGATAATATATCGATATGGGCATGTTTTATTGCCAATACTGCCGTTGGCGTTAGTGAGAAAATGGTTCGTGACTGGCAATCCAAACAGAGTTAATTGATGAATGTGATAGCATCGTCAGTAAAAAAATGACACGGTTGAAATTAAAGTGAAAGACTCGATAAATGATACGAGAAATAGTTGACCCATCATTACTTGTGCTACAATACGATTAAGGGCATTTTAGCTTGCCAAATTTTAACTGTGGTGTAGCGAAACCAATTAATTGTCATTGTTATAATTGGTAATTATGGCAATGTGATGAATTGTTAGTGCTACGGCTTGTATGATCATACCTTAAGGTAATTAAGTATTAAAAATAATTAAAATACGGTACCGGATGTATACAGTTGCTGTTAATTGATGGATGTCACTGTATTTGTAGGAAGTTTTTCTTGGGGTTTAAGAAATGAAATTAATTCAGCCTTTGTCAAAAATTAAATAAAATATGTTAAAATTTATTTTTTTCAAATATTTTCAAAATACCAAAAACAAATACAGCAGTTTGGTTTCCAAGTGAAAATTCAAAATTTCATGAACCCCGTGACCTCGGACGATGTGAAAATTTGACCGCGTCTCATAAGAGGGTCAATGTAAAAAGTACAGATTTTCAACTCAAAGTTAGGGTGCGTCTTATAAGCGAGAGCGTCTTATAAGCGAGTATATACGGTAAGTATGAAGTGTATCCACTTACCAATTTGGAAGTTATGGCCAAATATTAGTTTTTGGACAATTAACCCTAACCCTGGATATTCAGGGGTCAAGGTCAAATAATTAAAGGTCAGTGGGAAGGTCTTGTCCAAAGGGGTGTTGTGTCCAAGTATGAAGTAAATCCACTTACTAACAAGAGCCATGTTACACATGGTTAATCCCGCCGCCGGGAAGAAGCTACCTGAAGGATGTACTTTCAAACACTCAATGTAATAATGTTTGAAGAAAATCCCACAAAAAATAGGCAAGGTATAGTTATTGTTCTTGCAAACTGCACTTCCTACCAATGTGCTTTGTCAGTGTATTAAGTTTGAAGAAAATCGCTCAAGCACTTTTGGAGTTATGCTTCGGACTAAGTTTTTCAATTAAATCTGATAAAGGGGAATAATTCTAAATGTAGGCAAGGCAGAGTTATTATTCTTACACACTGCACCTCCTCCAAATGTGCTCTTTCAGTATATGAAGTTTGAAGAAAATCACTCAAGTACTTTTGGAGTTATGCCCCGGGCAAAACTGGAATGGATGCACGCACGGACGGACAGAGACCATTTCTAATATCCCCTCCACTTTATGCGGGGGGATAATAAGTTCAAGCATTCAAGAATAAGATATACATGTATATGCTGGGATTTTTAAAATGTAAACAAGTAAATCTGATAAAGGGAAATAACTCTTAAAAATAGGCAAGGTAGAGTTATTGGACTTGCACACTGCACTACCTACCAAGGTGCTCTGTCAGTGTATGAAATTTGAATAAAATCCCTCAAGTAGTTTTGGAGTCATGCTCCGGACAAAATTTATCAAGTAATTCTGATAAAGGGGAATAACTCTAAAAATAGGCAAGGTAGAGTTATTGTCCTTGCACACTGCACCACCTACCAATGTGCTCTGTCAGTGTATGAAGTTTGAATAAAATCCCTCAAGTAGTTTTGGAGTTATGCTCCGGACAAAATTTATCAAGTAATTCTGATAAAGGGGAATAACTCTAAAAATAGGCAAGGTAGAGTTATTAGACTTGCACACTGCACTACCTACCAATGTGCTCTGTCAGTGTATGAAGTTTGAATAAAATCCCTCTAGCAGTTGTGGAGTTATGCTCCGGACAAAATTTATCAAGTAAATTTGATAAAGCGGAATAACTCTTAAAAGGCAAGGTAGAGTTATTGCACTTGCACACTGCACTACCTACCAATGTGCTCTGTCAGTGTATGAAGTTTGAATATAATCCCTCAAGTAGTTTTGGAGTTATGCTCCGGACAAAATGGTTTGGGACTACCGGACGCACGGACGGACGAAGGGCATTTCTAATATTCCCTCCGCCTTTGGCGGGGGGATAAATAAGGAAGTTATGGGCAATGTTGAAGTTTTGGACAATTGGATCTTCAAGGTAAAGGTCATTCAGGGGTAAAGGTCAAACAAATATTGGTCAGTGGAAAGGTCTTGTCCAAAGGGGTGTTGTGTCCAAGTATGAAGTAAATCCACTTACTAATAAGAAAGTTATTGCCAATGTTAAAGTTTTCGGACGGACTGACGGACGGACGGACGGACAGTTCAAAAACTATATGCCTCCCTTCGAGGGCATAAAAAACTGAAAAAGAGTTATGGTTGTGGGCAATTAAAGACAGTTGTGGTTCTTGTACATGGCATTTCCTCTCATTGCGCTTGACCATTGTATGAAGTTGCATTGAATTCCAAAAAAAAAAGTTTTCAAGTTATTCTTCAGACAAAGAAAACTAACAAAGGGCAATAACTGTGTAAACAGTGACGACAGAGTTATAGCTCTTGTACATTGCACAACAACTCAATGTGCTTGACCACTGTATGAAAATGCACTGAATTCCAACCATGAGTTTCCAAATTATTATATTCTGTAAAAGGAAATCCAAGGAAGGGCAATAACTCTGCAAATAGTGAAGATGGAGTTATAGCTCTTATACAATGCACTTTCTCTCATTGTGCTTGATCATTGTATGAAGTTGCATTGAATTCCAACCAGTAGTTTTTAAGCTATGCTCCAAATAAAGAAAACAAACTAAGGGGAATAACTCTGGCAATAGAGAAGAACTTATGAGTTATGATTCTTGGACACTGCACTTTCTCTCATTGTGCTTGATCATTGTATGCACTGAATTCCAACCAGTAGTTTTCAAGTTATCCTCCATACAAAGGAAAACCATCAAAAGGGCAATAACTCTGCAAATAGTGAACATGGAGTTATGATTCTTGGACACTGCGCTTCCTCTCATTGTGCTTGACCCTTGTATGACATTGCACTGAATTCCAACCAGTAGTTTTCAAGATACGCTTCGAAAAAAAAAAACAATAATGGGCAATAACTCTGCAAATAGAGAATTTAGAGTTATGATTTTTGAACACTGCACTTCCTCTCATTGTGCTTGACCATTGTATGATGTTGCATTGAATTTAAACTTAGTAGTTTTCAAGTTTTTCTCCCTACAAAGGAAAACCAACAAAGGGCAATAACTCTGACAATAGTGAAGGTAGAGTTATGATTCTTGGACACTGCACTTCCTCTCATTGTGCTTGACCATTGTATGAAGTTGCATTGAAATCTAACCAGTAGTTTTCAAGTTATGCTCCAGACAAGGAAAACCAATTAAGGACAATAATTCTGAAAATAGAGAAGATGGAGTTATCTTTCTTGGACACTGCACTTCCTCTTATTGTGCTTGACCATTGTATGAAGTTGCACTGAATTCCAACCAGTAGTTTTCAAGTTATCCTTCATACAAAAAAAAAACCAACAAAGGGCAATAACTCTGCAAATAGTGAATATTGAGTTATGATTTTTGAACATTGCACTTCCTCTCATTGTGCTTGACCATTGTATGAAGTTGCATTGAATTCCAACCAGTAGTTTTTAAGTTAAGCTCCGAACAAGGTAAACCTTGACTGACCGCCCGACCGACCAACCACCGGTTGACTCCTATATACCCCCAAACTTCGTTTTGGGGGTATAAATATCATGAAGCATAATGGAGTGCATAGGCAGTTTAAACTAGAACTATCGCTGAATGCGATTCATACCCCCACCAATGTCCTTGACAGAAGACGACATGGAAAGGTGGTTAAGGGAATACATAAAAAAAAATTATCTCTGGTGAAAAAATCAAACAAATTGTACAGGTAATAGTATAAATATATATTGTCAAATCATGTTCGAAACAGTTACAAATAACCTTTCATTTTCGTGAATATCTGTTCTAGTTTCAGAAACATTTAAGTATTAATGGTTGTATCAGAACATTTTCTAAGCCAAAAAGGGGCATAACTTGTGTCATAATTCAATGGACTTGTAGAATTTTCATCATCTGAGCTTGCTTGTAACCATTCATACAAATTTTAAGTTTCAAGTAAATATCTGTTCTGGTTTAAGAAATATTATAGTAAATAAATTAAAGACATAAAAATGGACTTAACTTTGTCAAAATACAATACAAAGTTATCCCCCCCACTTTTTTTAGTTATGAAACTTGACCTGCATATCTTACTTCGTATATATTTGAAGTTTCAAATGATTATCTGTTCTAGTTTTAGAAATATTAAAGTACATGTTAAAATTTCAGAACATTTTCTAAGTCAATTTTTGACCTTCAAGTGTGGCCTTGACCTTAAGCTGGCACAAGGGTAAGATGGGTTCTGCACATTGCCCAGTTGGGGTGAACATTTGAGTCAAGTTTGAAGAAAATCCTTTCAATAGTATAGAATTTATAGAGCGGACACGACATATTGTCTAGTATTGATTGTAAGTAAATTTAAAGACTTGAAAAGGGGCATAACTTTGTCAAAATGCAATACAGAGTTACGAAACTTGACCTGCATATCTTACTTGTGATACCTCATATATCTTTTAAGTTTCAAGCAAATAAGTTTTCTAGTTTCAGAAATATTCAAGTACATGTTAAAATTTAAGAATATTTTCTAAGTCAATTTTTGACCTTCAAGTGTGACCTTGACCTTAAGCCGGCACAAAGGTAACATGGGTTCTGCACATAACCTTGTTGAGTTGAACATTTGAAAAAAGTTTGAAGAAAATTCTTCCATTAGTATAGGATTTATAGAGCTGACATGACATATTGTCTAATATTTGATGGTTTGTAAATTTGAAGACTTAAAAAGGGGCATAAATTTGTCAAAATGCAATACAGAGTTATGAAACTTGACCTGCATATCCTAATTGTGACACTTCATATATATTTTAAGTTTCAAGCAAATACGTTTTCTAGTTTCAGAAATATTCAAATACATGTTAAAATTTAAGAATATTTTCTAAGTCAATTTTTGACCTTCAAGTGTGACCTTGACCTTAAGCCGGCAAAAGGGTAACATGGGTTCTGCACATCCCCTTGTTGAGGTGAACATTTGAGCCAAGATTAAAGAAAATCTTTCAATTAGTGTAGGACTTACAGAGCAGACACGACATAATGTCTAATATTTGATTGTTTGATATTTGACCTTCAATTGTGACCTTGACCTTGAGCTGACACATGGGCAACATGGGTTCTGCACATCCCCTTGTTGAGGTGAACATTTCAGCCAAGTTTGAAGAAAATCCTTCAGTTGGTATAGGATTTACAGAGCGGACACGATAATGGAGACGGACGGACGCGACAAAGGGAATCCATTATAGCCCCCCCCCCCCCCCCTCCCCACATTTTGTGGTTGGGGTATAAAAAATGCTATCAACCATCAAAATTTGACATTTTTTCTCTTGCAGGAGGGGAATTTTTGCCATTTCTTGGGGAAAAATATATACTCCGACAGGTGGGGAAAGGGGCCGAATATTTCGGCAAAAAAAAAAACACTGTCCATGTAAAATATTCAGGTGTAAGGCCTTGTGGTTTTAGACAAAAGATTTTTTTAGACTTCCCTATATAAGCCTAGTCTGTAAAATCAAGTGAACCCCAGAGCGGGGCTAATGCTGCTCCCAGGGGAGTATTTTGAACAAGAGGGCCATGATGGCCCTATATTGCTCACCTGAGTATGACTGCTTTTAACAAAGTTGCTATGGACCTGGTCAATTGACCCCAGATGATCCATATTCGAACTTGACCTAGAAATTATTGAATCAATCTTTCTGACAAATTTCAAGGTTATTTGGACTGAAAGTAAAGCCTCTAGAGTGTTATCAAGGTATTTCCATATTTGGGCTCTGTGACCTAGTTTTTGACCCCAGATGATCCATATCCAAACCTGACCATCAAAACAATCATCAAAACAACCTTTCTGACAAATTTCCAGGACATTTGGACTGAAAATGTAGCCTCTAGTGTGTTTACAAAGTTTTTCGATATTTAGGCTCTGTGACCTAGTTTCTTAATCCAGATTACCCATACTCAAAGTTGAGCTGGAAATCACAGAAGCAACCTTTCTGACAAATTTTCAGGTTACTTGGAATTAAAATCTTAACTCAAGAGTGTTAACAAGGTTTTTCCATATTTGGGCTCTGTGACCTAGTTTTTGATAAAAGATGACCCATATTAGTACTTCAGCTAGAAATCATCAAAACAACCTGTCTGACAAATTTCCAGGATATTTGGACTAGAAATTTAACCTCTGGAGTGTTAAAATGGTTTTAACATTTTAGGGCTTTTTGACCTAGTTTTTGATCCCATATGACCCATATCCTAACCTGGGCTAGAAATCATTGAAACAACCTTGCTGACAAATTTCAAGGATATTTGGACTGAAAATGTAACCTCTAGAGCACTAACAAGGATTTCTACTTTTTGGCCCTGTGTCCTAGTTTTTGACCCCAGATAACCCATATTCAAAACTGAGCTAGAAACTATTAAAACAATCTTTCTGACAAATTTCAAGGTTATTTGAACTGAAAATGTTACCTCAATGCGTGTTAACAAGGTTTTTCCATATTTGGAGTCTGTGACCTAGTTTTTTTACCCCAGATGACCTTTATTCGAATCTCAGCTAGAAATCATTAAAACATCCTTTCTGACAAATTTCTAGAATATTTGGACTAAAAAAAAGCTTCTAGAGTGTTAACAAGTTTTTATCTATTTTTGGGCTCTGTGACCTAGTTTTTGATTTCAGATGACCCATATTCAAATTTAACCTAGAAATCATTGAAACAACCTTTGAGACAGATTCCAGGTTATTTGGACTGAAAATGTTACCTCTAGAGTGTTAACAAGGTTTTTCCATATTTGGGCTCTGTGACATAGTTTTTGACCCCAGATGAACCAATTTTGAACTTGAGCTAAAAATCATCAAAACAACCTTTCTGACAAATTTCCAGGATATTTTGACTGAAAATGTAACCTCTAGAGTGTTAACAAGGTTTTTCTTTTCCTGGGCTCTGTGACCTAGTTTTTGAACCCAGATGACCCATATTCGAACTTGAGCTAGAAATCATAGAAACAACCTCTCTGACAAATTTCCAGATTATTTGGACTGAAAATGTTACCTCTCCTTCTACAAGAAGATTTTCAAAGTTTTCGCTATATAAGCCTATGTAAAACCAATGACCCCGGGGTGGGGCCAAATTTGACCCAAGGGGTATAATTTGAACAAACTTGGTAGAGGTCCACTAGACAATGCTACACACCAAATCTTAAGGCTCAGGGCCTTGTGGTTTCAGACAAGAAGATTTTCGAAGTTTTTCCTATATAAGCCTATGTAAAACCAATGACCCCAGGGTGGGGCCAAATTTGAAACCAGAGGTATAATTTGAACAAACTTGGTAGAGGTCCACTAGACAATGCTACATACCAAATATCTAAGCTCTATGCCTTACGGTTTCTGACAAGAAGATTTTTAAAGTTTTTCCTATATAACTCTATGTAAAACAAGTTACCCCTGGGGCGGGGCCATTTTTGACCCAGAGGCCATGATTTGAACAAACTTGGTAGAGGTCCACTAGACAATGGTACACACCAAATATCTTAGCTCTATGCCTTACGGTTTCTGACAAGAAGATTTTTAAAGTTTTTCCTATATAACTCTATGAAAAACAAGTTACCCCTGGGGTGGGGCCATTTTTGACCCCAGGATCATAATTTGAACAAACTTGGTAGAGGTTCACTAGATGATGCTTTATACCAAATATCAAAGCTCCAGGCCTTGTGGTTTCTGACAAGAAGATTTTTAAAGATCCAACTTTTAAAATCTGTTTTTAGCTCCTGTGACCCAGAAATGCAATGAACCGGAACCATTTGAACAAACTTGGTAGAGCTTCATGCAAGGAACATTCTAGGCAAGTTTCATTAAATTTTGCCAAGTGGTTTCAGAGGAGATGTCGTTTGAATGAATTGTGGACGACGGACGGACGGACGGACGGACGGACGGACGGACGGACGCCGGACAATCAAGGATCCTAAAAGCTCACATGAGCATGCTCAGGTGAGCTAACAAACTTGGTAAGGACCTATAGCTTATGCTCAAAGCGAAATATTTAAGCTCTACGTCTTGTGGTTTCAGACAAGATTTTTTTTTTTTTTTTTAAGTCTTCCCTATATAAGCCTATGTAAAGTAACTCCCATGGCTGCCTTTTAATGACCAAAGGGGGCATTATTTGAACAATCTTAGTAGAGGACCTCCAATGATCCTCCATGCAAAAAATCTAAGGTCTAAAATGTACCTAATCTCATAAGAATATTTTCAAACATTCAATAGTTAACACATATAATACCAAAGGGGTGGGGCCAATCTTGTCCCCAGGGACATAATTTTAACAAACTTGGTAGAGGACCTCTAGCTTGTGTTCAGTGCAAAATATCAAAGTTTTCTGGCCTTTACGCCTTCTGGTTTCATACAAGCAGATTTTTTAAGGCTTCTGTACATAAGCCTTTGTAAAATCAAGTGAACCTGGGGCAGGGCCATTAATGACCCTAGGGGCATAATTTTAACAATCTTGGTGAAGGACCTGTAGCTGATGCCCCATGCAAACAAGAAGGCCATGATAGCCCTGGATTGTTCACCTGAGTTCTTTGGCTGTGGGTTTGCTGTTAAGCAAACATCAGAAGCAGTATAACATATTCTAATTGAAGATCTGTTGGTGCCTACAAACAAAATATCTAAAATACCAGTCAATAAACAAGAGGGTCAATGGGACCCTGGGTCGCTCACCTGCCAACAACTGCTCAAGGTTGCAAGAGTCAGTGGATGCAAATACAATTGCCAATTGACTCAAAGGGCGCAGGCAATTATGACCATGGGGTCATCTTTGGTAGAGTTTCACTAGATGTTGTGCGTCATCAGGATTGTTAAAGCACAACGTGGACTATAATGGACTGAGCCTCATAAAAAATATATCAGGCACGTATACACATGATACCTACAGTACAGCTCAGGCAATTTTTCCAAAGTCCGCCGATCCCCGTGATTTTTTTACGGGTGGATTGTCACTGCGATGTCCCCGCGACAGTTGTGACTTTCCGCTCGTCCACTCGATCGGGTGAAATTTGCGCTGCGGGATATCGTCACCGCGGATCACTGTGAAATATTGCAGCGGTATTTCGCTCTCTCGGGTGACCATTAATTTATTTATTACACGGGGACATTTATTTCTATTACTGTACGTCTGTAAAGTATAACGAACTCAAACACATTTTTTAAAGAAAAAAAAACTTTATGTGAATTATGGTCGTTTCGTCAAACCGTCGTTTCCTCAAACTTATTTTATATAGCAAGCAAAAAGTCGTTTCGTCAAATTAATAATATATAGTATTTCACACCTATTGAAATAAAATTATAATTGATTGCTGAAGTGTGTTTGTGATTCATTAAAATGAATGTGCAATCAACCTAATTAGCGGGATAATAATCTAATTTGTATAATTACCGATAAGACAAACAATTAATCAGCGGTACCTTTGCGCGACGTTTAATGTGAACAGCTTTAACATTAATAGTCTGTTTGCATGTAATTGCATCTGTTTGACACTTCCGTAAAATCGGTAATTATCTACTCTAAAAATTAAGTTTGACGAACAAACTACCTGTTTTGTACAGAAAAATAAGTTTGACGAAACGACCAACACCCCTTTATGTTATGTATTTAAACGACGTAACACCTGTCGTATGTAAATAATTACAAAATTTAAAGATTTGCGTGTGAAATTTCCTCAACTGCTATATCATGTTTATTCACCTAAATAAACATGTTGATCATGACCGTTACAGGGTTCCTGCTGTCGCTCGCCAAAATTTTAATTCTGGCGCTTAAAATCTTTAATTGGTTAATTTTACTGGCCCCAACGTAAGATTGACCCTAGAACTTTAGTCATTAACATTTGAAATGACATAGGTGCATTTTTGAGACCAAAAGGCATCCTATTGAACTCATAGATTCCGGACGAAACACAAAAAGCTGCCTTGTGACGTGTTTTGGATCGTTTTTCCGTTTTCTTGAAACTTTTTTTATTGAACTGTTTTGTGATGTGATTCTCCCCGATAAATGTACATTAATATCACTGAGCTAATTAAATAATTTTAATGATTAAAATCAACAGTAGCATTGTAAGTCTTATTGATTTTTTAAAAGAAGATTACGTTGTACATTTACGTGAACATTTACAGGTATATCCGAATTAATCACGGCAAATCTCTGATTTTTCACCGCGGATTGCGGGTTTTTTTTACTACCCGTCCGCGGTGACATGTCACCGCGGCTGACTATAGTATGTCCCCCGCGATTTTCCGCTCGCCGTTAAAAGTGTCCACGGTGACAGAGCGGAAAGTGGAAAAATTGCTTGAGCTGTACTGTAACATGTTTAAAGTTTCAAAGCAGTATCTTGAAAAATGTAGAAGTTTGTGCCGCAATATTTTTTTAAAAATCCTGCCGTTATACAAAAAACTAGGTTGCTGTGAACTGAATGTTGGAACACCGTTCCAAACAGGGATTATGTACATGACACATGTTCACTCTATTGCCAATTCTTCTAATTATTTTAAAATCCAACCATAGATGCAAAAAATATATGGGCAAGACACAAACTATCAGCAGTAAGACCTATATAGCAGAACTTACTTAGTTCAGAGGGTTGCTGTGACATGGATCTTGGAGGGAGGAACATGGGTTTCGAGTGTAACACATACTTATTTTAATTTTTGGCTGTAAGGGTTGCAGGGACTTTCAGTCTTTAATAATGTTATTTATAATACTAGAACTTTTATTAAAATACAATGTACACAATTATAAAGAAAAAGATTCATAACGGAAAAAATGTGTAAATGCAATCTTTAATAAAATAGAACAATATTAGTTCTTCAAAATTATTTTTCCCTGACTTTTCACTAACTTTTCTGGATTTTTATTTTTCACTGACCAATTTTCAAAATTCCCTGACAATTCCCTGACCTTGAAAAAAAATCAAATTTCCCTGACTTTTCAAGTCCACTGGCAACCCTGCAAGATCTTATATTAACTCAAGTATTGTACAAGTCTGATTAAATTCAAATAAAAAATGAAGCTGCTATTGTGCAGACAAGGTCTAAATAGTTAATTTTGGCACTTTCAGGGGCCATCATCGGCTAGATATCATCGAGATAAACATTCTGACAAAGCTTGAAGAAGATCGGAGCAAAATTAAGACTACTACAGTGCGGACAAGCTTTTTCTATAATTTGACCTAGTTACCTAGTTTTCAAGGTCACATAACCCAGTTTCGAACCTGACCTAGATATCATTGAGATACACATTCTGACCAAGCTTGAAGAAGATGGGACCAAAATTAAGACCGCTAGAGTGCGAACAAGCTTTTTCTAAAATTTGAACTAGTTACCTTGTTTTCAAGGTCACATGACCCTGTTACGAACTTGACCTAGATATCATTGAGATAAACAATCTGACCAAGTTTGAAGAAGATCGGACCAAAATTAAGACTGCTAGAGTGCGGACAAGCTTTTTCTATAATTTGACCTTGTGACCTAGTTTTGAAGGTCACATGACCCAGTTTCGAACTTGATCTAGATATCATTGAGATAAACATTTTGACCAAGTTTGAAGAAGATCGCACCAAAATTAAGACTGCTAGAGTGCGGACAAGCTTTTTCTATAATTTGACCTAGTTACTTAGTTTTAAGGGTGAGATGACCCAGTTATGAACTTGACCTAGATATCATTGAGATAAACATTCAACCAAGTTTAAAGAAGATCGCACCAAAACTAAGACCGCTAGAGTGCGGACAACAATTGTGAATGGACGACGGACGAAAGGCGATCTCATAAGCTCACCCTGTCACTATGTGAAAGGTGAGCTAATAAAGGCTCTATGACAGAAAGCAAAAAAATACATTATTAGCAGCAGTGACCTTGACCATGACCCAGTGACCTTAAACCCCCATATAGGAGTAGAGGTCAATGCAAGGAACCTGCATACCAAATATCAGATATTGGTCTACAAGTAAAGGCTCAATGACGTACAGTAGATAAATCTATTTTTAACCATGGTGACCTTAACCCTAATCTAATGGAAGAGGTTCATGCAAGGTGTCTATATTCTAAATATTTAAAACATCAATCAATAAATGAAGGCGACAGGACAAAAAATAGAAAAATAGAAAAATCCATGTTAGCCTTAGTGATCTTGACCTTGACCAAGTGACCTCAAACTCCACCTAACAGTAGGGTTCCTTGCAAGTTACCTACATACCAAATATTTTAGATATTGATCAATAAATCAACTCAATGGGGTAAAGTACAAAAATCTATTTTTAGCCTCAATGACCTTGACATTGACCCAAATGAATGGCAGAGATTCATGCAAGGTGACTATATACAAAATATCTAAGATATCTGTCGATAAATTAAGGTTCTATGACAAAAATCTGAAAAGTCTCTTTTAGACCTGGTGACCCAGAAGCAGGGCCAATTTTGACCACAGGGCTAAGATCTTAACAAACTTAGTAGAGGTCTACTAGACCAGGTTACACATCAAATATCTTAACACTATGCCTTGTGATTACTGACAAAAAGATTTTTGTTTCTATGCAAGTCTTCACAAAAATAAACTGATCTCTGGGGGTGGGGTCAGTTTTGACCACAAAAACATCATTTTGAAGGATCTTGGTAGAGGACTTCTAGAAGATGCTCCATGCAAAATATTTTAGCACTAGGCCCTCTGGTTTCATAGAAGAAGATTTTCAAAGTTTCTCTACATAAGCCTCAATTAAATCAAGTGACCGCTGGGGTGAAGCCATTTATGATCCAAGAGGCATAATTTGAACAACATTTGAAGAGGAGCTCTACATGAACCAGTATGCCAAAGATCAAATCCCAAAGGACAGTAGTTTCAGACAAGAAGATTTTTAATTTTTCCCTACATATGCCTCTATATAGACAAGTGACCCCTGGGGCTGGGTTAGTTTTGACTCTAAGGTCTTATGGTTTCAGCCAAAAATATTTTTAAAGATTTTTCATTTGATTGCCATAGCAACCAGAGTTCTGCATGGAACTGAATCCTTTAAACAACTTTGGTAGAGCTTCATGCTAGGAAATATCCAAGTTTCATTAACTTTGGGCAGTTGGTTTCAGAGGATTTGGTTCAGTTTTAACAGCTGTGCTTATACCGAGCAGTCAGTCCACCTTACATGTGTTCCTGGGTAACAAAGCAGTGTACTAACTAATTTCTCCGCAAACACTGACTACTTCCTCACTTCCTTGAGAGGTGAGGGACAAATGACCTATAGATGCATTGTCTGCAATCAATTAACATGGAGAAATTTTGCCAGCCCTGATGGGGATCGAACTGGATCTCCTGGATTGACAATCTGATAATCTACCGATTGAGCTAGCCGGGCCAGCTGGTTTCAGAGGAGATAATATTTGAATCAAATTATTGATGGATCACAATTGCTCACAAGAGCATTATAATTGAAGATTTTTGAGGACCTTATATTTCATTCAAACAGAACCCTTGGGCAGGGCCAATATTCAACCCAGAGACAAAATTTGAACAAGCTTAGTATGTATCCACTACACAATGCAACATTCAAAATATCTAAGCTCTAGGGTATACAGTTTCAGACAAGAAATTTTTGAAAGTCTTTCATTTGTAAGCCTTGGTAACATCAAATGACTCTAAAAGGCCATTAATTACCCAAAGGAGAAAATTTGAATAATCTTGGTAGAGGATCTTTAGCTGATGCTCCATGCAAAATATTTAAGGTCTATAGCTAACAGTTTCTATTAAGAAAATTTTTAAAGATTAAATATTTTACACAAATATGATCCCTAGGGAATTTTGATCTCAGAGATATCATTTGAACAAACTTGATAGAGGTCCTTTAGACAATGCAACTTACAAAATATCTAAGATCTAGGAAATACAGTTTTAGACAAGATTTTTTTTAGTATTTCCTCTACAGTACTGGACACGCGAAACCCGCACAATTCGCGTATTCGCAGCGAACTATCATGCTTTATAACGCGAGCGAATTCGCGGCAACTTGAGACAATTGCCGCGAATTCAACTCGCGGCGATTTTGCCGTGAACATTTGCCGTGATTCGCCGGGAATAATACATGTTCATTTGTATAATAAATGTAGATCTATCTTGTACTTTGTGAACTTGAAACCATTCGTATTTAAATGATATACATGTACAAGTACGAAAATTAATTAGTAGATCTACATGAAGTTGTATCAAGAAAATCTTGTAATTTTCTAAAATGCCTCTTCTCTATTTATCTTTGATGCCAACAGCAAATATAAATAATCACGGCGAAATCAAATAACACCGTTAAAAACTTTCCTTGAATGGTGGAATCATGACCTCAATGTATAAATGCGACGCAGTACAAGTATGCGGCTCCATCGGTAGGTAAATAGTGTACATGTACACGTGTAAGAATATTTTTTTAAGGGGGATACATATTGAGTTTAAAGAAGAGATATAAATATAATATATATGTGGTAAAAGATATTTAGTTACATAAAAAGATACATAATTGATACGACATTAACTTGTTCATTTCTAAATGTATCCCCATATTGGAAACGTTACATAAGACTTCAGTAACACCAATGACTGCTGTAAAGTAGAACTGTTTCTCACATTCTGTTTCGTCTGTTTATTTATTTTGATTTTAAATTTTGAAATTTGTAATCGTTCTTTTTCAGACTGACAATGGACAGAGACCGTTTACCCTTCCATAACTGGTTTGCTGCTTGTGAATTTTATTTTCATGTAGGCGAGGACAAGCAATTCAAAACACAAAGAAATAATGATGTACTATGTTATTTTGCTTGGAGTATTATAAGTTTTATTTGCTATGTTAATCTGTCATTTCAACCTTCATATATCGTTCTGAAAAAAACAACAGTACTTTTGAATGAATGCAGTCGTTTTTTTTCTTTATGGAAATGGATTATGTCACGTATTTCACGCGATACTTAATCCTTGTCAATATCTCCTTACAAAACTAGGTGTTACCATTTAAAGATTTTCCGAAAATGAGAATTGAAAGTAGAGAGCAAGCATCCAAAAGCATGCAGCATTAGATCATGTGATGTGGAAAAAGCGGTAAAATACTGGGATTTTTTTATGGAAAATTACTCAGGCTTGCTGTCAAAGTATAGCTCTTGAATTACAACCAATAAAAATACGGTGTTGTATCACGTGTAAAGATCATAGGTCACGGGAATTGTGATTGACAGGTTGTTTCTTTGAGGCTACATATAGGTTTCACAACAATATTACGATACCAAAGATTGTGAAATTCATCCCAAAATGATAGAAATATAAAAGGGAAGTGTTGAGCCACTGAAATTTACAAGTGTTTGTTATGCATCGAAAAAATCTATTTATACAAGATCTGTAGATTTCACTTTCAAACCAGAGCTCAGATTGGTGATACACAATTACACTATAGCAATGTTCTTAAACAAATGCACAATTTATGAGAAGTAAGTCCAGCACATATATCATAAACTATAAAGAATTTAAGATGCAGCTAATCCAAGACAAATGAAAACACGAGTACGATTGGTAAATTTAAAATTGTGATGTTATGGAATTGAATTAGCAGAGTTTTGTAAGTAAATTATTTTATTGTCGACCAATCAACTTGCATCTTGCTACTCATCACCTACTCATCTCATGCACCTAGCATTTTTTACTCGTGAAATTGAAAGTAAAGAAAGTCTCAATTTAAGTGATAAAACTTTTACAATTTTCAACAATCATAATTAGCGTATTAGACGTAATAATTAGTTACACCTGTGAATCGGTGCTAAATGTCGCTCTGTATTGTTCTAAAAATAGAATATGTGCGAAAGTAAACAATGGATTTTAATTACATTTGTATTATTATCAAAATAACAATTGGACAATTTGTTACCGTGCGTTCTTTGATGTAGTTCCAATTACCTTTTGTAATTTTAATCTCGTTTTGTTGTTAACTAATTTTCACCAGCACCTGATTGCTTTGTTTTCGAATACAAAATGTATATGCTGTACACTGTACAATGTTCAATGGCTAAATATTAATAAATATACATGACATTTACAAGATTTTTCAAAGTTTTCAAAATTAAAGACCCCTGGGAATGACCAAGTAGTACTTTGTAATACAAATATTGCTATAGATTCGCCGTAAATTACGGCGATACATCGCGGCAATTTTTCGTGAACCGCCATGAAATGCGGCGAACTTGCACGCGGCGATGTTTTACCGCGTAGTGTCCCGTCGCGTCATAGACTACACTCGCGGCATAACGCGACTTTTGCGGGTTTCGCGTGTCCAGTACTGTATATAACAATCTTGGTTCAGTACTTTTAGATAATGCTCCATGTAAAATAAGGTCTTAAGCTTACAGTTTCTCACAAGATTTATTTAAATCAAAAAGGACACAGGAGCGGGGCCAATTCTGACCTCAGGGACATTATTAAAACAAACTAGGTAGAGGTCCACTTGACAATGAAATGTAAAAAATATATCTAACCTCTAAGGCAAACATTTTAAACAAGAGGACTTTTTAAGCCTTTCTTATATAATCTTATGTAAAATCAAGTGACCCCTTAGACAGGGCCGTTAATGACCCTAAGAGCATTATTTGAAAAAACTTCCTATAGTACCTTTAGATGATGCTCCATGCAAAATATCCAAGGTCTACAGCTTACTGTTTCTCACAAGAAGATTTTCAAAGATTAAATATTTTACACAAATAGGACCCCCAAGCATCATAATAGTTACCCTAGGGACATAATTTGAACAAACTTGGTAGAGGTCCACTAGACAATGCTTCATGCCAAATTTAAAAACTTAGAAAACTTTTTCAAACTTACAGAAAGTCTGCGTCTATATATTTCTCTTTCTTTTTCTTTTTTTTATATCAAATATTTACTATTACACATGTTATATGTGTTCAAGTGAAGTTCAGCAAACCCCTGCATATTTACCTCTATACTGAAGTATCCTCTGTCAACATAGTCACCAAGGAAGAGGTAGCGTGTGGTTGCTGGAGGCCCTCCCACCTCAAACAGCTTCATCAGATCATAAAACTGGCCATGGATATCACCACATACTGTAAATAAATGGCACTATTAAGTCTATAACACTTCACAAGTTTTTCAACTAGTCTGGGAAAGTTAAAAGTAAAAGATTTTCCCCCAATAAATATATAAACTCTTAATTATGTATTCATTACCAAAATAAAAGTTGATAATATTTTACCAACTGAATTTTATGGTTAATTTTCAGAGAAGGGCTCAAGGATTATGATATGCCTTCAGATGCTTTTAAACTACAAGGTTGGATGGATTAAATACTAAAAGTCTGTCCTTATGTTTACCATTAATATTCTACCAATTCCTGTCCAGAATACTTCCAAAACAATTTCATAAAGATCTACAAACAGACTTGCTCAATATTTATTAAACTAGGATAGTACTATACTTTAAGTATCTGGATAACTTAGGACCAATAATTTGGATAAGCCTGCTTATAGATGTAAGAAATGCCAACTGCCTGGAAATTTAAATACATAAGCGATCAGTAATCACATGTGTCGCCTGATGATAGCCAATTTAGCAGTTGTATTAAGGGGTAATTGGACAGTTTGAGTTTGTTGAAAATGTAAATTGAGGTGCCAATCAATCCTGTAACATTTCATTCAAATTGCATAAGTAGTATAAGAGAAGCAGTCTGGAAAAACTTTAAAAATAAAAACCATTAAAGGGCCATAACTCTGACAAAAATCTTTGAACTGGAAAATGCTGATGATTTGCACGACTAGACTTGGTACTGATCATTCCTGTAAAGTTTGGCTGAAATTGCACCAGTAGTTTTTGAGGAGTAGTCTGGACAAGTTTTGTGACGGACGGACAGACAGACGACTGAAATGTGATCCATGTATGTTGCAGCTACTTTGTAGCATGTTGCAGCTACTGTGTAGCAGATGACACAAGAATCATTAACAGGCCAAAACGTCTTTTACATTCAAGGGCCATAACTCAGCCAAAAATGATTCAATCGAAAAACCGTTAAATAAGCCAAAGTACTTAAGGTACCAATCAATCCTGTAACATTTCATTCAAATTGCATAAGTAGTATAAGAGAAGTAGTCTGGACAAACTTTAAAAATAAAAACCATTAAAGGGCCATAACTCTGACAAAAATCACTTAACTGGAAAATGCCGATGATATGCACAACTAGACCTTGTACTGATCATTCCTGTAAAGTTTGGCTGAAATTGCAACAGTAGTTTTTGAGGAGTAGTCTGGACAAGTTTTCTACGGAGAAGTGATCCCTGTAAGTCTTGGCTACTTTGTAGCAGGCAACACAAAAATGGCCAAGTGATAAAACGTGACACCTTGGCCTGGGTCAATAGTGACTCCTTGGACATTTTTTTTCAAACACTCTTTGTGGAGATCCACTAGACAATGCTACACACCAAATTTCAGACTTCCGGGCCTCCTAGTTTTAGACAAGAAACTTTCTTCAAGTTTTTCATTCTTGTTGTTATAGCAATCAGAGTTCTGCATGGAATGGAATTCTTTGAACAACTTTGGAAAAGCTTCAACCTTGGGCTGTCACTGACAGAAAATTCTGTATGGATATATCAAAAGGCAAAATATTGATGATACTATTGATATATCGTGTCAAATAGTTCATGTACTAAAATGTTTGATAAATACTGTCATCATGATGTTGGTTATACTTGTTTTAATGAATTGTTTTCTGATGTCATGTTTTGAGACTTCAAGTATTGTTCACCAGAGGGTTTTTAAACATTTAGTTCATTCTGCTCTTACCTAGTCATCATGACGCATGCACAAAGGATGTAAACAATAATGGCAGCCTCCTTGTTGTTAATAAAGGATGAATTTCTGTAGAAACATGCAGATATATAACTAAGAATTAGCATTTATTTAATTTAGAGCTTTGTAACATTCTAGATTGTATCAATATTCTAAATTGCAAATTGATATTGAATTGACTGCTGAAAATCAAGGTTTCAAGAAATCATTGATTTTCAGCAGTCTATATCACGATTTTCAATGATGACCCTATTTCAAGCAAGGAACATTTCTGCAAAGTTTTATCAACTTTCACTTTGTGGTTTAGAAAATGTTGTTTTAAATGAAGTTGACCGCAGAATTCACAATGAACGACAGACACAGGGAGATCAAAAAAGCTCAGCTTCAGCTAAAAATTATGAACATACAGTACACGCTAGGAGGCACTCATTTTCCTCGAGGTCCTCGCACACTACTTATTTCTTAAAACACGACCAAGTCTGCACATATCAAAGATCCCCACCGCAGAGATGGTCACCAAATATTGCGGTGGATGTCCACAAAATTGTTCCACCAATTTTCTTACAGGTAATTATTGAAATTCAGGCTCAAATAGCTCGAGATAACATGCATTTTGGCAAATTTTTTTGCTTTGAAAATATTAAATAATTCTTTAAGGCTTTAATTCTGATTTATTTGTTTACGCAAAGAATAAAAATTCAGTTCTCTACAAATCCTAAAGTGCAACGTCGGGACATCTCTAAACTTACTTTTGGACAATGTGTACAAATTTTGACAGTCATAATCTGGGATTACTGCTCAAATAAACAACACACTTGAATAAACAACATGATGCAACTGGCATTTGGTAAGCCCTAATACAGAACTAACAGCAGTGAGCTGGAAACGTCAACCAATCACGACTCTAGTTACATTTTGCTATGGAAATTAATTATATTTTGTACATCTATTTCGGCATCGCATGTTAAAATAAGTAAAGCAAATAAATGTCTTAACAAATTAATTGTATGCTTAATTTCAGGTACAGTACACACCAGGAGGAATTCTCGTTTTCCTCAAGGTCGTCGCGGACTACCAATTCTGTAAAACACGACCAAATCGGTCTCATTTCGAGGATCCCAGCCCAAAATGGTCACCAAATATTTTCACAGGTAATTATTGATATCGAGGCTCTCACAGTTCCTTATTACATGCATTTCGGCAAATTTAACGCTTTAAATATATTAAATAAATGTATAAAACTCTCACTCTGATGCATTTGTTTATGAATGCTCCTATTAATTTACTCAAAGAATGACAATTCAAAGCAATTGCTTCTTAAAACAGCTGACCATATTTTCAGAAAATAAATTGACTGGTTTCCGATTGAGACGTGTTAAAACTGCTTTCCTATTTAGAGAAAACATAAACCCTGCTGCGACATCTGTATCGTCTGGGCGCTTGGCAAAAATTATTGATCGATTTTGCTATATTATAACAAGCGTTTACAAAATTTCAACAATGAAAGTACACAATAAACCTAGACAGCAAATTATTTGAAATTTGGTTTTAATTTTACCAAAAGACACATAACTGGTAGACATAAAATGTACAGTGTCATTATGGTCGTTTCATTAAATGTTCAGCTAATCAAGGTGAGTTATGACCCTAATTAATTTCGCGCCAGTCGTCAAATATCGCCAAGATATTTTGCGATGTCGAGACATTGAGGATGTCTGTCTTTTTCCTCTTTGTCGCGGCAGGTTTTTTTTTCCGCGTCCGCGCAAAAAAGCGGAAAATGTGAGTTCCTTTGTTCATTAAACATGAAGCAGCAAGTGAAAATCTTGGATAAATTCCGTTTGTCCTGTATTTCTGCAACCCCGTCGTATTATAATATTTATAGAAATGAGTGTCTTGAAGACTTTTTACAAGGCAAACATGCAACATTCAACTGATTGTCATGTTTTTCCTTTTTCATTGAAAAAGTTTCCTTTCTCCAAAACTTGAAGACTTCTGTCATATTTACTTTTGAAAGTAACAATTATAATGAATTGGTAATTAAGTTACATCAAACGTATATTTATGTGTTTAATTTACATTATCCCATTATAAGTTTACCAGTTTGTTGTTGCTGTGTATCACTCGTTAGCGCCGTCACTTAGGCCACGACTTTTTAATATATTGGTTTACAAAACAGTTTGATTATCATTTATAACTTATTTGCGAGTGGATTAACGCAAGCGCGGCACAGATTAAAGACTTGAAAATATGTAAGTTGCAGAAATTAAAGCTAATTAACAAGCTGTCAGGAAGGTGTGTAAATCTATTCATAATCGGCTGTGTTTCTTTTCTACAAATACCCTCATTTCACACATTCAGTATTAATGACTGAGTCGTACAAAACCAAACTTGTTCAGTGAACAAAGCCAACATTGTCTAAATAAAAAAAAAATCCAGATATATGTCAAAGATATTAAATATCTTATTCACAAAACATCACAGCATGGTACATTTCCTGCTCTAAAGAGCACATGGTGTCTGAAGCTTGTAAAGTGACGTAATGTGAAAACCATTTATGGAAAATTACTGTCGCTCAATGTTAAAGGTCATATCTTACATTTAGGAACCAATTAACGATTGAGACACAATATAGTTTGCGTGTACAGATCATAGGTCATGAGACCAACATATGATATCGTGTATTTTTAAGTCATTTGTAAAAAACATTGTAACGAATAAAAATATAAAGCATCCTAAAACATGAAGGTAAAAAGATTAAGTAAATATGAAATTTCACTAGAAAATAAACAATATAGTCAACTGAATACATACACAAATCGCGGAGATTCACGGAGGATTGATTTCACAGTAAATTCTGTCAGTTTTCAGACAAAAAAACGTCTCCACGACGCCTCCACAATTTAGGAAGTTTCTCAGAGTTTCTCCGCAATTTTCCTCCTTATGTCCACGGAGTTAAAAAGAAAAATGTACATATAGCTGGAGCATTACTGTACACTCCTCCCCTCTTGCATTCAGATATTTTGTTGGTGAAAAAGATACTAAATTTTTGCAATACATTTGACGAGTTAGCTTTATCTGTTTTAAAAGAATAAGGGTATAATTTTCTTGTTAATGTTTTAATATCTGAAGAAATTAACACATGTTGTTTCAACTGTAAATGTTCTTTTTTTTTTTTTTTCGACCGCCCAACGGACCATTTTCTGAAAAAATTTTGTAAACCAATAAATAAACAAGAAGGCCATGATGGCCCTGGATCGCTCACCTGAGTACTTTGCTCGAGGATCTACTGTTAAGCAAACATCAGATGCAACATTACATTTTCTAACTGAAGATATTCAAAGATCTCATCTTTTATACAAAAAAATCCATGGGGCAGAGGCAATTTCGTGATAATAGCTTGTGAGGAGATGTCATTTGAAGCAATATTTTGAAGAAAACCTATTTTTAGCTCCGCAGGCCATTTTGTTCAATGGAGCAGAATCGCTTAAGCAATTTTAACGCAGGGATATGTATGGAAATTTGATGGAAAATTACCTTGCCATTGAGGAGGAGATGCTGTTTGAATTCTTTTCTACTTTTAGCTTTTGCAGCCCTTATGTGCAATGAAGCAGAACTGTTTGAGCAATTTTAGAAGTAACATTTCTGTCAAATTTGGTTTAAAATGGCCAAGTGGTTTAGAAGGAGATGTGATTTGAAGCAAAATATTGACAAAAATCTATTTTTAGCTCTGGCGGCCATTTTGATCAATGGAGCGGTACCATTTTAGCAATTTTAATAGAGGGCTATGTAAGGAACATTTCTGTGAAATTTGGTGGAAAATCTCCCAACCGTTTAGGAGGAGATGTTGTTTGAATTTCTTTCTATTTTTAGCTTTTGCAGCCCTTATGTGCAATGGAGCAGAACAGTTTGAGCAATTTTAGAAAAGGGCATTATAAGGAATATTTCTGTCAAATTTGGTTTAAAATAGCCAAGTGGTTTTGGAGGAGATGTCATTTGAAGCAAAATATTGATGAAAATCTATTTTTAGCTCTAAGGGAAATTTTTTTCAATGAGCAGAACCATTTTAGCAATTTTAATGAAGGGCTATGTAAGGAACATTTCTGTGAAATTTCGTGGAAAATCTCCCAGCCATTTAGGAGGAGATGTTGTTTGAATTCTTTTCTTTTTTTTAAGCTTTTGCAGCCCTTATGTGCAATGGAGCGGAACGGTTAGAGCAATTTTAGGAAAGGGCATTATAAGGAATATTTCTGTCAAATTTGGTTTAAAATAGCCAAGTGGTTTTGGAGGAGATGTCATTTGAAGCAAAATATTGATGAAAATCTATTTTTATCTCTGGCGGCCATTTTGATCAATGGAGTAAAACAGTTTTAGCATTTAAATAGAGGGCTATGTACGGAACATTTCTGTGAAATTTGGTGGAAAATCTCCCAACCGTTTAGGAGGAGATGTTGTTTGAATTTCTTTCTATTTTTAGCTTTTGCAGCCCTTATGTGCAATGGAGTGGAACGGTATTTTAGAAAAGGGCATGATAAGGAACATTTCTGTAAAGTTTGGTTTAAAATGGCCAAGTGGTTAAGAAGATGTCATTTGAAACCAAATATTGATGAAAATCTATTTGTAGCTCTGGCAGCCATTTTGATCAATGGAGCGGAACCGTTTTAGCAGTTTTAATAGAGGGCTATGTAAGGAACATTTCTGTGAAATTTGGTGGAAAAACTCCCAGCCATTTAGGAGGAGATGTTGTTTAAATATTTTGCTATTTTTAGCTTTTGCAGCCCTTATGTGCAATGGAGCGCAATGGTTTGACCAATTTTAGAAAAGGGCATTATACGAAACATTTCTGTCAAACTAGGTGAAACTAGGTCAAAGCATTCTCTAGTTATTGATCAGAAACCGTTTTTAGGATGAAAGTCTCTGTGATCTTGACCTTTGACCTAATGACCTCAAAGTAAATAGGGGTCATATACTGGTGATGACCAACCAGCATACCAAGTTTGGTGAACTTCGGTCAAAGCTTTCTCTAGTTATTGATCGGAAACGGTTTTTAGGATGATGGTCCCTGTGATCTTAACCTTTGACCTAATGACCTCAAAATCAATAGGGGTCATCTACTGCTGATGACCGACCAGCATACCAAGTTTGGTGAACCTAGGTCAAAGCATTCTCTAGTTATTGATCTGAAACTGTTTTTTAGGATGAAGGTCCCTGTGATCTTGACCTTTGACCTATTGACCTCAAAGTCATCTACTGGTGATGACCAGCCAGCATACCAAGTTTGGTGAACCTAGGTCAAAGCGTTCTCTAGTTATTGATCGGAAACGGTTTTTAGGATGAAAGTCCCTGTGATCTTGACCTTTGCCCTAATGACCTCAAAATCAATATGGGTCATCTACTGGTGATGACCAACCAGAATACTAAGTCTGGTGAACCTGGGTCAAAGCGTTCTCTAGTAACTGATCCGAAACCGTTTTTAGGATGAAAGTCTGTGATCTTGACCTTTGACCTAATGACCTCAAAGTCAATAGGGGTCATCTACTGGTGATGACCAACTAGCATACCAAGTTTGATGAACCTTGGTCAAAGTGTTCTCTAGTTATTGATCAGAAACTGTTTTTAGGATGAAAGACCCTGTGAGCTTGACCTTTGACCTCATGACCTCAAAATCAATACGGGTCATCTACTGGTGATGACCAACCAGCATACCAAGTTTGGCGAACCTAGGTCAAAGGGTTCTCTAGTTATTGATCGGAAACCGTTTTTAGGATGAAAGTCTCTGTGATCTTGACCTTTGACCTAATGATCTCAAAGTCAATAGGGGTCATCTACTGGTGATGACCAACCAGCATACCAAGTTTGGTGAACCTAGGTCAAAGTTTTCTCTAGTTATTGATCGGAAACGGTTTTTAGGATAAAGGTCCCTGTGATCTTGACCTTTGACCTAATGAGCTCAAAATCAATAGGGGTCATCTACTGGTGATGACCAACCAGCATACCAAGTTTGGTGAACCTAGGTCAAAGCGTAGCTAGTTATTGATCGGAAACGGTTTTTAGGATGAAAGTCCCTGTGATCTTGACCTTTGACCTAATGACCTCAAATTCAATAGGGGTCATCTACTGGTGATGACCAGCCAGCATACCAAGTTTGGTCAACCTAGGTCAAAGCGTTCTCTAGTTATTGATCGGAAACTGTTTTTAGAATGAAGGTCCCTCTGAGCTTGACCTTTTACCTAATGACCTCAAAATCAATAGGGGTCATCTACTGGTGATGACCAACCAGCATACCAAGTTTGACGAACCTAGGTCAAAGCATTCTCTAGTTATTGATCAGCAACAAAGTGTCTACCGATGGACCGACCGACATTTGCAAAACTATATGCCCCCTCATCTTTGATGGGGGGCATAAAAATTCAATGTTATAACTTGATTTGATGAGATGTTACACGGAAGCATCACTTCTCCCTAAATTTCAAAACTTCTCCCTATTTTTCCTATAGGGAGAAGTGACTTCTCCCTAAATTTTCAGTCAAAGGTAGTCCCTGCAACATACTTAACATCTTAAAACTGATTTGCTTTAAAAAGATCTATGAAAGTATAATTCATTTTAAGTGTTTGTAGATTCTTTTTGTTTTGTTTTTTAATTAGAAAAAACCCAATTAACTAATTATGCTCATCGAAAACGTTATACTTGTCACTCAGACATCTGGCAGTATACATTATGTGCAGTGTACATGGAAACTAACTTTACCTTTTGAACTTAAAATCAATCGGGTTATCTACAGGTTCTGAGATGCATCAACCTATCATGTATGAAGTGTCTAAGCTAAAACTAGACTTAGATATTCTTATGGTAATTCTGTATACCAAATTTTTTTTCAGTATGTGCAACCTCTGCAAAGAAAACAAACGGAAACTGCAAATAATTGGAATTTTTCTAAGTCAAAGGGGCATAACTCTGTCAAAAATTGCTCGATCAAGCCCAAAACAGAACTTGACCTAGATATTCTTATGATAAATCTGTATACTAAATTTCCTTTCGATATGTGCAATCTCTGCAAAGAAAATGAATGGAAACTGCAAATAATTGGAATATTTCTAAGTCCAAGGGGCCTAACTTCGTCAAAATTTGCTCAATCAAAAACAGAACTTGACCTAGATATTCTTATGATAAATCTGTATACCAAATTCTATTTCAGTATGTGCAACCTCTGCGAAGACAATGAACGGAAATGTTGGTGAACATACAGACAGACCAACCGACAGACAACAACAAAGCAATATGCCCTCCCTTTTTCAAAAGGGGGCATAAAAATATTTGTAGACCCTGCAATTCAAAGCAACTGCTTCACGAAACAGCTGATTATAATATCAAAACCTGTTAAACTGCTTTCCTATTTCAAGAAACCATAAACTCTGCTGTGATATCTGTAACATCTAGGCGCTTGGCAAAAATTATTGATCAATTTAGCTATATAATAACAAGTGTTTTCAATAACTCAAAAACAAAAGTACAAATAAACCTACACAGCAAATGCCATTTGAAATTTGGTTTTAATTTTAAATACCAAAAGTCACAAAATTGGTAGATGTAAGATGTACAGTTTCAATATGGTCATTTCATGAAATGTTCAGCTAATCCAGGTGAGATATGACCCTAATCAATTCATCAAATATCCCCAAAATATTTTGCGATGTAGTGACATCAATGAAGTCCATGCATTTCCTTGTTGCATTGGCGGATTTTTTTCCTCAACCACGCAAAAAAAGGAAAATGGTAGTTCCTCCTGGCAAGTACTGTAACCTTTATTTCTGTTAATTGTTTTGCACTGGTAGGGCATCGACATCCCTTTCCATATTTTACTGCTTACCTTTCCAGCCCGTAAACTAAAGTGGACCCACATTTCGGCTGGTTACTAGAGAAGAATAACTTATCTTGTCATATTTTGGGTACAGTTTCGTGACATTTCTAGGAACTCGGAACTCGAGTGCGCTTTTACTTATCCATAAGCATATAGGGTATCCAGTGATTTATCACATTTTTAACATAAACTTTTGAATACGAAAAACACTTGCAAATGAAATACCAACCTTGCTGGCTATCTGATGCAGTGTGAGGTGTGCTTCTGAATTAACAAAAAAACTTTTTTGATTAACATTTCTGAGGTTGGAAGTGGCAGGCACCCATATTTTTGGTCATCTTTCAACTTGTCTTTCCCACTCTTAAATTTGTTCACCCACCTTAGAACTGCCACAGGACACTTCTTTGTGTTCATATGTAATGCTCAATTCTTAATGTATCTGCTTGTACACCAAGTTGGCAGTGTCTCTGTGTCTTCTTACTTTTTGCTCCAAACCATTTTTGCATTAGTCTATAACTTTGGGAATAAACTGAATTGTGATTATATTTAATCTAGATAAATAATTTTAGTATCAGAGTATAGCCTGTGTATCAGACTTTATCTAGTTTTCCATGTGAATGGCAAGGTCAAAACATTACATCTGAAATCACCCTCATATACCAGGTTATTCTGGAATTATTTTGGAAGGCATTGACAGTTTGAAATACTGACCAAATTAAACCTTTAAATTAAGCAACTGAAGAAAAAAAATCACCTGTGACTGGTGCTTCAATATCAATCATAGTCTTCTCTTGGCGTAACAGAGCTGCCCCTTCATTAATGATACGTAGTGCAACATCTTCTGTCAATTTGCCTTCCAGGATAAAATGTTGTTTGAGAACATCGGGACGAGGTTTGCCTTTGGCATCAAACACTTCATTCATAGCAAGTCTGTGACTTGGAGGAAATGGCACACCTGTTAAACAGTAAATAGGAAAATTAGAGTTTAAAGTTCCTTTCATAAATGGAAGAATATTAAAATAAACTCTAAGGAAATGCATACAATCATGTGCAGTGATTGGGCAAGAACTTCTGACAAGGGGAAAATAGCTCCTTTGTTTTCAAAAGCAATGGGTGATTTTTAATTCTGATGTGCAGTTTTCAATTTCTTAGTTTTTCTTTAGTAAGAGAGTTAAAATTTGTGTCCAAATAGGGGCAGGAATTGTAAGTGACACTCATTTGTACAAGATCTTTTAATCTGTTCTGATTGAACTGACGTAAAGTTGGTTATTTTTCGTCATTCTTGAGTTTTTCTTCGGAGGTATGTTTGAAATCAAAACCACAAATGTAGTGTGGTGGCAGTGATAAAACCTACATGCTCTTACCTACCTCAGCGGCTGAAAATTATAGTTCACATGCAGAAAAAAAAACTGTCTTCTGTGAGTAAAAAATGAAATAATAAAAAAAAATTATTTTAGCATTTTTTTTTGGTTGATCATTATCTATTTCATAAACAGAACTGATTTTAGTAATGGCAAACCTGCATTCTGGTAATGCAAGGCAATGTTACTCTGGTATGTACTGTACTGTACTGAAAAAGAAGTTCAGGAAAATGTGATCAGATTACGATTTGTCCTTCATTTTTCTTGTTTTGTTAGATTTTGAAAAAAATTTTTTAGGAACATACAGACATTCCAATAGTTAAATCTATGGGCATCTTATTTTTAAAAAATAGGTAAATTGTGTTTTAAGCATGTAGGGGTCATCTACGGGTCATGACTAACCTACATACCAAGTCTGAGGAACCTGTATCCAAGGGTTCTTAAGATGCCTTAAGGATAATCACTTTACCTTCATGTGTAAAAAACCTGAGGACATTCCACAACTGACTTTCACACAAGAAACTGAGACTCTGTTCAGGGAAATTCATCAAAAGAATCCCAGATGGCATCAAAGATATGCTGACTTATATTTTCTTACTGTGAAAGAACAGGACAGTGCTGGAGTGTATTGTATCTCAAATAAGTAACTTAAATAACTTTATCAGCAAGTGAAACAAGTATATAGTCATATTTACATGTATTTCTAATCTGACATTGTTTTAATTATAGAAAATGCTTCTTCGATGTTTCAAGCACTTGTGGCAACTTGATTTATTTTCAATAATGAATTTAATTTAACTTAAACTGTTTAAGATATTTTAACATTGACGGAACATCTTTACTTGTAATAATGCTGCTACTTACATGATTATTTTCTATCAGACTTTGCTGCATAATCTATACATCATTTTTCCTCTTCAGACATGTTTTGAGCAAGTACATGAATATTCACCTATAGCTATATACTCTTATAAACAAACTTTGGGGACCAAAGTAAAGAAGGCAGGGAAAGTTATTATGCAGCAGTTTTTTTCAATATTTTAGTTTTCCTCACAGACATCACAAAAGTAGATTTTTAGAAATATTCACGTTGCTTAAACCTGAGAATGGTAAATGAGTAATCTTTTGCTTCTTTTGTTATTTTTGACATATAAATTCTGTTTTTTTTAAACATGTTAAAATCTTACACTTCAAATAAGAATTTGTTAAGAATTTAAATCATAAGCAGATGGCTTGGTGAGAAAATTACCTCACCTCAATTGTCAGTTATTACTTAGCAGCACCTACATGTCTCAAAAACTTAATTGTTACCTTTCAGTGTTTTCTTAAACAATCACCTAGAAATTAGTTTTTCAAAGTTCAAAGGAAATGTGTGATTGACTGTTTTTATTTACTGATTACCTGTTGCCAAAATTCTTATGTTAAGTTACACTTCTCAGTATCTCAAATTCCTTTGGCTTTGTTTCTTCTTGTATATAAACAGTTTGTTTTCTTGACTTAATATAATAATATATAGAACCTTCATGATGTGACTTACTACGTGATATCTTTGTGATTCCTACAGACTCTTTGTGACTTTAAATTAATTCTAAGTGTAAAATCTTTGTGAAACTTGTGGACTTTTAAAAATAACTTATAATTATCTTTGTGTTCAAAAACTTTGTGACATTTACTTTGTGGAACACTATTTTAAATACAAGTTGTTATTAAATAAAGAAATTATTAGTGACTTCTACAGTGTGGACTTCAATTCTACAACAAAGACTTGGTGCCAAGCTAGTTCCCCAACAACATCAAGTAAAAGGGCTAATTCCCCACGTGCCCTGCGCATATTAGTTCTCTAGATATTTATCAGAAAAGATTTTGCTTTTCAAAGTCACTGTGAGATTGGCCTTTCACCAAATGACCTGAAAAACTATAGGGGTCATCAACTGGCCATGACCAACCTGCCTATGAAGTTTTGGGGAGGTGAACCTAACCGTTCCAAGAATATTGATCAGAAACCATTTTCCTTTTCAAGGACACTGAGATCTTGACCTTTGACCCAGTGACCTGAAAACTAAAGTGGTCATCTACTTCTCATGACAAACCTAACAAGGGTGATCAATGATCACATGTGTCGCCTGATGATAGCCAATTAAACAGTAGTATTGAGAGGTGATTGGACAGTTTCTAGGCTAAAATGCATTTTTTTATTCAAGGCCCATAACTCAGCCAAAAATCATTCAACCGAAAAACCTGTAAGACATGCGCAAGTACTTGAGGTACAGAACAATCCTGTAACATTTCATTTTAATTGCTTTAGTAGTATAAGAGAAGTAGTTCGGACAAACTTTAAAATAAAAATCATTAAAGCGCCATGACTGAAAAAATCATTGAACTGGAAAATGATTAATATGCACAACTAGACTTGGTACTGATCATTCCTGTAAAGTTTGGCTGAAATTGCACCAGTAGTTTCTGAGGAGTAGTCCTGACAAGTATGCACAGCTAGACTTGTTACTGATCATTCCTGTAAAGTTTGAATGAAATCGCACCAGTAGTTTCTGAGGAGTAGTCCGAACAAGTTTTGTGATGGACAGACAGACAGATGGATGGACAGACAGACAGACAGACGATGGGGAAGTGATCCCTATATGTCATGGCTACTTTTAAGCATGTCGCAGCTACTCTGAAGCCTGCAACACAAAATTCATTATCTGGCCAAAACGCCTTTTCCATTCAAGGGCCATAACTCAACCAAAAATCATCAAATTAGGTTTCAGAAGAGATGTAGTTTGAATTAAATTGTTGACGGACAAAGTTCGGTCACAAAAGCCCACCATGAGTCAAAGGCTCAGGTGAGCTAAACAACAGGGCCAAGATGGCCCTAAATCGCTCACCTGAGTCTCATTGCTCATGTTACAAATACCGTTATTGGTTTTTATGGGTGCAAGTTTGAATAAGTTTGCAATAAGTTTGAAGACTCTGGGTGTGATGGTACTCAAATTTTTTAGCATTTTAGCAGAAATAGTTTTACTCTACAGGTCCTTGTGACTTTGACCTTTGAGCTACAGACCCAAAAAACAATAGGGTTCTTCTAATATAATTACCCTGTAACGTTTGAAGATTCTGGGTGTAATGATACTTCAGTTACTGAGAAGAAATAGTTTTGACACTTCTGGTCCCTGTGACCTTGACTTTTGACCTACTGACCCAAAAATGATTGGGTTCTTTTATTGAGTAAAGAAAATCATCCTATGAAGTTTGAAGGCTCTTGGTAAAATGGTACTCCAATTACTGAGCAGAAACAGTTTTCACACTAGAGGTCCCTGTGAACCTTTGACCTATGGACCCTAAAAACAATAGGGTTCTTCTAATACAATTATCCTATAAAATTTGAAGGCTCTGGGTGTAATGGTACTACAGTTACTCTGCAGAAAAAGTTTTCACTCTACAGGTTCCTGTGACCCTGACCTTTGACATACTAGCCCCAAAAACATTATGGTTCTTCTATTTAGTAAAAGCAATCATCCTATGAAGTTTGGAGGCTCTGGGTGAAATGGTTATTCTGTTTTTGAGTGGAAAGGGTTTTCACTCTAGAGGTCCCTCTGACCTTGACTTTTGACCTACTGACCCAAAACACAAAAGGAATTTTTTTGTACTCAATAAGGGCAATTACCCTGTGAAGTTTGAAGTCTTTGGGTCAACTGGTACTGAAGTTATTGAAAGGAAACAAAGTGTGAAAGACAGAAAAACAAACAGACACCCATGGACAAGGCAAAAACAATTTGTCTCCATCAGAAGAGCAGGGTTGGGGGGAGACATAACAACAAACAATTGAAGGTATAGCCCTTGGTGTTTCCCAGCAGCAGATTTTAAAAGTTTTCCCTATATAAATCCTTGTGTAAAATCAAATGACCCCAGGGTGGGGCCAGTTTTGAATAAACTTGGTAGAGGTCCAATAGACAATGCTGCAAACCAAATATCTGAACTCTAGTCCTTGTGGTTTCTGACAAGACGATTTTTAAAACTTTCCTAGATATAACTCTATGTAAAACATGTGACCCCTCTACAGTACGCTCAGTGCGGATTCTGCCTTTTCCGCGATACCACCGCGGACTTTTTTTATCGCAGACAAATGCGGTGGACGTCCGCGATGAGAGGGCTAATTTCCGCCGCAATCCACGGTGTCCAGTTCTTTCCACCGCGGACAAAATACTGATGACTGTATTTAAGTTATCAATAAAATCAGTTACCTGTTTCTCGCGGGGGAACGCGGCGGTCATTATGACTTTAGCTCCAAAAAATAATGTTTATTTTATAAAAATTTTCAACATGTTGTAATTTTACACGATGACTTTAAATTTATGGTGCCTTATCTTTGATACATATCTGCCCTCAAAGGAACAACCTGTCAATCACACTTCCCATGACCTATGATCTTTACACGTGATTTAACACCATCTTTTTTATTGGTTGTTATTCTAAGAGCTAATTTTTGACAGCAAGCCTGAGTAATTTTCTATAAAAAAATCCCTATATTTTACCGCCTTTCCACATCACATGATCTAATGCTGCATGCTTTTCTAAAAATAGTGATGATTACACTCTCTTTTCAGTTCTCATTTTCGGAAAATCTGTACCTGGTTTTTTTCTTAGAAGAAATTGACACGGATACACACGTTGACGTCTTCATTGTTGTCTCTTGTTACTTTTACATAAATGCCGTAGATTATTCAGTATTTGACTTAAAGTGGTTTTCACTACCATGAACTTGCGTATCTACTCTATTTTCCAATTTAATATAACGACAACTATTTGCCGTGATGTCAAAAATATTTTGTACATTACCCAATAAAATAACAAAAGAACAACAAGAGTTACAAAGTAAGTAGTAAAGTTTTAATAATTAATCGTAAAATTCAACAGTTTTCACCGCGATCCGCGGTGATTGACCACCGTGTTCCCCCGCAATGTACCACGGCGCTCCACAGGGAAACACTTACAGCTGTAGAATTATGTCCGTGGTGGTGAAAATTTTCAGTCCGCGGGGCCTCGCGGACAAATTTTGTGCAAGTTTTATCGCAATGAGTCTCATCCTCGGGGTCTCGCGGGTTTTGCAAAATCCGCGCCGAGCGTACTGTATGTAAAACATATGACCCCTGGGGCGGGGCCATTTTTGACCCAGAGGACAGGATTTGAACAAACTTGGTAGAGGTCCACTAGACAATGCTACACACCAAATATCTAAGCTCTATAACTTACGGTTTCTGACAAGAAGATTTTTTAAAGTTTTTCCTATATAACTCTTTGTAAAACATGTGACCCTTGGGGCTGGGCCATTTTTGACCCAAGAGCCATGATTTGAACAAACTTGGTAAAGGTCTACTGGACAATGCTGCACACCAAATATCTAAACTCTAGGCCTTGCGGTTTCTGACAAGAAGATTTTTTAAAGTTTTTCCTATATAACTCTATGTAAAACATATGACCCCTGGGGCTGGGCCATTTTTGACCCAGGAGCCATGATTTGAACAAACTTGGTAAAGGTCTACTGGACAATGCTGCACACCAAATATCTCAACTCTAGGCCTTGTGGTTTCTGACAAGAAGATTTTTAAGTTTTCCCTATATAAATCTATGTAAAATCAACTGAGCCTTGGGGTGGGGTCAGTTTTGACCCCACGGTCATAATTTGAACAAACTTGGTAGAGGTCCACTAGATGATGCTTCATACCAAATAGCTAAGCTCCAGGCCTTGAGGTTTCGGAGAAGAAGATTTCTAAAGATCCAACTTTTAAAACCTAATTTTAGCTCCAGTGAACCAGAAATGCAATGGACCAGAACCATTTGAACAAACTTGGTAGAACTTCATGCAAGGAACATCCCAGGCAAGTTTCATTTAGTTTGGCTCTTTGGTTTTAGAGGAGATGTCATTTGAATGAAAAGTTGACGACGGACGGACAGAATGGACAAAGACTGATCAGAAAAAATCACCCTGAGCACTTTGTGAGCTAAAAACTGATGATGACTCGAAGTTATTTTGACGAATCAAAATCCAAATGTAAACATACTTCGAAACTATTTGTACTATATGGTACATAACAGGGTAAAATTGAGACAAATTACACTTATGTGGATTCGCTTGCAGTAAAATCTATTCCATTGCTAAAATAAATCATGATCGAAATCATTAAACAAGAGGGCCATGATGGTCCTGGATCGCTCAACTGAGTACTTTGGCTGTAGGTTTGTTGTTAAGCAGTATTTCATTTTTTAATTTTAAATAAAGATTTTTTTAATTTGCATTTTTTAAACTTTTTTAGCCCTGTGACCTACTTATGCAACAGACCAGAACCATTTGAACAACTCTGAAAGGGGAACACCCAAGGATCATTCCTGTGTAGTTTGGTTAAGGTGCAGTCATTGGTTTCAGAGAAGATGTTGTTTTAATGAAATTGTTGACGACGGACGATGCACGACGACGTGCTCAGGTGAGCTAAAAAGGAATATGGTTTCATATGTAACTGACAGAAAGTTTTCTGCGTGTAAGAATATAATGTTTTTATTTGCCGAGAAAGGTAATGGCATATGGGTTTTATCGCCCCCGCCACACTACGTCTGGTTTTACTCTCATACTTTCCTTCGAGGAAAGAAGTCAAGAATGACGAACAATCAACTTTACACCATTTTATTCAAACCAAAGAATCCAAACTAGCCGAAAACAACAATGTAACCAACAGGTTGAAATATCGTCGACAAATGAAATTGTCACTCACAATTCCTTTGTCAATTTGGACACAAATTTTAACTCTAAAAAAAACATCAAAATTGCCCCCCCCCACTCTTTTAATTTGAAAACGAGTGGTAATCTTCCTGTTTCATTTTCAGTATAGTTCTGATAATGAAAACAAACATTTTGCATATAGTGTTTTTTTTATAAATTTGAAATTAATGTTTTTTGGTGAAAGAAATAAATGATAATCAACTGAATATTGTTAATAAATTTTCAGATTGTCAAAATATATGAATCGCCAATACATTACTTTACATGAATCTTGCATGCATTAAAAAATTAACATGAATGTTTTCTGTGTTTCATTTCAAAAACATATCAGCATGTCAAAAACCTTCAAGAATTGTGTCAGAATTGCCCAGAATGCAGGAAATCGCGTGCTGGATTTCAATTTTTTTCAGAGGGAGCATGCCCCTGTACCCCCCTGGCCCAGGCCCTTTTCCGCCAACCCCAGCCCTTTCCCAGGTCTAGATACAACATTAGTTGTCACTGATAGAAAATTTGGTCATATATAAGGAAGTGCCAGTATCAGTAATGTATCAAGTCTTATATTAAATATAACTAGAACTATCACTAAAGGTGATTAATACCCCCACATAGGTGCTACTGGAACTGGAAAGCTTAGAATCAATTGCATAAAGTGACATAAGTAACACGGAAATATGTATATATCTAATATTTAACTAGGACTATCGCTGAATGCGATTCATACCCCCACCAATGTCCTTGACAGAAGACGACATGGAAAGGTGGTTAAGGGAATAACTTTAGTGGCACAAATACATATACATAAAAAGAAATTATCTCTGGTGAAAAAAACAAACAAATTGTACAGGTAATAGTATAAATATATATTGTCAAATCATGTTCGTAACAGTTACAAATAACCTTTCATTTTCGTGAATATCTGTTCTAGTTTCAGAAACATTCAAGTATTAATGGTTATATCAGAACATTTTCTTAGCCTAAAAGGGTCAAACTTGTGTCATAATTCAATGGAATTGTAGAATTTTCGTCATCTGAGCTTGCTTGTAACCATTTTAAGTTTCAAGTAAATATCTGTTCTGGTTTAAGAAATATTACAGTAAATAAATTTAAAGACATAAAAATGGACTTAACTTTGTCAAAATACAATACAAAGTTATCCCCCCCCCCACTTTTTTTAGTTATGAAACTTGCAGACTTCCTGAAATTCGTCGGACCGTCGGACATGTCCGATTAATTTTCACTTGGTCCGACATTTTTTCAGTCCGGATCGGTCCGACTGTCCGGCATTATTCCAAAGCCTAGTGCTTGATACCGAAACTTATTCTAAAAAGTACCGGCAAATACTTCAAATAAGGGTACACTTACCAATATCTGCTTATAAACATTTCATAAAATCTCGTCATTTTAGTAATGTCAAAAGCAACTATCATCAAATATAATCGTTTAAAATAATAAATGGGCGCCGCCATTTTGTCTAAAACGCTTAGGAATTTGCCTAAAAGTTCCGACTTCAGCCCTGTGTAAGACATCTCTCTATCTGGTTCAGTGTCACCCTCAACATATAAAATAACAATTTAAATTTTAAAACAACGCTGTCTGAAGGCAAACAATTCCAAGAAATATTTAGTTCATTAAACATGAGACAGCCACTGAAATCTTGGATGAAATTCCGTTTGTCATATATTTCCGCGACCCCGCCGTATTTTAATATTTATAGAGGACAGTGTGTCGGAGACTCTTTATAAGGCAGACTCACAAAAATTTATTGACTGATTATAATAAGTTGTCATGGTTTTATTATAAGTACCAGTTTTTCCTTTTTCATTGAAAAAATGTCCTTTTCTGTAACACTTGAATATTTCTGTCATTTAGTTCTGAAAGCAACAATTATAATGAATCAACATACTTGAAATTATTTGTGCTTTGTTAAAAAAAATCTGGTGAAACTGAAAACACATCCCATTAGTAACCTGAATTTTCACAAAATTGTCACTTAATTTTGATGCCAGAGAAACATTACCTGGTAGTTTATAATAGTAAGTTGAATAACAGTCAATCCACATAATTATCTGCTGTCTGCCATTGTCTAATAAAGTTGAACCAAATTTCTGTTGATTTTTTTTTTTTTAAGATCTCTGAATGTATCGTTCATGCAACACTTTCTGTGTTTCATGTTTTAAGTTTTGATCTCATTTATTTGTGACTTATTTAAAATTTTCTTCATTTCTGTAATTTCCGGTATGGTACTGTTTCATCCTGAACGCTATCCAAGCCTCGTGAAGACAATATGAGAAAAGCAACGAGAGAGAACATTTAATGAAAAATGGAAGCAGGACAGAGAATGGTTGGTATACGACTCAGAGGAAGTTGAAATGCACTGTATTGACTGTTCTGATTTCAACGGGGAGAAAATTACATGTTTTCATTTGTTTTTGTTGTGAATTCCATTCAGTCTGACAAATTTTGTTTCAGTCCGACGGATTTTCAGAGCTTGTCAGACCGAATGTCTGACACTTTTTTTGAACTTTCAGGAAGTCTGAACTTGACCTGTATATCTTACTTGCGACACTTCGTACATATTTGAAGTTTCAAATGATTATCTGTTCTAGTTTAAGAAATATTCAAGTACATGTTAAAATTTCAGAACATTTTCTAAGTCAATTTTTGACCTTCAAGTGTGGCCTTGACCTTAAGCTGGCACAAGGGTAAGATGGGTTCTGCACATTGCCCAGTTAGGGTGAACATTTGAGTCAAGTTTGAAGAAAATCCTTCCATTATTATAGAATTTATAGAGCGGACACAACATATTGTCTAGTATTGATTGTAAGTAAATTAAAAGACTTAAAAAGGGGCATAACTTTGTCAAAATGCAATACAGAGTTATGAAACTTGACCTGCATATCTTACTTGTGATACCTCATATATCTTTTAAGTTTCAAGCAAATACCTGTGCTAGTTTCAGAAATATTCAAGTACATGTTAAAATTTAAGAATATTTTCTAAGTCAATTTTGACCTTCAAGTGTGACCTTGACCTTAAGCCAGCACAAAGGTAACATGGGTTCTGCACATAACCTTGTTGAGTTGAACATTTGAGTAAAGTTTGAAGAAAATTCTTCCATTAGTATAGGATTTATAGAGCGGACACGACATATTGTCTAATATTTGATTGTATGTAAATTTGAAGACTTAAAAAGGGGCATAACTTTGTCAAAATGCAATACAGAGTTACGAAACTTGACCTGCATATCCTAATTGTGACACTTCATATATATTTTAAGTTTCAAGCAAATACGTTTTCTATTTTCAGAAATATTCAAATACATGTTAAAATTTAAGAATATTTTCTAAGTCAATTTTTGACCTTCAAGTGTGACCTTGACCTTAAGCCGGCAAAAGGGTAACATGGGTTCTGCACATCCCCTTGTTGAGGTGAACATTTGAGCCAAGATTAAAGAAAATCTTTCAATTAGTGTAGGACTTACAGAGCGGACACGACATGATGTCTAATATTTGATTGTTTGATATTTGACCTTCAATTGTGACCTTGACCTTGAGCTGACACATGGGCAACATGGGTTCTGCACATCCCCTTGTTGAGTTGAACATTTCAGCCAAGTTTGAAGAAAATCCTTCAGTTGGTATAGGATTTATAGAGCAGACACGATAATGGAGACGGACCGACCGACGGACGGACGGATGCGACAAAGCGAATCCATTATAGGCCCCCCACATTTTGTGGTGGGGGTATAGTAGAACTAGCTTAAGTTTAAGCGAACAGTGACCCTGACCCAACTGTTAAAATTTTCAATCCCAAGCAGCGTCTTCATAGAAACTACCTTTACAGCAAATTTCATCAAAATATCTCACTCCTAACTCAAGTTATTGAGCAGAAACCATTTATTTTTTATATTTAGTAACAGTGACCTTGAGCCCACCAGCCCCAATATCAAACTTGACCTGTATCCTGTTATGTTACACCTGTGTACCGAAAATTATTTAAATCTGTCAAGATTTCTTGAGTTATCATCCCGAAACCATTTTTCAACCATTTTATTATTTTTAGTAACAGTGACCTTGACCTTGGCCCCACCAGCCCCAATATCGAAGTTGACCTGTATGTTATGATGTTACACCTGTGTACCAAAAATTGTTTAAATCTGTCAAGCAATTCATGAGTTATTGTCCGGAAACCGTTTTTCTATTTTTAGTAACAGTGACCCTGACCTTGGCCCCACCAGCCCCAATATCGATGTTACACCTGTGTACCAAAAGTTATTAAAATATGTCAAGCCATTCATGAGTTATTGTCTGGTGACCATTTTATTATTTTTAGTAACAGTGACCTTGACCTTGGCCCCACCAGCCCCAATATCGAAGTTGACCTGTATGTTATGATGTTACACCTGTGTACCAAAAATTGTTTAAATCTGTCAAGCAATTCATGAGTTATTGTCCGGAAACCGTTTTTCTATTTTTAGTAACAGTGACCCTGACCTTGGCCCCAATATCGAACTGGACCTGTATCTTGTGATGTTACAACTGTGTACCAAAATTTTTTTAAATCTATCTAGCCTTTCTTGAGTTATTGTCCGGAAACCATTTTTCTATTTTTAGTAACATTGACCAGGCCACATTTAAAAAAGTTTTTGTTTGCTGTCTCCCAACCCTACTTTTTAGAGTTGGGAAGGTAGGTAGGGATTCTTTTTTTTTTCTTTTTTTTTTGAAATACATAAATGTTTTCGGTTTGATTTTGTCTTGTGAGAAGACAATTTGATTAAATGTGAATAAACATTTTAAAATTGATATATCTTACTTTTTATTTCAGTTTGTATACGTTTTAAACAGTCAATACAAGATATATAGTTCTTTTTTATAAAAATACATGTAAAATATGGATAATTTTTGTTCTCGAGGTTATTGTTCCCATCTTCATCCCTGGTAATTTTGAATGTCACAAATTTCAATGTTTTATCAAAGTCTTTTACTACTCTTAATGGTTCATCTAAATCTGGTTTAAACACTTCATTAGCATTGAGACTATTGCTCAAATGTACCGAAAGAACGTCCGATTTTTTCGAGTAAAAATCCTCGGCGTCTTTCAGTTTCAACATCGTTACACACCTCGGCCCATGTCCAGTCCGATCTGTATTCGTGAAGGTGATTTTTCAACAAAGTTGAACTGGATCCAATATTATACGTAACAATAACTGTTGACGAGATGATAAAATACTCGTCTTCTAACTTTCGTTTTGCCATCGCGAAAACTTGTAACAGAAGTGTACACAATCGACATTTACCTGGTGGCAATTCATTGTCAATACACGTGACGAATAATACGCGGGAACCAGAATACTACACGCCGTTATTGAACGGAAATCGGTAAGAATATGCGGCGCTAGAAATAAAAAAAATAATGGTCGGCAAGAGCAAATAAAAATTTTCGGAGCGCAGCGTTTTTCTAGGGTCGGTCGGGAGACAGCAAATTAAGCTATTTTTAATTTTGGCCCCAGGGCTTTTCATCCTTATATAACAGAGGCCGATATTCGGCCACTTCCCAATCCAAAAAGATAGATTTTTTCCCAATTGTGGCAGAGTTTCTTCCCAAAATGCAAGACATGATTTCCCAAAATCTTAGAAATTCTCCCTAGATTAGTTTAAAAAACGATCAGTTTACATTTGTTATTTCCGGAAGTAGCGTTTGTCTGGTATCGACTTTTTTGTCGTACTATAGCCGAACAACGCACGGTACCTGTGTAGACTCTTACTCAGTAGTTATCAGTAAATAAAAGTAGAAACATGCGCAGTGAAACAGTCAAACGTTCTAAAAGTCTGGATTTTATTCCGTTTCAGGGGAGATAAATCGGTGTTTATTTCCGGTTGCAGAAACAAATGTCTCATAAATTTCCCAAAATGAACAATTATCGCGCATATTTTTCCCAATTTAAAAGGCCAGGGCCTCTTCCCAATTTCGTGATGAAAAGCCCTAGTGACTTTGACCATGGCCAAACCAGCCCCAATATCGAACTTGACCTGTATCTTATGTACCTGTGTACCAAAAATTGTTTAAATCTGTCAAGCCTTTCATGAGTTATCGTCCAGAAACCGTTTTTCTATTTTCAGTAACAGTGACCTTGACCCCACCAGCCCAAATCGAACTTGACCTGTATCTTATGATGTTACAACTGTGTACCAAAAATTGTTTAAATCTGTCTAGCCTTTCAAGAGTTATTGTCCGGAAACCATGACGGACTGACAGACCGACTGACAAGCTCACTCATATATATGTGGGGGTATAATATAACGCATAGAGTATATGATTAAAATATTCACCATTATGTTGGTAATCCTTCTTTTATGTGTCAGAAATACAACAGATTCCACAGTACATGTGAAATCTGTGTCTTTACAAGTGTATTAGGGTCAAAATGTCAAAGAGATTTAACTCTTCATCAGTACATTTTATGTTAATTGTAAAGCACCCTAGAATGTGATTAATAACACCATTACTTACTCTTATTACAGAATTATCATTTTGCATCTAACAATCACTTACAAATTAAAAAATAGAGGCTTTGAAAATAATTGACACATGTCAACAATTTTGTATAACATCAAGACATGTATATAGAATGAGTAGGATCATATTTCAGATCATTCTATGAATTACAAGGGGTCAAAAATCACATTTCAGAAGCTTTATCTCCAGCAAATACCTAAGAAAATCATAGATGATTGATATATGCATCAATTCTACGAAGCCCATAGAAAATACATACTATATATAGACATACTATTTCTTTTACTTTCAGTTTGGTTGCCTAACAAACTTGCCAGATCACAAAACCAAAAAAGTAATTAAATGATCAGTTGATAATACAAGACTGGCAAGTGATTCACACAGGGTTCATTCAATGTTGCACTAGAGGTTGATTACCCTTTATCTCCCTGATAATCTCGAAATGTGTTAATTCTAACTATAAGTCCATATGCCGAGCATTAGATTAAATAAACACTGACGTAACCATGGCATTCACTGACTAAGAACATTTACTTTACCCAAGAAAATTTATGACAGACAAGAATAGAACTGTGTGTAATTTGACACAAAAGTAACAGATCTCGCCTCCAAAGGTGAACAAATTTTATAGGTTGACATTTTATAGTCATTCACCTACATCTTACTTTGATCTGCATCTGGTTACTCTGCTTTTATCTACTGCAGTACAGTTCACAAAAATGCTGTAGAAGCAAACATGCCCATACAATGTAAACAATAATGGATGCCTCCATAGCCATTTGAGGAAGAATTTGGGTGACAAAAAAAATTCACCAAGAGATGTGAATTTTGAGTAAGCATTTACTTCATATATTCCTTTGTGACATTTTACAATGAAGTGGAATTCCAAATTGTGAATGGATATATGATCGACTGTTGAAAATTGATGATTTTTGATGACAGTGTCAACATCATGACTATGCTACATCTAACGGTTCACCTGAATAATTACTAAGTAAACTGAGTGCACTATTTATGTCAAATTTATTATTCTTTGCAAATGCTGTATGCAGTGAAAAAATGTATTAATGAAACTTAAAAAAGGTAAAATGATAGAGCTACATGATGTAAGCATCTTAACATTATTTCTGACGCACATTTATATTATCATCTTAGTTTAGATGGGTGAAATTTCGTACGATTGTTAATTATTCATGCACTTTTTGACATTTCCGGTTTGTTGTCAAACGTCAAGTGAAACCTGTCATTGCAGTTCGAAACAAACGGCAACACAAACCAAGTGGGAAAATGAAAATATATCAGTGTTACATTTTTCCTATCTTATCCTTGATTTCAGTCGAGTTGTCAGTAAAATATCACCTATAACAGAATATATTCATTTCACTATGGCCGACATTCAATATGGCGTACTTCGAAGTAGCGAATAAACAAACAACAGGAATCACTTACTTTTTACTACCCTATCGGTCGTTGAGACTTTGCCGTCGGGCGAAGCCATCTTCTAGGTCTATTTATCACTTACAAAAAGTCAAACACTGGCGATTGCCCGCCGTAAGAACGATATAAATGGATTTTCACAAATTTAGAATATCCAAATGTAAGATGGCGTTGGCAACATCTTATTTGCATACCAAATGATCTTCTGCGCATAGGTTTTGCGCAACATTGCCAACGCCTGGGGAAAGCCGTTGAAAAATCGATAGGCCTAGTGCCGTCCTCACAGACTGGATGCTGTCCTCGAAGTCAAAGCAGTTCTTATAAAATTTTGATAACATTTTAGGTACTTTCAAGAGTTTAAGGAGGACATGAAGGCGAAAAAGCAACTATGTCAACGATTCTAATTGATTACATCTGATACCATATATTAAATTTTATTTCTAACGCATATGTAGATTATCTAGATCTATGTCTATAGGGCAATTTCGTTTATTTTGTTTTTTTATCAAACAAGTAAAAAGTATTTCTCTGGTTTGAAGTAAACTTTAAACAACATGATTATCATGCCAGAGTGTATGGCACGCCAATTGTCCAATTATTACGTGAACCTATGTTTACGCTCGTAAAACTAGGATTTACGGTCGATAATCTAGATTTTTCAAACGTAAAACCTGTTTTTTTTTATTTTTAACCTCTATTTTCGAGCGTAAACATAAGATAACGGCCGTAAACTGTAGTTTAGGCTCGTGATCTTATGTTTACGTTCGATAAACTAGGTTTCTCAAATAATATTAGAATTTCGGTCGTTATCCTAAGATTACCACCGTAAACTTGGGTTTGCGACCGTGAACATAGGTTTACGACTGTAAACCTATATTTACGTTCGTAAATTCATATTTTTTCTCAGTAACTTAGTTTATCAAACGTAAACCTAGGTTCACGTTCGTAAACTATGGTTCACGGCCGTTATCCTACGTTTTTGCTCGAAAACACTGGTTAAATTCCGTAAAATATATTTCAAAGGAAGTTAACTGTCCAAAATAACGTGAACCTATGTTTACGCCCGTTAATCTAGGATTTACGATCGATAAAACAGGTTTTTCAATCGTAAAACCTGGTTTTTCGAATTTTATCCTATATTTTCGAGCGTAAATATAGGATAACCGTCGTAAACCCTAGATTACGCTCTTGAACCTATATTTACGTTCGATAAACTAGGTTTTTCGAAACAATTGTAAAATAGGTTTACGAACGTGAATGTACATTTACGAGCGTTAACTATGGTTCTCGACGTTACCCCATGTTTTCACTTGAAAAATATGATAGCCAGTCATTAACCTATGATCACGATCGTAAACATGGGTTCACGGCCGTAAATGTAGGTTCACGCTTGAAAACATAGGTTCTCGATCGTAAACACATGTTAACGCTCGAAATTCAAGTTTGATTTCATAATCCTAAATATCGAATGTAAACCATAGTTTACGATTGATAAACTAGGTTTTTCAATTAAACAACAGATTTCAACCGTTAGTAACCTATATTTTCGACCGTAAACTTGTGTTTTCAAACGTGATCTATGGTTTACGAGCGTAAACTACGGTTTACGACATTAACCCATGATTTCGCTCGAAAATATAAGTTAATATTCGAAAAACTAGGTTTTACGTTTGAAAAACCTGTTTTATCAACCGTAAATCCTAGTTTTTCGACCGTAAACATAGGTTCACGTAATAATTGGACAATTGGCGTGCCATAAGAGTGTCATTAAGCAAACATCAACCACAATATTCTACACTTGATACCATTATATTGAAAATGATAAAGAAACTGTAGAAAATGATAATAAGTCATTGATTCAGTGGTTCTCATAATCACATGCAGTCAAACCCTGATTCATTCCAGGCAATTGCCATAGGAAATAACACCAAAGATAAAAATATTACTTTTAACCTGGAAAGTAAGAACATTATATCTGAAGATGATGTAAAATTACTTGGTTTCAGTGTAGATTTAAACTAAAATTCCATACACATATCTCAAATATATGGAAAAAGGCATCAAGACAATTGAATGTATTAAAAAGAATTGGTAGGAATTCAGGTGAGCTAGGCAAACTGAATATATAACATTCATTTATTTTATCCTATTTCAGCTACTGCCCTCTTACTTGGCACTTTTTGCGGTGAAGTTTATATACCAAAAAATTAGAAAAGATCCAAGAACGGGCGCTCAGATTCATTTACGATGATTATCATTCTGATTATATTTCTCCTTTGATCAAATCTATGCTCCCAACCCTGAAATTGCGAAGTTTGAGGACAATGGCTATTGAAGTGCATAAAATTCTAAATAAACAGGGTCCAGCATATTTACATGATCTGTCTAGTTGTTCTTAAAGATAAACATTATTCTTTTAGATATACAAACACAGCCAAGATACCTCAGGTGAGAACAGTGTAACAGGTGGTGAAAAATTGTGGCTCGACCGGAACTCGAACCCAGGGCCTTCCGCTTACAGGGCGGACACTCTACCAACTGAGCTACCAAGCCAAACGGTTGTGCCTCATCGATTTATCACCTATAAACCTGTACCCGGCTACATATACCCCCTCCAAATTTAGAATTCGTCCCGAAATCTCACAGTCACAGAGAATATTGTGAAACATTCTCGAGGTGTCGAAGCAGTAATAACGTAAGTTATTTACGTTGGGCGCCAAATGTAACAGGTGGTGAAAAATCGTGGCTCGGCCGAGACTCGAACCCAGGGCCTTCCGCTTACAGGGCGGACACTCTACCAAGCCAAACGGTTCTGCCTCATCGATTTATCACCTATAAACCTGTACCCGGCTACAACAGCAACCTATGGCAGTAACTCCTTCCGCTCCAGTTTACCAAAACTGTGGAACTCATTGCCACAACACTTTAGAAATGAGACTTTACATATTTCAAAAGCTTTATTAATGCCTGGAGCGGAGAGAGCTGCCACTGTTCCTTTTGTACATAGCGATGCTTTTGCTTGTATTTTATTTGCTATTCTCCTTTCGTCTGCATGCTATTTAGCTGCATTTGCTTTACTTTATATTTTAGATTACTATTTTAGTTCTGTACAAACATTTAGTTTTGCATACAACTTGCTTTGTTTTAGTTATTTTTGGCTGTGCTGTTATTATATGCCGTTCTTAAATGTACCAAAATACTTTGTTTTAAACTTACGTATGTTTATTTTTTTGCAACTGCAATGTGCTGTTAGCTTATATGCCTTAAGTGTGTTTTACTAGTTATATGCCTTAACTGTGTGTTACTAGTTATATGCCTTAAAGCTGTGTGTTACTAGTTATATGTCTTAACTGTATTATGTACTGTTTTCTTAAAATGTGTATTTACATTGTCTTTATGTTAGAGTCGGTCAAAAGCTATACATAGCTTATAATGTTATTTGTTTTGATGTCATCCGACTATAAATAAAATTTGTACTGTACTGTACTGTACTGTACTGTACTGTACGCTTCTTTCCAGCGTTTTGATCTGTAGAGCTCTGTATCAGCTCTGTCAGTTCTTTCTAGCTCTATCTTGTCTTCGATTATGGTTGGTTTTGCTGATTTGGCCAGTACTGCGTAGAATGAGCTTACCTATGTCTGTTTATCTGCAGTCTGTTTATCTTTCTATTTGAGTTTATTTATCGTTGGTACCAATTGCCCATATGACAGACGCCTCCTGCAGAGGTTAGTAATTTTAGGTTGTGAGGGATAGTGCAAGATGCATAAAACATCCCATTCCAAAGACACTCCTGGTTCTTTTCCATGCAGCAGTGTATAGAACTGATGCATGGGGCCTCGGTTTAACGTCTCATGCGAAAGATTTTAGTAATGTCAGTGGAGGAGCGGGAGATCGAACTCGCAACACCTGGATTACCAGTGAAGCGCGTTACTACTGGACCACTAATCTGCTCCTCTGTTTATCGTCTGTTGTGGTTACCTGTATAACCAATGTCTGCAGACGAGTTTATAAGGCGCGGATTGAACAATGGTCTAGTGGTAACGCGCTGGACTGGTAAACAAAGGATCGCGAGTTCGATCCCCCATTTCTCCATTAACATTACTAATTGTCTTTCTGGTGAGAGGTCCTATGTATCAGTGTTTTACACTGAGCATGGAAAAGAACAAGGTGTGTCTCTGGAATGGGATGCTTTCTGTATCTTGCACTGTCCCATACAACTTATAATAATTAATTTCTGCAGGAGGCGTTAGTCATATTATGGGCAACCGGTACCGACGATAAATATATATATATATATATGGAGAGAGAGCAAGGTACAAAAGGCATCCAAGCATCCAATTCAAGAGACACTAGTAATCATTTAATAGTGCATTGAATATGACTGGCGACGGCATACCACCTTTTAGGCACAATAGGCACGCGTTTACTCGTCATTTCCATTTTAAAAAAAAAAACAGATTGAAACACTCAAATTTGCAATAAAAAGGATAACGTACGATATTAAAGGTATCAAATTACGGACAGAACGGACCATGGAACAAAACGGACCACACGAAACGGACCATATTTTGAGACAAAACAGACCACATTAAAAATATTTTTTACTCCATAGTTACTATTTATTGGCTTCCATCCTGAGGTGTTTTCAAGTCTGTTGTATAAATCTAATAAAAGTAAATAAAATTTGCTGTCATATGTATTTTTTTTATGATATATCTGAACAAAACATCGTTTAAAATTTGACTCAGTTATTCAATAATTATAAATAGATAGTATAACGTTTTCCTAATAGATTCATATGAGATTATATTATTTTTGCACATGTTTTTATAATAGATAGAAGTCCGTTACACTGTATATTTAAATCAAGGTTTCAAAGTTTATTCGGCAAAATCGGCCTTTTCCATGCCTTTGGCCACTAACAATAATAATTTAAAAGATAACAGAGCATATAACAAGCAGTAGTTGCATATACAAAAAAGCACATATATATACCTACACTCATACATTCATATATAAAGAGACACACATTTATCACATTAAATAAAAGTTAGTATGTAATATTTTTCGAAATATTTTCTCCAAGTTTCATGGCTTCAATATATTATGATATGTTATTTAACAGTCCAGTGTTTTTGTTGACATTATGTTATTAACTTTATTATGTTGGCCACCGGATATGACCTAAACTATTTCTTTCTTAAATCTGAATGTTTTGTACAACAAAGTAAAAAATGAAATTCAGATTCATGTGTGAGGTGTGAGAACATGGATGCGTTGATTTTAGCCATTTTTACTTTAAATAGAAGAGCATACTTTGTTTTTTTTTAAATAAGATTTATACTACTCACTTAAAATCACCTCAGGATGGAAGCCGATAAATAGTTATTGTTGAGTAAAAATTATTTTTTAGGATTATCCGTTACGTCCCTGGATATATTCCGTTTTGTCTCATAATGTGGTCCGTTTTGTCTAAAAATATGATCGGTTTCGTCTGGTCGGTTTCGTCCCATGGTCCGTTTTGTCCGTCAGGCAAGGTTAAGCTCGAAATATTCGTGAAAACGCACAATTAAACCTCAAGACAATGAAAAATTCCTGGGAGAGCATCTTGCACTGTCTTCCACCAAAACAACCTTCAAAACTCAGTCATATGGGAAACAAGTACCAACCATAAATTAACTCGGATAAATAGGTGTAAAGCATACATGTGACAGTTCTTGAGCGTATACCAAGGTTTATTCTTAGCTTCCATTCTGTTCTTTTATAAGTATTGAGTAATTAACTTGAATTGCTTAACTCTCTCTTGTCTTTAAATCCTTTTTATAACCGGATTTGGCAGAAGATACCTACTTAAATGAAAATATACAAACACAAAATTTTACATTAATAAATGCTACTTTGCAATAATATAAATACATTTGATGTCACTTAATACAAATTCATGTCTTTTTGTTTATGCAAATTTACATTATCTTAAAACAATGCAGATTAGTATTTAATGGAAATTATTATAATAATTATTTTTAGAATTTAATAGTTTTAATCAATCATATGCATGTACAATATGTTAAACAACTTATTATATGTTACGTAATAGGAGACACATTCTAGAATATGATCTTCTAATGATTAAGAATTTGTTTCTTTATAATTTATAAATAAGTTGTCAAAAAAATCAGCATTTAATACTAGAACACTGGAAACAGCAGCTTTCAGTTATATTCATAACTTATAATTTTAATTCCATCACCGCCATAATTGTACTAAAATGCAGGCGCGAATTTACCGGGAGGGCTTATGCGGCCCAAGACCCCCCCCCCCCCCCCCTTGTTCCCCTAGCTAGCCCGTTTGTAAAAAAATAAAATGGCTCATTTTTAAAGACTCTTAAACATTTTTTCCTCGTAACAGAAACACAATCAACCTTTCAATTTGCAACGGTCATGCAATATTGCGTAACAACTGATGAGTTCGCAACTTTATAGTTGTGTATATTATACAATGTACCGTATATTCGGTGGCACAGATTATCCGAGAGTGCTTCAGACTGATCATGATGTATTGTTTTCAAGCGTCTATTAACCTTGACGTATTTGATATAGTTTTTTTAATGAACGCCTGCTGACCATGATCAGTTGCCTGATGATATTGTGATAACATTGTTTGTTATGCCAATTAATTTACTGATAAATTATTTCTTTCAGAGGACTTTATAAATATAAAATAAAAAAAGTTAAAACTATTTTGTGTTTTGCTTTAGTTAACATTTCAAAGAATACCAGTATATTTCTTTTAAATTCTCACACAAATTTCATCACATTTTTATGCCTAAAATGCACCAAAATGAGCCATTTACTCCACATTTTTAGAAAATGTTCTTGGGGGAGGCCCCAAACCCGCCCTACGGAAGGGGGGTCACCAATTCCATACCCTCCCCAAGCCCCCCGTCACCCTCCCCCCCCCCCAGTAAGAAATTTCTGGATCCGGCACTGAAAATATTATATTTCTATTTCTTTGTCAAGTCCCAGACAAGTGTTTGCCGCAACTGATGATCCTTCGCTATGTTCATTGTTAAACAGTCAGAAATACTTGACTTTGTTGAAACTGATCAAGATAAGTTTTGGAAAACGATTGGGAAAGAGGGAGTATCTAATGATAAAAAACGCAAGATACCAATGGAGGTTGTTAATGAGGAGAGTGTAATCTTATCTGACACTAATGTTGTATCAGGGCCTTAATTGAGAGGGATCGGACACTCCTTATCTATCGAAAGAATAACCAAAATATGCTGTCGCGCGTTCACCTGTATATAGTATAACGGAAAAACGATCGATAAACTGATAATCTATCGTTGGATAGCGTAAGTTGGAACGCACCTAGTTAAAAAAAACACCGGTCTTTTTAGTCAATAATGGGCTGATTTTCATAATTTAAAATTTGTAAGTAAGAAAAAACATTGACAATTTTTTATATCTTTTTTATCACTTCAACAACGGAAGTTTTTCTTGCAAGCCGACGAGTAAAAGACGAGAACTCAATACGTTTTTATCTCTTTTTCGTAATTATCTACCCTTAGTTAGCGGAAAGCATTGCTCGCACATAGTTTACAAAAACATCGGTCTTTTTGTCAATTATGGGCTGATTTTCAAAATTTAAAATTTGTAAGAAAGAAGAAACATTCACATTTTAAAATTTTTAATTTCTACATCAACAACAGGAGCTTTATTTGCAAGCGGACAAGTAAAAGATAACAACTCAATATGTTTCTTTTTTGTAAAAAAAATCTGTCTCGATTTGATGAAAGCACAATATTCAACCGTCCATTATGAAGTAAATATGAAGAGAAGGTTGGGAAACTTATACCCAGATCCTAAGATCGTCCAAGTAGAGTGAGATTCAATTCATTTTTAGTGTTTTTATCAAGTCTGTTTGCACTGATACCACCCGAAAGGCGGTACGTTGATGATCACTGAAAGACTGTATTTTCGCCAAAACTGCTATGTTTACGGTGCTGTATTTCATAAACAAACACAGATATAGGAATAAAAAACATTGTAAAGCTCAGTTCTATGTACACTTATCTACGTCCATCAAATGCCGACTTATTTCGTAACTCCATGTTCGTCTGATACCCCCCAAAAGTTGATCAGAAAACAAGAATGTGTACATACTTTCCGCCATTTTGGAAAACAACGATTCCATTTTAGTACCGATTTTATTGTTTTTTGAAGCAACAGCTGCGTTGAAAAATAACAAACCAGATAATGAAAACAATATGGGAATATTTATTTACTAATTCGACTAGAATTCGTACTGTAATTTCTTACTGTAAGTTTTTTTTCAGCATTTGATTATACTATCGTATAAGCAACAACATACACTATCGGCCATTAAGGTATTTATAAAGAACCGACTGCGCATGCGCGCGACACCATATTTTCGCAATTTTCGAGTGTCCATTCCCTCTCAATTAAGGCCCTGGTTGTATTAAATACATGGAAAAATAGTTTTAGTAAATTATTTGGCGGAGATAGCACTACTAATTTAAATGTTGAGATAAGTGAAAGCTTTAATTTTGTCCCTGAATTTGAAAAAAAACATCTCTATTTTAGAAGTAAAGAAAGCTGTCTCAAATTCAGGAACAAATAAAGCCAGTGGAATAGATGAATTACCATATGAAGTTTTCAAGAATGATACTGCAATTTCGGTTTCACATATATCTTTTTAATGTATGTTTTAACACTGATAAAGTTCCAACTGATTGGGGTAAAGGTATTTTAAACCCAATCCCAAAGTCTTCTTCTGCTGACCCTAGGGATCCTATGAGTTATCGTGGCATTGATTTGGCATCCACAATGTATAATTTATATTGTTCGGTATTAAACCAAAGAGTTTCCCTTTGGTTAGAGCGTAATGAAAAAATAGTCGATGAAAAAAATGGATTCCGACTTAACCGTAGTACAGTTGATCATAATTCGTCCATAACTTCAATTATTCAAGCACGTTTAAAACGAAAATTGCCAACCTTTACTCCTTTCATAGATTTTCAGGATATTCTTTGGAGATGTTTAGTTACTTAAGGTATAAATGGTAAGATGTTAAATGCCATAAAGTCACTATATGGCTGTGTAAAATCATGTGTGAAAGTGAATGGATACAGATCTGACTGGTTCGATGTAAAAATCGGATTGAGACAGGGCTGTATACTTTCACCAGTACTCTTTAACTGTTTTACTAATGATTTAGCATTAGAATTGAAAGCATTGGATCTTGGGATAGATATAGGGGATGGGTCAAAGTTATCTTTGCTTTTTAATGCTGATGATATTGTTTTATTAGAATCAAATGAAAATAATTTACAACGTATGTTAGATACATTATCAGAATGGTGTGTAAGAAATCAGATGGTTGTTAATGTTAATAAAAGTAATGTTGTGCACTTTGGAAATCCATCTATAGCGCGAGCATCATTTGATTTTAGATGTGGAACTAATGTTATCAATATATCAGATCAGTATGTTTACCTTGGACTGGTTTTAAATGAGTTCCTAAATTATAATGTAACAGCAAATGATGTTGCACAGTCAGCTAGTAGAGCACTAGGTCTTTTAATTGCAAAATATCATAATAGCGGCGGAATTTCATTTCAGGTTTATACTAAACTCTATAATTCCATAGTATGACTGGTAATTGCATATGGAGCTTCCATATGGGGTACTAAAACCTTTTCATGCATTGAAGCTGTACACAATCGTGCAATGTGGTTTTTTCTAAATATAGGTAAATACACCGCTAATAGTTAGTTAGTTTAAACATACTTTATTGCATTTTTGAAAAGCAAAAGGTTTGGGCCACAAGTGCTTACCACTTATAAATCGGCCCTCCCCAAATACAATACAATTACAGATTCACATAGGTCAGAGGACAATTTTAACATATTTTTTTTAATTTTAACTACAAAAGACGATAAGCAGACATATAAAATATATACAGAAATAGTTATAGTGCTGCACGTACAAAGATGTGGTGTGCAGCGCCCAAATCCCCTCCCCCCAACTTTATCACCACTGAACAAACACGTGCAGATTAGAAAACACCAACAACTAATTACGGTTTCTAATCTGCCGATTTCGTGTATATACTTTTGTACTGCTCTAAAAATGCTCGTATTGTCTACATCTGAAAGTTCTTCATAGTAATGCTTGAACATTTAAAGGATGAAATTTGTGTGTGCCCCTAAATAAGGATATTCTCTGTTGTAAGAACAATGGACATTTAAATAGGAAGTGTTCAACATTTTCAATACCTGTATTGCAAGTACAAAGTGCATCATTTCTTAAGTTGTTCTTACATAGATCATAATTAAAGTTACTACATCCATTTCGCAAGCGTGCATGTATAACTGATAGTTTCCTTTCCCTATCTAAATAAAAGGGTGGCACATTCTTTGTTATAAAAAGATAAGCCTTAAGGTTCTGTTTGAAATTCATTAGTGTTGGCAGCTCTTTCGTATGATCTGGTAAACTGTTCCATAAATCAACACTAGATGGCACGAAGGATTTTGAAAACAGTGTGGTTCTTCTTGGCATGACGGTATAATTTTGTGAATTTCGTAAATTATAAGTGCTGTTTTCATTAACATTTCTTGGAAATATTGTTGAAAATTCGTTGGGTAATTACCCGTTTTTCAGTTTGAACATTATGACCAACTTCTGAAACTGTCGCCGATCATTTATTGATAACCAACCAATTTCACCAATTAGGTTATTTATAGAGACAGAACGGGTTAACCCTGTCACGACACGTATTGTAATTTTTCTAACCTATCTTTATCAAGTTCTGTACAACTATCCCATACAACTGCTGAATATTCCAATAATGGTCGCATGTATGACAAATAAATTTGGTTTAACGTTTTTCTGTTTAATTTAAATTTCAAAACTTTCATCAAATTTAGAACCTTAGAAGCTGATTTATCAATGTTATCGATGTGTTCCTGCCATTTACCATTATACCAAACGTAATTCCTAAATGTTTATGGTGTTCACAAAACGAAAGCTGGACTCCCTCAAAGACAAGTACTGGAGGAGTACTAATGCTGCAGTAATAGGAGATATGGGTTGGAACCCACCTTTTGTACTTCAAATGACAAGTGTTATGACTTTATGGGTACGTTTTACTCAGATGAGTGTTGACAGAATAAATTTTAAGATTTTTGACTACTGTAAGCGAATAGCTAGTAGTAATTGTAAGAATTGGCACTATAGAGTAATAGGTATTTTGAATGAATACGCCTGTACAAATTATATTGATACTAGTACTCCATTATCCAAAAGCAGTTGTACAGAGTGTGTTACTAAATCCTGCTTTAGAAAGTTTGAACAAAGTTGGACAGTGAATGTAAATGCTGTACAGGGTAATAGCAGGTTAGGACAGAATAAATTGAGAACATACAAACACTTTAAAACTAGTTTTGGTACAGAGCCATATGTAACTGGCATTTTGCCTCTTAAGCATAGATCAGCTCTAGATAAGTTCAGATGCAGTGTTGCACCAATTTGTCTAGATATGAAAGGTTAGAAGATAGAGTATGTCCTTTTTAGGTAAATGAACATGTAGTGGAAGATGAAAAACATGAGAATATTTTGATATATGTAACAAATTGTTCAGCAAAGCCATTTTACAAGAAAACAACTTTGAAAGCTTATCTGATGACGAAAAATTTATTTCATTTTTTTCCGATCATAGAATTGTACGTCTGGCGGCAAAATCCTGCTTTCAAATTTTAAAACAACGTAGGGAATAACTTTATGTAGACGAAGGATCTAATGCTTTTTATTTTAATGTATATATTTATTTATACTGGTTTTTAAAAATGCATATGTTTTCTTGTCTGAGTGTACATGGATGTGTGTATGTGTATATTATGTATATGTGTATGTGGATGTGGATGTGCGTGTGTGTGTGTGTGTGTGTGTGTGTGTGTGTGTGTGTGTTAGTGTGAATATGAATGTGTGTATCTAGACTGAACCAGAAAAAGAGGTGTCTTATACCATTTAGGCACTGTTATTTTATATGTTAACTATGTACATTGATAAGACTATGATAAAATAATATATATAAACATAAATGCAATAAAATCATATAATCGTCATGTATGTTTACTTTTAGTTAAATAATTGGTGATTACTCTGCTCTCTAGGTTCTATGGATGCTTGGTTATATCTAGGTGTTGGAAATACTAAACATTTTCTCGCGTTCATGTAAAACAAAGGTTGAATTACTGGTTTATACAAAATTGGAACTATAGCAGTAGGGCTTTATTTTACAATAGTATTTCATATTTTAGATTTCAACCATATCTAGATGTTATTAATGTTGAAAAATTTTGTCAGTCTCTTGCCCGATTGAGAGTTTCCTCAAACAGACTTGAAATCGAGGCGGGTAGGTAATCAGTACCATCTAGTTTACCAATTAACGAAAGCGAAATGTAAAATTTGTAATAAATAATAGAAAGAGTTTCACTTTGTAATTGAGTGTCCTCTATATGGTAATTTCAAAAGTTTTCTGTGCGTAAAAATATTACGCAAGGCCTTGTATGACAAAATTCGCGGAGTTAATTTACTTTGAACATAATAAGACAATTAAAATTTTAACTATTTATGTTAGTAAATGTTTCGAAATAAGAAATGATACAATATATAAGTACAGTTAGCACCTTGTTTCTTGTATTCACAACCTATACGTTAATATAAAACGTATAATATTCATTTAATATTTTACTTAATTTCTGTTCAGTTAAGACCTTTAATTTCTGTTTCGTTGAGGTAAATCATGGACTGGTGTGTTTAAAAGGTAACATCTATGTATTCCCGTTAGCTGTATAGTCTGCATTTATTATTAGGGTGTGGTGATACCTACTCCAAAACTTTTGAGATTTTGTGATTATTTCGAATTCATTTTATACACTGTCTAACTGTCCACCACAATACAATGACTTAATTGCCTCCTGGGCTTTTTAGCCCTACGATTTGAAATAAATGTGTCTTGTCTTGTTTACTTAAGATGGGAGATAGTGTCGCCGCTGTCATAATTTCTCGAAAGAATATGTGGCGGCGGGTAAATTTTGAGTATTTTCATTGAATTCCAACCTTATTCTTTCACCTAGAATGGTGAGACCGACATTGATGTGTAGAATAATTACTGTTTAATTGATATACACCATCAACATTTTCCACACCCTTTGTTTTTGTTGCAAAAACCAAGGAAAAACATAGGCCGGTGAGGTGATTTGAGGCGCAATGTTTCATAACTTGTGTATATTATAGTGTTGGATGGTGGGTTTGGGCTTTTTTTGAAAAGGCCAAATTTGTAACAGATAACAGTAGGAATAGTTGTATGAAGCTGTTATTTATGATTTTTTTGCTACAAAACTCTTGTGCAAGGGAGCAGGGGAGACGGGGCGAGGTCCCAACTTCAAGTGACTGTGTGTAAATGTACTATAGCTTTAAGTTTAAATCATCTTGAATATTTTCGAAATATTTCGTTTCGTAGGATAAATAAAAATCGCCTTCGGTTAACATAAGTTTATTAAAGTTTCGGTTTGTATTTTCAGAAGTAAGTTTTTAGCATGGTGACGAAATATTCAAGTAAACGGGCCTGATATGCAATATCTATCAAATGTAAAAAGCTACTGGAAATTTTCCCACACATGCAATTTATCTCAACATTTTACAAGATTTCCTCAATTAAAGCGACCGACACATAATTTAGCTTAAATTTTGTTTTCTTTATCATTAAAGAGAAGTTAATATACAATGTATAAGTAATATACTTGGTGATTTGTTAAGCGGCGATGAACTCAATAATCTTTCTCGGTCCGAAAAAGTATCCATTTTAATGAACTCTTTGAGGTGGCACCGTAGTCCAGGGGTAGAGCGCAGGGCTCCGGATCCGGAGGTCGCGGGTTCGAATCCCGTCAGATGCGAGATTCCCTCACGATCTTCAATTCCTCCACGCTGCGCGAATACTGGTATGGAACCCAGGGGGTGATGAATCTAAGTTGTAAGAACTTGTATCGCAATCGATGTTAAATAAATGAGTCTAAACTAATGAACTCTTATCCAAGGAAATCGGCAAAATTTATTGTCAGAAGTTATTTATATAGACGCAGCGTGCTCTACTCTAATCCATAAATTATCAGTTCGAGTATCTTATACATTTATTGTTTTTGGTATAGAATTGAATATAACTGTTGTATTGTCTGACATTTCACACATTGTATATTCTGACATAAATTTACTATATTGATAACTGAATTACATTGTTAAATTTACACTGGGCCGGGTGCTATTTATATGCTATTTAAACTATATTTTGTATATATGTATGCACATGTCACGTTAATAAACAATTTACTTACTATTTACTTACTTACTATGAAAAAAAAACCCACATAATTTTGTGCTTCTATACGTTCACGTATAATGAAGACAAAATACACATCCTGGCATCCTGGTGATTATGTATTAAATGGTATAAATCTAAAAGTAACTTTGTCATAACTAGGGTTCAATAAGTTCCACGACAGAAACAACTTATAACATATTTGTGCAATGAAAGGGATTTACGAAAAATCTGCCTCAAACTTCACTGTCAAAAGTACCAAAATATAGAAAAAAGTATTCATATCTAAATTTTGTTTTAGCTTATCTAACGTATAATGTATACAAAGTTAAGTTCTTGAAACAACTGTTTAAGTAGCTTCTTCTGAAAAGTGACAATGTTCATGTCATGTTCAGAGCCCACACACGGATTTTGAAATCGCGGCCTACGGCTCAAGAGCTCTACGATTTATCTGACCCATTATAGATCCCTTTCTGAACAAGTTTCAACGCATGGATTTCTTCCTGGACCAGTTTCAACGGATGGATCCCTTCCTGGATCAGTTTCAACGCATGGATTTCTTCCTGGGCCAGTTTCAACGCATGGATTTCTTCCTGGGCCAGTTTCAACGCATGGATTTAGCTTATCATTGAGCTTTTCGCTGATTGTTTTTCATTTATTTACATGTCACACATATACGTATCCTTTATCTGTGAAAAATATAGGAATGCAATCGCAATGATAGTTTCAGTCAGTCATGTCTTTAGCAGTCGGAGGTAGTTCTTCATTTTTCAATATGACTAAGTAAATCAAATAAATGCAAAAATAGTTCTTCCTTGTTGACTAAGTAAATTACAAAAATTCAAACCTACCTTTATTGTAAGGATATGGGCATCTTTCTTCCATCAATTGTGCATTAATGGCACAGATCTTGAATATGTTTAATTTTCAGATACATGTAGTCAATATGTGCCAAGATAACCCATCTCTGGTATTTTATAGAATTACACTGAAGTCGCTTTCCTTTGCTTAATAAGGAACAAATAAACAGTCGTGCACCCACTGTCTTGATTCAAACATAACTGTAGTTTCAGCTAAAGTTTAGTTTGATCAATCTTTGATAAAGATGATAAGGCTCATATATTCGATCGAGTGTTTTAGTACACGTCAAAGGGAAACGAAAGTCAAAATTTCAACCGACGCCTTAATAAAGTTTGTGCATTTATTGTTAAGTTTTGAAAATTTTACGAATATTGAAAGAATATTTACTCAGAAACACTTAATTAAAAGTAGCGATTTTTCAGTTTTCGGTCGACCGATAGAACACGCCATCTTGTCACGTTACCATTTGGGTGATAAATTGATAACGACCACAATAGGAAAGATTATCGGAAGAATGCCTATCTGTTGCATGAAAGTTTGCTAAATATATTGATGGCTTATTTTGTATTTTTCCAAAAAGAAATAATTCGTGCGCACTGTTTCCGCCAAAATTGTTTTTGCACTTCAAAGATTGACTATGCGAATTATTAAATTCAGTGAAATTATCAGTCAAGCATTTTGTTGCATAAAACAAACACATGTTTTCAGGAATGTACAAATTTTTACAGAACACAATATTATAGTAATCATAGTACGCGTTAATTAAAGTGACTTTTTTTAAAGGCAGTAAATTAGCATTATTATTTTACAGGGGATTATAACGATTCACCACAAGTCAGTTAACGATTCGCCACAAAGTAATAACGATTCGCCACAGTTTTCAAAAGGTGTAAGGAGTGCACATTTTAATCAATTAACGACTCGCCACAAACTAATATTAATATTCATCAAAGTTTTCAAAATTGAAAAATAATTATAAATTGATGAATTTGTAGAAATTATTATTTAGTTTATTTAAGTTTCATCCATGCACCCATATATACAATACAATATAAAATCATAGAACAAGACAAGAGCATGGCCAATCTAATTAAGATTTACAAGAGACTGTAATAAATTCTAAAATTCATGTACATTTACAGAACAGAACTAAATCACAGTAAAAAAAAGGAAATTGCACACATTGATTAAAATATAATAACAATTTTTAGTCAATTTGCATTACAATCTTACACAGTATCAGTGAGAAGAACATCATTTTTCGTTTATTAACATTTTTACATTTCTAAAAAGTAGATTACCAATGCTTATCTATATTTTAGGAACTGCAATAAGATTGGCAATATAAGAATCTGAAATGCGAAATACTGGCACTAATGTGCACTTTAAAAAAGGTTTAAGACATCCATTATCAACCCTGATAAGATCAGAGGTGAACTGATTAGCAATGATTATCTACCTTGATCTAAGAAATATAATCGTTTGCTAAAACATCAAGAGCATTATTTACATAAAAAAGAAAGTCTACTGTTAAAAATTACGTGAATCATACTGATTGCAACCATGTCAATGATACAGCGATTCAAAACGTGTTAAGAGTATGTCATAGCAGGTTTTGGCACTTAATTTTACAATTTCAGTATTTGAGAGTACAAAAATACTTTTTTGTTCATCACTCATATCAGCAAAATTGTCATTTATATTTTTTGCTTTATCAAGTTAGACATTTCTAAGTGTTTGATAAGCAGGACACAGGGTTAGCACATGTACTTCTGTTTCAACACAATGTTTACAAATTGGACAGATTCTATCATGAACAGCTAAATTCTCGTATCTTCCTGTTACTGACGAAGGGGTGCGACCCCACACCTAAACTTAGCTAAAGCCGATCTATGTTTTGCAGACATTGAAATATATAAATATTTTTCAGTTTCAAATTCTTTTTTAAATAACTGATAAGTGCATAGTTTATTTCTGGTATTACTAGTAGAGCCAGTTGGTCTAGATATACGTTGTTTCCAATCAACAATATATAAATTCATATTATTATGTTCAACCATTTTACAAAACTTCCTGGATGATAACTGAGTACATGAGTCAGTTAGATTTGACAGATTAATCATATTTAAATGTTCAGTGAACCTATACTGCCAATTTCTGCACCTGACACTAGATTTAGTTTTACAGTATTCATAAACCTTATAATTCAGTCTAGTTCTATCCATTTTTGAAACCTATGCCACTGTCTAGCAACTGCTACCCATTGTTTTACATGTGGTGGTTGCCAGCCAAACTCACCATAGAGTGCAGCAGTTGGGGTATATTTCCCCAAACCTAAGAAAAAATGCATTGCTCGATTTTGCACTGCATTGATACTAGAGTGAGACTTGGTACCCCATACTGCTGCACCATATGATATCACTGGCCATACCAGGCTATTATACAGTTTAGTAAAAACATTAAATGGCATACCTCCTAGACATTTAGACTTTGCAATAAGGAGACCTAGGGCTCTACCAGCACTTTTTGCCACAGACTTAGCTGTTTTATTAAAATCCAAATGTTCATCTAAAAGAATACCAAGGTATGTGTATTGAGAGACTACCTGTAAGTTATAGGAGCCACAAGTCAAGACATGAGCTGTTCTTGCAACTGATGCTGTTCTAAAGTGAACAGTATTGCTTTTCTGAGGATTAACTGTCATAGTATTTAGAGAACACCAGTTCGATAAAACATCTAACAGATATTGTAAATCCCTTTCATTTTCTGTAATCAAGACAATATCATCCGCATATAACAGAATACATATTGTTTCATTCTCTATACACACACCTTTACCTGTAGCCTTAATTAAAGTAACTAAGTCATTTTAAAACAAATTGAATAATATAGGTGACAGAGAACAACCTTGACGTAAACCACTTGTATTTTTGAACGAATCTGTATATATACCGTTTACTCTAATACATGATGAGGCTGACTGATAAAAGGATCTAATGGCATTAAACATATTACCCCTAGTGCCTAAATTAAAAAGCTTTTTCCACAGCAAACTCCGATGGATAAAGTCATAAGCCTTTCTGTAATCAATAAATGCACAGAATGTGGACTGACCACATTTTTTTTCTTGTATCTATAACATTGCTTAGTGTTGTTACATGATCAATAGTACTTCTGTGTTTTCTAAATCCATTTTGCTCTTCAGCTAATACAGTTTTATTTTCAGCCCAAGTTGACAGCCTTTTATTTAATACAGAGCTATAAATCTTATACATAGAACAGAAAGTGCTATACCCCTATATGATAGTGGATCACGAGAATCAGTAGAACTAGATTTAGGTATAGGTGTAATCACAATTTTTCCCCAATCTGAGGGTATAAACCCTGTTGTAAAACATACATTAAATAGGATATGTAAACATGAAATACTACAGTTGTTTCTAAAAATGTCTATTAGAATGTTGTCGAAACCACTAGCTTTACCTTGTTTAGCATTAAAAATGGCTGTTTTTACTTCTTCCACTGTAATACCACAGTTCAAGATATCATTTATTACATTCTGGTTATTATTTTGACAACTAAAAATGCAAGAGTAGTCAGCACACTCATATCTTTTATTTAAAAGGTTACTGAACTCATTCTTCCACTTGTCTAGAACCTGTGAAGCCCCTGAGGAGATACTACCATCCTCTAACACTATCTCCATAGGCATACCCTTATTTTTTGAATGAGCAACACCTGTCTTGCCAATAGTCTTCCAGAACTCCTGAGGATTAGACTCACAGTCTGCAGCTAACTCTTTTTGAAAAGAGACCCAATAAGCTCGTTTAGCTTGCTGAACTGCTTTGTCAAAATTTTTTCGAGCATTGACAAAAACAGTTTTCAAAGCTCTTTTTTCAGCTTGCATAGCATTAGAACAATTTAGCCATTTTCTTTCTGACATACATAGGAAATTTCAGAGGCATGACAGGTTATCATTCCACGAAGGTTGAGCAGTACGCCGTTTTTTACTACAAGTATTAGACAAACTTACTGATCTATATGGAATACTTTCATACATTTCAACTTTCAAAAGTCTGCACAAATCATTGTATGCATAATCAACATCAGTTTGATATCTCATACTCTGCTCAAGTTTAAATACTGTTTCATGAAGCTTATTAACCGCAGTTTTAGAGTTCAAAAAAGTCCTTGGTATTTCTTTCAGATTAAATCTATCATATTTTACCTTTTGCTCATTTTCATATGCATTTGACAAATTCCAACTATCAACAAATATTGGTAAATTAAAAACACAAGATAAAACAGAATGATCTGGAATAGAAGATGGCATTAATCCATTCCATACATGAATGTCTGAGATTAAATCTGTAATTTTTGTGACACAAAAATTGTCAAATAAACTTAGACATTCATGTTGTACAACAAAACAGTCTACCACTGAACATCCTTTTGTAGATACAGAAGTAAAATAATTTTTTACAAATCTTCTACCATTCAACACACATGTATTGCTATCAGTCAGAAACTGTAACAGTTTTTCAACATGACTGTTTGTTGCGAAATCAACAATGTTTCTATTAGGTAACCAATCTACACCAGAGATAAAGTCCTCATTATTTCCTATTCTCCGATCCCCGCATTAAATTGTAGGGCCTTCGTTTTGATATGTGTAAAAGGAAGATAAAAGGTTGTCATAAAAATTCTCAGCATTAACCTGTCTTGATGAGTTATGAGGAGGTAAATACAAATGTATGCCACACATGTGAAAAATTTAAACTCTGTCGTTTTACATTCAAAAGACAGCCAAAGTACATCATCCAAAGTGTTATCAACAACACATACATTAAAATTACATAAAAAAAATATTTTTGACTAAAAAACCAACTCTACCAGAACCAGATCTGGCATTTACATGTAGGTGTTTTCTGTTATTACCAAACCATGTATAGTTATCGACACTTAAAATATTTTTACTTGTGAGATGTGTTTCTGCTAAACCAATAATATCAAAGTCTAAGTATTCAACACAATGTTTTCTTAAGTATGAGTTATCACAGTCTTTTGTACTCCACCCATTTACATTCCAGAAACCCGCTTTCAACTATTTATGTCTTGTATTTCTGTTGTTGTTCTGATAACCACGACCACGTGAACGACCACCATGGTTTTGATTCCTCTGTCTTTGATAACCATGACCTTGAGTCTGATATCTGTGATCTTGATTAAATCTGTTGTTTCCAATGTTGTTTTCATACTGACTTTCATTGATGTTTTGTACATTTAACACTGAGCTATAAAGACCACCATCTGTTACTGTAGCACCATTTTCACTATTTACATTAGCATTTGTGCGCGCATCACCTGCATTACTTCTACCTATTGAGTTACTGTCAGCAGTAAGAACAACTTTGTTCCACGTAATGATACATGGGCACCTCTATTCATTGCATCCACCATTGTACGAAGATATCGTGTTGCAAGTCTATCCTCTCTAGAACGATCAGCCTTGATTTATACCTCTTTAAACTGAGTGTTCCTGAGCAATGATTTGACTTTTGATACTTGATTTCGAGTATCACTATTCTGAAGTGTTGCTACAACTACACCTGGATATTTAGACTTACTGTCATTCTTTATGCGTTTAGCAGACATGACCTGAATGTTTGAAAGCCTCAGGACATCATTAATTAATGTGTCTCTGTGAAGTTAGCAGACTAGCAGACAAGCAGACTAACTTCAGCAGACTAACTTCAGCAGACTAGCAGACTAACTTCAGCAGACTAGCAGACTAAATTCAGCAGACTAGCAGACTTGTGTCCAAGATGTTTTAAGTAATTCATAATTTTCATTTTACTAAGTTGTAAAACTCGCATAAAAATCGTTTAAACGGGGAAAAAATTACTATTATTTTATAATTCATTGTATTCTCTTCAAAAGAAAACTTCCACTGAACAACTCCAGCAGAATAATAAAATGGCAAAACAACATTAGCAGACTAGCAGACTAACACCAGCAGACTAGCGGACTAGCAGACTAACTACAGCAGACTAGCAGACTAACTACAGCAGACTAGCAGACTAACTTCAGCAGACTAGCAGACTAACTTCAGCAGACTAGCAGACTAAATTCAGCAGACTAGCAGACTTGTGTCCAAGATGTTTTAAGTAATTCATAATTTTCATTTTACTAAGTCGTAAAACTCGCATAAAAATCGTTTAAACCGAAAAAAAATCACCATTATTTTATGATTCATAGTATTCCCTTCAAAGGAAAACTTCCACAGAACAACTCTAGCAGAATAACAGAATTGCAAAACAACTCTAGCAGACTAGCAGACTGACTTCAGCAGACTAGCAGACTAGCAGACTAACTCCAGCAGACTAGCAGACTAACTTCAGCAGACTAGCAGACTAACTTCAGCAGACTAGCAGACTAACTTCAGCAGACTAGCAGACTAACTTCAGCAGACTAGCAGACTAACTTTAGCAGACTAGCAGACTAACTTCAGCAGACTAGCAGACTAAATTCAGCAGTCTAGCAGACTAGAAGACTTGTGTCCAAGATGTTTTAAGTAATTCATAATTTTCATTTTACTAAGTTGTAAAACTCGCATAAAAATCGTTTAAACAGGAAAACAATCACAATTATTTTATAATTCATTGTATTCCCTTCAAAAGAAAACTTCCACAGAACAACTATAGCAGAACAACAGAATTGCAAAACAACTCTAGCAGACTAGCAGACTGACTTCAGCAGACTAGCAGACTAGCAGACTAACTCCAGTAGACTAGCAGACTAACTTCAGCAGACTAGCAGACTAACTTCAGCAGACTAGCAGACTAACTTCAGCAGACTAGCAGACTAACTTCAGCAGACTAGCAGACTAACTTGAGCAGACTAGCAGACTAACTTTAGCAGACTAGCAGACTAACTTCAGCAGACTAGCAAACTAAAATCAGCAGTCTAGCAGACTAGAAGACTTGTGTCCAAGATGTTTTAAGTAATTCATAATTTTCATTTTACTAAGTTGTAAAACTCGCATAAAAATCGTTTAAACAGGAAAACAATCACAATTATTTTATAATTCATTGTATTCCCTTCAAAAGAAAACTTCCACAGAACAACTCTAGCAGAATAACAGAATGGCAAAACAACTCTAGCAGACTTGCAGAATTACTGCAGCAGATTAGCAGACTCACACCAGCAGACTAGCAGACTAACTCCAGCAGACTAGCAGACTAACTTCAGCAGACTAGCAGACTAACTTCAGCAGACTAGCAGACTAGTAGACTAAATTCAGCAGACTAGCAGACTTACTTCAGCAGACTAGCAGACTAACTTCAGCAGACTAGCAGAGTAGCAGACTAACTTCAGCAGACTAGCAGACTAAATTCAGCAGACTAGCAGACTTGTGTCCAAGATGTTTTAAGTAATTCATTTTACTATGTTGTAAAACTAGCATTACCGTGAAGTTAGCAGCTTCGTAGCCTAGCAGCCTGAAGTTAGCAGCCTTGCAGCCTGAAATTAGCAGCCTAGCAGCCTGAGGTTAGCAGCCTAGCAGCCTGAAACATCGATATCTGAAAAAGCGCGAAAGTGTATCAAATTTACTTTTAGAACCATAAAAATGTTTTATGAATTTGAAATAAACGGAAAACACACAACAATCATTTGATTTTATTTTATAAAAACTTATATCGCCTGGAAATGCATAAAACTCGTTTAAACTGAAATAAAGTCACAATTATTTTATAATTCATATTACTCCCTTCAAAAGAAAACTTCCACAGATCAACTCTAGCAGAATAACAGAATGGCAGAACAACTCTAGCAGAATAGCAGAACAACTCAAGCAGAATAGCAAAATAGCAATAATGAATACGCCTGATATTATACCAGGCTACACAATACATAATCATGGTCTTTAGTTTAAACAGTATTTATTTAAAATGATTCATATATGTTGCGATATAACATAAAAAGCTAATACATAAATTATATACATGTATTTGAGAGGATGAGAAAACAAGCTCAGTTGACATCTTAAATTAATTCTTCTCCTCTTTGTCATAATCTCAGTTTTATGGTGAACTCAGTAATAACTATATTTCAAGTTCAATTTGAAATGAATACTTTGAATTTAGTGATAAGAGCCATATATTTGAATATGTGATGAGTATAAGAAAAAGGAAGAAGGTCCTTAAGAAAAGAAATCCACAGTTTATTTTATCGCCTGCGGGCCCCCGCGCCCCGGACGACGAGACCCAACCCCAGCCCACGCTCACGACGAGAACCGCTTCGATTATTGTTGAACTTTCAAGAATACGTTCTTTTTTCTTTGACTGTTAGATAAACAACATTACAGAGCAATAAAGGACATGGTAAATTAACAAAGTAAACTCCTTAACCTCCATTGTAATGTAGTGTTAAATAACCTTGTGGCAACTGTTTAATGTCATATGGCAGATGGCTGAAGATGTGAGTTTGATTGGATAATAATTTGCTTTTAAACTTTATCAGAAAAATATAGTAAAGTATATTCTGTAGTTAAAATTGACAAATAAATATAAAGATTATTATCAATTTAAATAAATTGAGATGTAACCTGTTTCATCTACAGTTTTAAACTGCAGTTATTACAATAGACCGTTATCGTGCACTGTATGAGCACTTTTGTCACGCCTAACATTTGTCACAAGTGTAAATAACACGACCGCATTTGTCACTCCTTTGACATTTGCGATCGCATATGTCTCACTTTCAAAACACATTCCTCACATCTACTGTGACGTTTCTGTTCGGGTTGAGTTTTTCAGGTGTCACAGAATCACATTTGTCACCTCTGTTTTATTCTAAACGAACGCATATGTCACGTCTTCCTACTTTTGAACCAGCAACAACGCATTTACTTGATATTTCGGTCAAATCATCAAGTTTACAGATGATGTTGGGACCCAGTTAGCACCAGCATATATTGGTACTCTCGGACCCAAGAGATACGCCCTACAGAACGGCATAATTTTCAAATACAGTAAACTTTGCGTATAGTGAATTCACTGAAACATTCATCTTTTGTTCCTTATATCCGAAGATCGTAGTTAGCATATAGTGAATTAGTTCCTTGTATCAAGACATAGCGATCCAAGCCAGTTATAACGAACTGATTGCTCACCATAATTGTCCTTCATTCTGAGGAGTATTTTTTAAGAAATATTACTCATATGTGTTTGTGATTGTTATCGCCCTTCAAATCATTCAATAAAGGAAAACTGATTTTTTTCTGAATCTTTTTTTTATATCTGGCACTAACATGCCTAAGGTTGTATACAATGTTTCCTTTTTGTTGACATGTATATGTAGGAATGGGTAATTTACATCATCAGATGAATCAAAATAATCGTTATTAAAAGCACCTTATACATTCGGCCGAATCCGTGCCAAAGAAACCGAAAGTAGTGAATTCGGGATATATTTATATGTAGTCGACATTTTGCAGTTGGCTGGAACCATACATTTTTTAATATTTTTTCTAACTTGTGACAAAAGTATTCCTTGTAAGCAACAATTTCTTAAAATCGTGTTCACTATAGCCATTCTTTTTACATAGAATAAAAAAGGACGACATTCGGACCCGATATACTTGTTCCTTATATCCCGATGTACGCTATAGCCGCTAAAACCGTCTTCGCCCTAAGTGAATTTTAGTGTAGTTGTTTATCCAATTTGACCAAAACTAAGTACTCAACAAAAATATTAAAGGGGCGGAGATATAAAGGGACACAATACGCGAAAATAAGTGTTGTTGCTAAAGTAAATGTAGGCTTAAGAAAGTTTTGACAATGTAGAATAGGTTTTCAAATCAATTCAGCTGAAAGGTGTCAGATTCACATAAATAAAGGATATCCAATCAATGTAGGTGTAAAAATCACATGGTTTTGAAGTTCGAATAAGTTGAGTCAAAAGTGTCAAGCATTGTTTGAGTTATCATTGGCATATGGAATCTTCACAAAATCGTTCACTAATTCAGATTTACTCAACAAAAGCTGTTGGGAAGTAGCAATATGCCTGTAAGAGGACATTTGAGTAACGACGAGACCCAAAGGGCTCTCGGACAGTTGTTTGCCGGACAGACTCATCGTAACGTGGCGGATCAGTTTAACGTCAGACATAGCGTCATCGATAGGTTGTGGCAGTTGTACCAAGATACCGGGGATGTGCGGCGCAGACAAGATCCAAGTCGTCCTCGCATTACTACGGAGGCTCAGGACCGCCAGTTATCCTTAGCTGCAAGACGCCATCGTTTTGATTCTGCCGTAACGCTCTGTGATGACTTCGAACGAACACATGGAGTACGAATTTCTGTTCAGACAGTGAGAAACAGACTTCACGCTGCAAACTTACATGCCAGAAGATCTGTCGTGCGACCTCCCATGACCCCACACCATCGCAGATGTCCACTAGAGTTTGCTCGTCAGCATGCCGGAATTGGACGTCAGTCATTACACAGCATACTGTTCACCTACGAATCTAAATTTATGTTAGATTTTCATGATGGTCGTAGGAGAGTTTGGAGACAAAAGAATGAACGCTTCCGTGATTGCTGTGTAGCGTAGCATGACAGGTTTGGCGGAGGCTCGGTCCTGGTTTGGGCCGGCATATCATATGGTGGTCGCACGGACCTTTATGTGATCCGGGATGGGGCACTTACCGCTGCACGTTATAGAGACGAAATCCTTCATCCGTTTGTACGTGTATATGCTGGAGCAGTAGGACAGATTAATGGACGATAACGCTCCACCCACCGAGGCAGAGTTGTAGAGCGCTATATTGAACGCATGGACTGGCCTGCGAAGTCACCTGACCTCAACCAGATAGAGCATGCTTGCGATATGCTACAGCGTGGAATATCGAGTCAAAATCGCAGACCGGAAACAACTGACGACCTCGCAAACATGCTTAAGGAGGAATGGAGGCGAATCCCACAGGCGGACATCCGAAAGCTTATTCGAAGCTTTAAGGCAAGATGCAGAGCGGTCATTGACGCTAGAGGTGGACATACTTCCTACTAACTTTGTAGTGGACAATAACAATACCGAAAATTAGCGTGTCTAAGAAATTCGTTACCCCACCTACCTAGTCGGAAACGTGGATATTTTGACAGTATACGTTTTCTTTCTTCTTCAGTGGATCTTACTGTAACGTTTTTACTGAATTGAATATTCTGATATCCGGTACTTGTGCTACTTTACATTATGTTAAAACTTGTTTGAATAAAGGAATTCCTTTACAACACTTTTTGATAACTTCTACCCCTGCCCCTTTAATATTTTTGTTGAGTATATTAAGCTGTGCGTCTTTTGGATCATTGAACTTTGTAGCTACTTTTTATTTGAAGTCAGTGGTCAGTATAATTGCCCGTCCAATTCATTTTTTACCACTGGAATGACTCAAAAATGATACCATTGATTGGCAATTGACGAGTAGGTACGGTGTTCCATGGGTAGAGCGCAGGAGTCCGAGGGTCGCGGATTCAGTTCTTGTCAGAGGCAAGGTTCTCTCCCGATCTTCACATTTCTCTATTCTGGACGAATACTGACACATTTGTTCATTATGTCGACTTGTTGGTCTGAGAAAAGAGATGATATTTACCAAAAAACTAACTCATTAAAATACCTGAATTAGATATTCAGTTTCTTTAGCGAAACAGGTATGTACTAAGGTGCACATTTGTCATGCATCACATTTGTCACACGTGGGATGAATACGGTCACCCTCGTCACACCTGTTCTTACGTTCTTATGCACCGGGTCTTCTCGTGACCAGCCGTTCACGTTTCTGTGCTGTTCGAATGAAGAGAGAATTAGAGACGTTACTCATAATCAAGATTTTTTTGGTTATGAGTCTTGTGCACTGTACTCCTTAACAGTAATGTGTGAAATCGGTTATAATCCTCTTGAATGATAAGAGCGCATAGAGCATGATCAAACATCAATAACTGGGAAATAACCCAAAGCGCATTGACGCATTGCTGTGTATTTGATTTTCCTTATGTTCCTCCATATTTAATATATAAATACAATAACACTGTGAAGGAACCGTCCAGTTAGCTCAATATGTAGAGCGTTGGACTGTGAATCGGGCGACCTGGGTTCGATTCCAGAACGTTGCAGGTCACTTTCGTTGTGATTGATCATGAACTCTTTTCTACGGTCATTCGCATTGTACCTCTGCTCTGGCATGTACAGAAGTTATCAGTTCCTATCGAATGTGAAGGCATCGAGTACTGGTAAACTACTTGACAGCCAGCCCAGGAACGATGCAGAGGCTGAACTGTGATCAGGTTAAATCAATGTGGCTTATTCACCGCCATTATAACACATTACTTGTTTTAAGTCCGGTTAATTAAGAAAGGTAAATGAAAAAAAGATATATGGTCTTTGAGTTTGCCATTATTCCTTCTTCGTCTTTATTGTAATTAAAAAAATGATAATAGCATCTACAATAAAATCGTGAAAAGTTTGACAGTTTTTTTTTAGTATTTGCTGGATACATAACATGTGACAAATGTGAGTCAACCCACATCCCCCATAGTTTGTCGAACAGATCCGTCACGTTTCAAATCTATGAAAAATGTGCAAAAAGCAAAGAAATTGCACATCAGGAACAGCTACAATAAAAACACGGCCTCTTTACACAGCCAATAGGTAGTGAGAGTAGATATTTCTTTATATTTCTTTATTTTTTTGTTGTAAAAAGGACACCACAAACAATAAACATATGTCAAATCAAAGTCTAATGTGTTATATCCATAGTCCACGTGTCTTCTTTCTTTTCACCGCGAATGTAAAATTGTCTAACATTGGCCATAACTTCCATATAAGTTAATGGTTCAGGCTTAGAGACACCAAGTCTTTGGACAAGACATTCAGACTGACTTATATTTATTTGACCCTGACGACTGAATGACCTTCACCTTCTAGATCGAATTGTACAAAAAAAATTATATTGGACATAACTCCCTGAATAGTAAATTGAGATAGTTCATACTTGAAAACCTCTTTGGACAGCTTTCCAACTGACCTGTATTTATTTGACCTTGGCAATTGAATGACCTTGGAAATCCAAGTGTCCAAAATTGCTAACATTGGTAATTCATTGTTTATTAGTGAGTGGGTCTACTTTATACTTGGACACAACAAAACTTTAAAAACAGCTTCCCTTTAACCTATATTTGTTTGACCTTAACCAATGAATAATCCTTTCCTTTAAGATCCATTTGTCCGAAAACTGTAACATTGCCCGTTATTTCCTTATTAGCTTGATATATTTCGTACTTAGTCATAACACCGCTTTGGACAAAAGTTTCCAACTTATATATAGATATGTGACCTTGAACCCTTAATAACCTTTATCTTCAAGATCAATTAGTCTAGAAATTTAAAGCTTCATTTCGGGGGCGAAAGTCACTCTACAGAGAAAGCTCTTGTTATTTTCTTGTTTTTGCATTTTTGTTTTGCTGCTCAAAATAGATTAGTTACTTCACATCTGAGTTGTCTTTTGTTTAATATTCCATACGTCTAGTTACCCTTAAGAAACGTAAACAATAACTGGAAATATTGCAAGCGCTCACTAAAATGTCCAAATGTTCTAATAGTCTATCAAAGACATAGGCAGTCGTTGGTATGAACGACTGTATTCGGTGATTTGCTAGTCTGCGAATGTTAGTCTGCTAGTCTGCTGAAGTTAGTCTGCTAGTCTGCTGAGATTAGTCTGCAAGTCTGCTGAAGTTAGTCTGCTAGTCTGCTGAAGTTAGTCTACTAGTCTGCTGGAGTTAGTCTGCTAGTCTGCTGGAGTTAGTCTGCTAGTCTGTTAAAGTTGTTTTGCAATTCTGTTATTCTGCTATAGTTGTTCTGTGGAAGTTTTCTTTTGAAGGGAATACAATGAATTATAAAATAATTGTGGTTTTACAACTTAGTAAAATGAAAATTATGAATTATTTAAAACATCTTGGACACAAGTCTGCTAGTCTGTTAGTCTGCTGAATTTAGTCTGCTAGTCTGCTGAAGTTAGTCTGCTAGTCTGCTTGTCTGCTGAAGTTAGTCTTCTAATCTGCGAGTCTGCTGAAGTTAGTCTGCTAGTCTACTAGTCTGCTGAAGTTAGTCTGTTTGGACTTTTTTCTGCACATGTTCATTTATTGATTCTGGCAATTTTCTCAGAATAATATTATTTGAGATATATTCAAAATCCTTAAGAGATGAAACTGTGTCGATCACCGAGTTAAGCTTACCCTGGACTTCCTCAAGGTCACTAGTCATATCTGATCGGAGTGTGTCTATTTTTTCATTAATGACTTTGCTCACCCTTTTTATTTCGCCAGTTACCCTCTTGTCAACTTGTTGGCATAGTTTATCATTCAGTTTTTCCAACAATCTTTTCTCAAGTCCAATTTCCAATTTACCAATCCTATCTGAAAGGTCACAATTAACCTTTTTAATGTCACTGGAAATATCATCTAATTTTGATATAATGCATATCAAACTTGGATGATCCATGCTGGGAACACAACTCTTACCCTCATTTACATTCAGCTTTCCGGGTGTGCTTCCATATAGGACTCTGCGTGCATTGGCCAACTTTCTTTCTTTCTGATCATCGCTTGATTTAACCTTTTTTACAGAATTCATTCCTGAATTGCACAAACCAGAATCCAAACAGTCAGCATCAGTTTCTGAAAAGTTTCGCTCACGTTCATTAATGACAGTACCCACTGTTTGCACCGGTTGAGTTGAATGTAGTATACTAATGCGCTATCAGTTTTGATTTTCACTCCTTCCTCCTTTGTAGATGTGTGTGATATGCAGTTTACTTTGTCACAATTGTGTGCAATTGTATCGTATATTTATGCTAAATAAATGAATTGCTTTGTTTTCTTAGTTATATGCGAATATAACATGAAAAACGCAAGTTGTCTTTTAACAAACTCTCAAATTTTTCCTAGTGCAGAAAAAAGTCAATGTCCATAAATTGATTACGTTTTCACCCCTTAATCTCACCGATGGATGATATATAAACAAGGTGAACAATCAATTGACTTTATAAAGTAAAGGGAAAAGTCGACTCTTCGATGCATTGATTATATTATATTTCTACAGTCATAATTTCTTTTTTATAAAATAAAACCTTTACTGCAACTTTTACACATTTTTGAAGTATATATATATTTTATTTACAAAACACTTTACTTTTTTAAGTTCACTCAAACTGGTCCGTATATATATGAACTCCTTCCCCTCCCCCCCTCCCCCGACGGTACTTTCCCTTCCCTCGATAGTCATTGACCTCTGAAAACAGTAATGACAACATAAGGTAGAACGATAGGTACCCCATCCTGGCTCGCTTGTTTAACTTGTTGTGCTAGCCCTCGCAGTCATTGTTGGTACGAACAGTCCGCGAGTTCTGGCACCATTCCTCTACCGTACAGTAGTCACTCTCAAACTTATATTTTTTATGCTTCTTTATTGTTGTGTTTGTAATGAATGATTAATTGTTTTTTTTTGTTTTTTTTTAGTTTAACGCCGATTTCAACATCTAGGTTATATCTCAGCTGTCAGTCCAGCTAACCAGTTTTCCTGTATAACTAACCAGTAATTGCCAATTTCTCCGCAAGTGACAGACTACTGTTCCCACATGATCTACTCTGAATCAGCGGTGAGAGACAAATGAACATTAGACCCAATGTCTGAGATCAATTGTCAGGGAGAAATTTTGCCCTGCCCAGGGGTCGAACCAACGACCGATGGATTACTAATCCAGTGCTCTACCTATTGAGCTAAGCGGGCAGGCAGAATGGTTAATTAATCTGTGTCCGCGTATTTATACTACTCGCTACCCAAGACAATTATCACTTAGCACGCTCCTTTCATTATTCATAATTATTAGGAGATTCCAAGTCAACCTATTGCCAAATAACACAAACCTGACTGAAAGTTATTTGTTTCATGTTATGTGCTAATCGATTAGGGTTTGATAATTATATGTATAAGTATTACGTAAATGAAATCTTTTATCACTTGTCATATGCTTTCAGTCAGGAGACAATTATTATTCCACATCCAGTCGACTTATATCAAAAGTAAGCATATTATTAAATTCGACATATTTATTCATAATATAATACAAATTATTTCAAATGTCTTCCGTTTTGGATGCTTACGGGCATGGTTCCCTCCCTCATCATGTTGACCCCAACAGGTCAACCAGTCACCGAAAATTGTCTTGTAGGATGACCTTACAGCAATCCGTTAAATGCCCCAAAAGGCTAAATCTAAAAGTTGTCCCAAAAAGCTAAATCCAAAAGTTGCCCCAAAAGGCTAAATCCAAATGTTGCCCCAAAAGGCTAAATCCAAAATACATGTAACTTTAAAGGCTAAATTCAGGTTGCCGAAAAGGCTAAATCAAAAGTTACCCTTAAAGGCTAAATTACAGTTGCCCCAAAAGGCCAAATTCAAAGATGCCCCAAAAGGCTAAATAGGTATAACATTTAAGGCTGGTCCTTGGAAATCGGAGACCAAGCCCTACAATGTAACAAAATAGAATATAAAATTCCCAATAATTACTCTTTCAAATATACATTAAATGAATCAAATCAAGAAACTTAAGAATAGTTATTTCTGTTTGGATTTCGCCGTCTGCCAAATGACAACAACAATGAGCACAGATATATCTGTGCACATGTTGTTAGCCACCGCTTAAAAAAAAGGGAGAAGACTTTTGGAACGGTGAACATCCACAGATTGCTGGATGAGTTCGGGAACCATAACAAAGCCCGTTACTACTTAATTACAAGAGGTATAACCACCTATACATGCTTCCAGTGCTAAAGAAAGTCGTTCGAGTAACAAGCAATTGCCATGAAAAGACAAATGAACACCATCCTCTTTATATAACGACGGAGTTACCTTCCCCAAGTCAGGGCGCCTGATATAGAATCCATTACTCCTAATTATTCTTTTTGCAGCATAACTGTTGACTCTTTTTCGATTTGTTTCCATTGCACTATGGTTGTCAGAGTAACGCCATGTTGCACGTGAAAGTAACTGTGACCATACCATCTTACATCGAAAATTCAAATTGATGAACTTTATCATCTCATTTAACAGCATGCGAATCCTTACAAGTGAAAGACGTCCTAAATCATTGGTGGAATGATTTCATCTTTGCATGTGTACAGTACTTTTCTGGTGATTGGTGAGAAACTTACTAACATTTCTCCATCCCTAGCTTTCACCCCTACTTGTACCAGTCCTATATATCTTTCATCTGAATTTGTCAGATATACATGTCTGTTTTCTTAATCCCCTGATATCAGTACATCTGAGTGTTATATTTGAGTGAATAATTGTGTTGGAAACAGATATCATTTGCTGAGACACAGGCATATAGTGTCAGAGAAGGTAAGCTTAGTTAGTAGAATTTGTAGTTATAATGATTTAGTTGCAGGTACATGTAGTGTATTTTGATAGTGAAGGTCTTGTTGGTTCTTTGGCAGTCAGAAAGACAGATTGCAGTTATTTCCCTTTTGTTGCATTCAATGTGACTTAGGTGAAATTTACATATTCTGAGGGGTGTCTATTGTGTTCAAGTGTATTTACATAAGACTGTTATACAGGAATAATATTGTGAGCACTTTGAGATATACACTTCTGTATACTTATACTGCTTGTGTATATTAAGAAAAGTAAAGTGTACTTAGCACTTCCAAGTCATAAAAGAATTTGGCTGCTGCTATACAAAATAGTTAGAATAGAATTTGGTGTTTGTTTCATTCAAAATCTGACATTGCGTTCAGATATTAGTATCTAAAGTAGCATCTCTGATATGGTGATTTACTTTAGTGAACTATACTTAAGTAGAGTGTGAAAGTAAAGTGATTGAGAAAAGATTTTGTATGGTGTACTATACTGAGCATTAGACTGAATAGTGAAGTGAGTGCCAAGTCTGAATTTGGATAACAGTGAACTTGAAAAAAACTTTATTTCAGTAAGTTACTCAAGCTAATGCATGGTGAAGTATAGGTGACATTTCAGCATTTAGAAACTGAAAAAAACTGAATGTTTATGGTGTGAGTTGAGTCTATTATAACAAAGTGTAACATTATAAAATAAGTTATACTTTAAGATGTATTATAGACATCATTGAGCTTTTAGTTGAATGTAGAAACTGCATGGTATTTGCGGCTGAATCGTGTGAGTTTCTGATAGTTAGCACCATAAAGTGTGTTTATATCTAATTGTGTACTTGTTTGAACTGAGTAGTTTGACTTTGAAATTAAGTCACTGAATTATGGATACTGATACTACAAAGGATCTCCCACATATAAGGGATGAGGAATTACAATATTTTATTGACCAGCTAGAGCGTTCGGGTAGATTTACTGTTACGCCTGTCTCTACCTGTAGCCCTGCTCCTGTCACTTCTAGCACCCCTGCTCAGAAATATTCTCCTCTGCGAAATATTACGAGGAATGTAACTCCAACTCCTATAAAAGAGTACAACAGAAGGAATACTGTAGAAGGAATACACCCGCCAGAGAAGGATGCAGTACCACGCCCTTCTCCGCCTCTCCCTCATGCTCTATACCCCCATTCTTATTTTGATACATCTCTTACTGTAGGTCATTCACGCATTCCTAAATTACCCCCAGTTTTCTGGCGAGGGCAGATCAGGAGACTGCGAATTTGAGGTCTGGAAGTATGACCTGAATTGTTTGATCAGAGGACGAGTGTATCCAGACCACATTCTCCATGAGGCTATCCGTAACAGTCTCAAAGGTAAGGCCCGTACTGTCCTTTTACATTTAGGAGAATGGGCATCTATTTCTGATGTTATTGCAGAACTTGAAGCAATTTATGGGAATGTATCTACTTCTGAACGCCAGAAGGAACAGTTTTACTGTGCGAAGCAGGAACAGAACGAGTCTGTGGCTGATTATAGTCTTCGGTTGGAGCAAATTTTAACCAACGCTAATCTGAACTTGGATAAATATACCAAGAATGACATGTTGAGAAATCGTCTCTGGTCAGGGCTTCGCAGTGATGAACTTCGTAACGTTACTCGTTACAAGTTTGAATCCATACAGGACTTTAACATTCTTCGGAGAGAACTTAGACAGATCGAGCAAGATATTAAAACCCGTAAATCAGTTGGTACTCCATCACCTACTGTCACTTCTAGTCCTGTACCCTCTGTGCCCCCTGTTACTGTTTCTACACTTAACCCCACAACTGATGTTTCTTGTTCAGTTAATATGTCCGCTGTCGAGAATAAAATCCTTCAGCAGTTAGAAACATTAACCTTGCAGATAAAGAAACTCAACACCAGAGTGGAAACCGTTGAGAGGGAGCTCACACAGTTAAAGAAGAAAGCTGAGCCACCAGCTAATTTAGTAAAAGGCAATACTGGAGTACAAAATCGCTGGCCTGGAAAAGGACGTTTCGAGAGAAGATTACCAGTAAGAAGTACAACAGCTAACGACAAAGAGAATAAGGCATCTGACAACAAGGATTTAAACGAACAGAGACCTTCACCAAAGGGCCAGTAGAAGGTCTGATGTATAAGAGCCCTGTCGTTGTTCCATTGGTTGGTCATTCCAACATATCAGAAGTTTCTGTCAATGGAAAATCTTATTCAGCTCTGATTGATTCCGGTTCCATGGTCACAACAGCAAGTGAGTCATTTTTCAAGGGTCTTTGTCCTTCATGTAAACTTCTCTGTTTGAAAGACTTTGCCTTGGACATACCTGGTGCTAATGATACTAAGATACCGTACATGGGATATACTCTTTTAGAACTTACTGTTCCGTCATTAGAGACTTCTTCTATTACAGTTCCGGTGTTGATTGTTCAAGATACGAATTACTCTTCCACAATACCTATTATAATTGGCACTAATGTCATACGACATTTTCATACTTCAAGTAGTGAGAAGGATGTTCCTGTTTGTTGGCAGCAGGCCTTTTCTGCTATTTCTTGTTGTCAGTCGGTTCCTGTAAATTCTCTCAATCGTAGGTCTTTTACAATTCCGCCTTATCAGACAGTTACAGTGTCAGGCAAGGTTCGTGATGTTGGAGACATGACTGTTGGTGTAACCGAGACTCTAGATTCTTCACATTATCTTAGTGTATGTCCTAGGGTTGTGAGTGTAAGACCTGGAAAGGCATTTTCGAAAATCCCAGTAAGAATCTGCAATTTATCGGCAAGACCTGTAAAGATTGGTCCAAAGACGATTCTGTGCAGTTTGAAGTCAGCTGAGGTTTTGCGCAGTCTTGATCCTTCAGAGGGTCCTATTCCCAAACACCATAACCAAGATAAATCTCTTGAGAATTTAGATATTCATCTTCCTTCTGATAACCTGACTCCTCGTGAATATTCTATGGCTACTGAGTTCCTTAGTCACTGGAAGCATATCTTTTCATCTGGGATAACCGATCTTGGTTGTTCTAAGTCAGTTGAACACAAGATTGAATTGTCTGACCCTACGCCATTTAAAGAACCGTATCGTAGGATCCCACCCGGAATGTTTGAAGAGGTTCGAGAACATATCCAAGAAATGCTGAAGGCTGGAGCAATAAGACCTTCTCACAGTCCCTTTTCTTCCAACGTTGTTTTGGTACGGAAGAAGGACGGTTCCCTTCGGTTTTGTATCGACTTTCGTCGTTTGAATAACCATACCGTGAAGGACGCCTATGCACTTCCACGCATAGACGAAACTATAGACTGTCTTGCAGGTTCAAAGTTTTTCTCGAAACTTGATCTCCGGTCTGGTTATTGGCAGGTTCCATTGAGAGAATCTGACAAGCCCAAGACAGCATTTACGGTAGGCCCTCTTGGATTTTTTGAATGCGAAAGGATGGCTTTTGGTTTAACCAATGCCCCCGCTACTTTTCAGCGGCTGATGGAGCGTTGTATGGGGAAGTTGCACCTCAAGGAATGCGTCATCTACTTAGACGACGTCATCATTTTTAGTGACACTGTTGATCAACATTTTGAGAGACTTGCTGCAGTTTTTCACAATTTGGAGCAGTATAGACTGAAACTGAAAGGCTCAAAATGTGAATTCTTTCAGCGTGAGGTAAAGTATTTAGGGCATTTGGTTGATGCAAATGGGGTAAGAACTGATCCAGATAAAATAAGTGTCCTGCAAAAATGGCCTATCCCTAAATCAGTTAAGGATCTTCGTTCCTTTTTGGGTTTTGCGGGCTATTACCGCCGCTTCGTGAAAGACTTTTCTCGAATCACAAAGCCTTTAAATGACTTACTGGTTGGTCACCCAACTAACAAGAAAGGCAAATCTAAGAAAGAGGCTGCTCCTTGGACTTGGGGTCCTGATCAACAAGAAGCCTTTGAGGGTGTTATTGAGAAGCTTACTTCAGCTCCCGTTCTCACTTATGCTGATTACTCCAAGCCTTTTATTCTGAATATTGATGTCAGCAGTCTGGGTCTTGGGCTGTCATTTACCAGAACTTAGATGGCACTGAGAGAGTTGTGGCTTATGCCAGTAGAGGTCTGCGACCGAATGAACGGAATTACCCAGCTCATAAGCTTGAGTTTCTTTGTTTGAAATGGGCTGTGGTTGACAAATTCCACGAATATTTGTACGGAAATCAGTTTCTTGTACGCACGGACAACAACCCTCTTACATATGTTTTTACGTCAGCGAAGTTAGACGCCCAGTCTCATCGCTGGCTAGCAGCACTTTCTGCCTATAACTTTTCTGTCCAGTATCGCTCGGGGAAGCAAAATGTTGACGCTGATATGTTATCTAGGTTACCAGGTATGGAAGTCACAGACCGTCAAGAAACGAGAATTCTTTACCCAGATATCCTTAAAGCTTTGTTTCAAGCTTCTCTAGCAGATGTTCGTGAACTTCCTGCAGTCGAGTGTCTTTCTCTTGGTCATCAGGTTCATGATATTCCTTCTGATGAAGATTTTGGCTCTTGTCTGAGTGATATTGACTGGAAGGCCGAACAAGCCAAGGATAGCACCATCTCCAGAGTAATAAGTATTGTCAAGGCTGGTCACAAACTTACGAGTCGTCAGAGTTCCTTGGAACCAGATTCTGTGAGACGGTATTTACGAGAATGGAATTCTTTGCTTATCAAAGATGGTATTTTGTATAGAAATGGTTCTGTTTGTGGTCACCCTGTTGTGCAACTTGTGGTTCCTAGTGTCTTTTATGACATTATTTTTGCAGGGCTCCATAATGATGCAGGCCATCAGGGTCGGGATCGAACCACGTCTTTAATTAAATCTAGGTTCTTTTGGCCAGGATTAGACATGTTTGTTGAGAAACAAGTCCGTGAGTGCCAGAGGTGTATTCGGCGCAAGTCCTCTGTTTCCAATTCTGCTCCTCTTGTGTCTGTAGAGTCTACATATCCACTTGAACTTGTTTGCATGGACTATCTCTCTTTGGAAATGTCTTCTGGTGGATATGAACACATACTTGTGATTACAGATCACTTTACTAGGTTTGCACAGGCGATTCCTACGAGAAACCAGACTGCTCATACCACAGCTAAAATTCTGTTTGAGCAGTTTATCTGCCATTATGGTTTCCCGAGCCGCTTGCATAGCGATCAGGGACGTAACTTTGAAAGCTCTGTCATCCAGGAACTATGCAAGTTGGCCAACGTGGATAAGAGTAGGACCACGCCATACCACCCACAAGGGAATGGGATGCCAGAGCGTTTTAATCAAACACTTCTGAACATGCTCGGTACTTTAGAAGATGACAAGAAAGTGAATTGGAAGGCTCATGTACCTGCCCTTGTACACGCCTACAATTCGACCCGTCATGAAAGCACAGGGCTTTCACCACATTTTCTAATGTTTGGACGTCATCCGCGTCTTGCCATTGATGCCTTTTTAGGTATTGACCCCAATGACACCCAAAGGTCAAAGAGCCACTCCAATTATGTGCGAGACTTACAGAAACGTCTGGACTTTGCCTACAAGGTAGCTTCTCGTGAGTCAAGGAGGCAAGCCCGTCGACACAAAAGGCGCTATGACTTGAAGGTCCGAGAGGCATCAGTAAAGCCAGGAGATCGGGTCCTTGTTAGAAATGTTGGCCTCAAGGGTAAAAACAAGCTCGCTGATAAGTGGGGAAGAGATGTGTATGTTGTTCTTGACCGTCCAAATGAGGATATTCCTGTCTTTACTGTAAGGAAAGAGCATGGAAGAAGTCCCATTAGAACTGTTCATAGAAATTTACTCCTCCCTTTCTTGGGACTCCCTCTTAAAAGTCCAAAACAAGATAAGGACCCACAGAACTCTTTACCCTCTTTGTCGTCACCATCAAGGCCAAGGTCTCAGTTGCCAAGTTCAGTGATTTCGTCCGGTAAGTATGTAATCCCTCAGCGAAGGAAGCCTAATCTTAATCCTAGTGCTGAACCATTTTATCCAGGTCGTCCGGATCGAAGCAAACAGAAACCCAAATGGTTATCATCAAATGATTGGGTCACATAGTTATTTTGAAACAGCTGGTAACAGAGAAAAGTTAGTGGTTTTTTTATCCTATTTTATATTGCAGGTTTGTCATTTGTTCATTAGAATTTGACAGGTGATGAAGGCTGATGTACAGTTTGAGCACGTTTGTTGATATGTATTTGGTTTAGAGGTTTTGCTAGGTACACAAAATATTTTCAGGTGTTATAAATTGCACTGCATACGTTTATATAGCTCCGGTGTTCTGAAATTGTTTTATTTCAGGATTCAAAGATACTTGACAGGTTGTGTAAAGGTTTGTAGAATGGTGTTTACCATATGATAGATTTCTTTCAAAGAAAGTATTGGAAGACGATTTTACGAAAGTAGTTTGTTTTTGTTTCAGATGCAAAGTCCTCAGATACACGAATAACATCTACGGATTCTGTTTTATAAGCGCATACCATTGTATATATAAATTTTCACAAATTTAGTGCCATTTGTGAAATACATATGAAATGTTTGTCTTAATAGAGCATTGATATTAAGTTAATTGAATCGTTACTTATTAGTTTTCATTCAATCTCACAGTCGTATATTATGAGCATTGCAGGCCTGATGTTCATGGTAAATTTGTAGTCTGTCTTTATGTTTGAAAAAGCAGGACAGGTTCATATTATGTATGCTGTAGTATTATTACCAGTTACGTAGTTTTGTAGTTATGTATTTTTGTAGCTGTACTGGTCTAGTTAACGGGCCTCTCTATCTAAATTTCCACTTCATTGCTTATTTGCACTGCACATGCGCACTTAGAAAGAGATATTGATGGCGAGAGCCACGATTTTCATCCTCTCTATTAAATTATTGTAGAAGCGCATATTTGTGTATTTACAGGTAAATTGATAGATTGTTTTTATGCCCAGATTCATGTTTTACATCTTGTCATTCATCATTTCTGTGTTTTACATTTATTCGCACTTAGAAAGAGATATTGATGGCGAGAGCCACGATTTTCATCCTCTCTATTAAATTATTGTAGAAGCGCATATTTGTGTATTTACAGACCTTACACCCAGGTCCCAAGACAGAACTTACAGCAGAACCATAAGAGAGGTTTAGTATCTTTTGGACTGCGACATATGGATCTGTAATATCTGTTCTTCAATATGTAAGTTGTTATAAATAATGATATCCTTTGTATGTATGATATACTGATATCTCATGATAGTCACCATGAATATTTAGTTATGATACTTACATGTGTATTTCAGACCCATCTCTTCAGCTGTTTGTTTACAGCTTACGGTACAGATCTACAGACGATATATACTAACGGAAAAATATAACTGGGCATACTTCAAGGTATAGAATTTTTTTTAATATTAGGAATAGTAACATAAAACTTTACAAATTAGCCAATCAACGTTTGATTTCTAACAATCAATACAAACACTTCATCATGTAAAACAATTTTTACAGTAACAAGGCGCAGAAGTTGACAGGTATGAAATCTGATTTCACAAGGTCAGTATCGTGTGTGGCCTCCATTGGCGTTCAAGCAAGCACGGCAGCGACGAGGCATAGAGGCAACTAAGTTGGCGATAACTGCCTGTGGAATGGTGTTCCAGATGTTGACCAATGTCTGCGCTAGTTGGTCCAGCGTGAGAGGTTGGTTACGTCTTTGACGGAGGCGTCTCTTCATCTCATCCCAAACGTGCTCAATTGGTGAAAGATCTGGTGAAACAGCGGGCCAGGGTAAGACACTCACGTTTTGCTGAGCCAGAAACCCGGTAACTACACGTGCTACATGTGGCCGAGCGTTGTCTTGTTGAAACGTCATGTTACGCCCTTGACGTTAAAGAAATGGCAGCACGTGAGGTATGACAATCTCATCTCTGTAACGAACACCCGTTAAATTGCCACGGACAATTACAAGCTGGGTCCTGCCTTGAGATGAGATACCTCCCCAAACCATTATCGACCCACCACCACCAAAACGTTGACGTTGAAAAACACAGGGATCCAAGTAACGTTCTCCGCGACGCCTGTATACACGAACTCGTCCGTCCGAACTTTCTAAGTGAAACCGCGACTCGTCAGTAAACAGAACATTATTCCAATATGCTCTTGGAAGCCTTAGATACTGTCTGCACCACTGACGTCGACGTTGTCGATGACGTAAGAGAAGAGTAGGACGTATCGCAGGACGTCGTGGAGTAATGCTGTGCTCTCTTAATCGGTTTCTAACAGTTCGTCCACTGATAGGCCTCAAGCCAGGAATTGTTCGTGCTGTTAATGTGGCCGGTTGAAATCGATTCCGTAGGTGTGTAAGCCGGATATAATTGTCTTGACGGATTGACGTCACACGTGGACGCCCTGGACGTGGTAGATCACGGACGTTGCCACGTTGCTGAAATCGTCGCCAAAGTGCTGATATGGTGTTTCGGTGAACACCAAAACGCTGCGCAACCGCATTTTGAGCAATGCCTGCTTGGAGCATACCGACGGCACGTAGGCGATCATTTTCTGAGATGCGTGGCATTGTCTTCAAAGACTTAAAATCCAAATGAAGGTGTTTTTCTGAACTGCTGGGTAGCTCACTATAATTTGACGGTTAAAATAACTCGAAACAGCATGTACGAGGATGTTAACATAAAGAAACACGTAAAAAGCGCGACCGTTACGGGCTATAAATTTTGCACGTGCAACTCGCGAAAAGCAGTATTATTGAAACAAGATTACCTTGTGAATTACACAAAAGAAATCTGCTAAAATAATTTTATACCTAATAAAAGATATTAAGTATTTTAGTGTGCACAGTTATATTTTTCCGTCAGTATATAATGTGTTTTATATAGACTTGTACACGAAATAAATATATATATATCTAGAAGTACCAAGACTTCTGTCTTCACGACCCTGCTAGATTGGCGCCCAACGTGGTTTACAAGTCTCTTTACAGATCTGGTATGATAGGTCAACTTCGAAAAGGCATGTGAATACAATGTATATGGAATTTGGTATGTCATTTTGACTGTGGTGATTTTTTTTTTCGGTTGTAAAATTGATCGATCAGTGTTAAAAGTATTATACCGGTAACAGTTATAACAGTTAAAAGATTTCATCATCAGGAGAGGAGAGGAGAGGTATGCTTCATGGAAAATTCAACAGAAGTGACAGTGAAATTATGATTAAGTGTATGGCCTAGTGGTACCATTTATTTTGTGTTGTAGTGCTGTATCAGCTGCTGGTGAGTTCAAATGAAAATGTTTTACCTGGGTCACATTATTTTTTGTGTCATTTTTAAGTAAAAAATATACATGTACAGTTACTGATAAATTGATATACTTGCTTGAAATGGGATTCACACCTACATCGCTAGTTAGATAGTTTTATCAGCAAGGTTAACTGTTCACAACAGTACCAGGTACCTAAAAAATAATTTAAATAAGGTAGTGACCCAGGATTGTGTATATTTGTTTTTTTTCAGTATGTAAATTGTAAGAGAGACAGAAAAGAAAATCACAAGCTGTTTTATTAACAAATGGTGGAGGTATTCTCTGCATGTTAAATCTCTCTTTAAATTAATATCTTATCACATTTCTTCATTATTCATTTCCATCATTAATTGGCAGATAATGTAGACAGCAATTACAGTTTAAATTCAGCTGTCTGTGGAAACTTCAGTCAGTTTGGTGTTTTGTTTACAATTTGTAGACTGTTGTGTATTTCAGTTGAACTTTGACCTTTCAGTCATAGGTTTATGGTAGTAAAAGGGTTGTAGGTTTTGATTGGTTCATTGGTTCTGACCTCATGTCAGCTTGTATAGTTTGATTGGTCTTAAAGTCATGTGACTGCAAAACATTAGTTGTTCAATTTTCTGAAAACAGGTTTGACATTGTGTGACCTATGAACTTAACCGCTGTGTTACACAGTGCATATGTATTTCATTTCTTTACAGGTGGAGAAAAAGATTACAGACAAATAAAAAAGAGATATTTGTATATACATAATTGATTCTAGGTTGTCAAGCTAAATACAGATAAAGAAATTACACAGTACAGACACAGGTAAATTAATGTGTAGAATAGTTTAGAATTATAAATGTTTGTTTATATTTCAGGACAGTTACAGCTAATCTGTCCATCTATGTACCATAGCTGATATTTGAAAAAATTCATTTGTCAGAAATGGAACTGAAAATCTGAAATTAATTTCAAATTCTAAAAATTTGAATTGATTTTAGAGTATATATTAACAGTGATCATTCGTCTTGTACTGTCACACAGGGTTTAAGTTAAACTATTCAAAATTCTAGGTGTGAATTTTAAATGAAAAAGGATTTAAACTGAACAGAATAGATGGAAGCCTGAAAGGTTCATCAACAATGTACAAACCTCTGAAAAGAACTTCTTCATTAAACTTGGATGTTGTGATGAAATAAATTATTTAAGTTATAATTACAGGTTTAAATTATACTTCAGAAATTGAACACTGAAGAATGAAAGTGTGAAAAGTGTGAAAAAGCCTAATGCTTATCAGCAAGACATTATAGGTTAAAATATATTTGAATCAGAAATTGAATACACACATCTACAAAGTGAAAGTTTATTAATTATACTTATATGGTATAAATGTTTATTGAAATATACTTGATGTGAAAAGCCAAATGCTTATCAGCAAAACTTTTTGGTGAAACAATGTGATTTTGAAAAGTTGAATACAAACATCTGAGAAGTGTAATTTAGTGCCAGTACACAACCGTCAATTGTGTAAGAAGAATTTGAAGTGAAGCAATACCAAGGATATTGAGGAAAAGAGAGATAATTCGGTGAATCTTCAAGAAAGAAATATTTCAACATATACTTGAAATTGAAGTAATTCTACAGTACCAACACTGAATATTGGATAAGTTTGCTTGATAGAATTAGTGTACACACAAAAATTGATTGAATTAGTGTACACATGAATTCTTTATTTGAAGTATTGCACAAGTGAAATTTTATTAATATTGTTCCACAAAGGAATCAATTGAAGTGAAGGATTTGTGTTTGTTAAAGGGAAAAGTCAAATTGATTGAAATGTGAAAATATACTTTGAACTAGTCAAGTTCAGTGATAATTTATAAATATTTGAACTTTTTTTCTTTGAAAAAGTCTTATTATATTGTCACATTTGAAAGTTTGTCTTGTTATTAGACTAGTACTCATGATGGCATCAAAAGTGAAGAAAGAAGATATAACGGAGGAGGACTTGAATTTGCTTGAAGCATTTCAAGAATTAAAAGTGAAAGCGCCAGCAAAGATAGAAAAAGGCGAAGATCTTGAACATTTCATGAAATATTATGTGAGTGAAGTGGATCATGACCCAGAGAAAGGAAAAACAAAGAGTACATCAGTACCTAGAATCTCCATATTTTACGGCGAACCTGATAAAGGAGAAGTAAACTTCCTCACATGGCAATATGAAGTAAATTGTTTAAAAATTGAAGGAATGTATACTGAACAGCAAATACTGAATGGAATAAGGAGATCATGCAAAGGAGAAGCGGCAAATATTCTACGCAGATTAGGAATTCATGCATCGTTGAATGACATATTAAAGAAATTCAGCTCTACATATTCCATGCTAGAAACCGGAGAATCTATCCTTAGGAAATTTTATGCATGTACCCAAGGACAGAATGAAACTGTTACAATGTTTGCCTCTAGGGTAGAAGATATTTTTTCCCAGGCAGTTGAACTTAGAGCATTGGTATCAACACAAGAAGAAATTCTGAAGAATGTTTTATATCAAGGACTTAGAACAAACCTTAAACAAGCTTCAAACTACAAATATGAAACGGTGAAAGATTACGACAAATTTAAAATTGAGTTAAGGAAGATAGAGAATAGCATAAATGAAGAGAAAGAAAAAGACAATAAAGCTAAGTGTAGTGCAGCAACAAAGATTGAACAGAAATCAGAATTAGGAGAAGTCAAAGAATTGTTACAGAAAATGAATGCTAGGATAGAAAAGCTAGAAAAAGATAAAGAACAGAACACACAACAACAACAACATAGTCTAGGTTATCAACAACAACAACAGCATTATGACTCTAGTTATCAACGAAGAGGGTTTAATACAGGATATAGGAGAAATTTCAGAGGAAATACTATGGATAGAGGTAAAGGTCGTGGAACATTTTTAAGTCAAAGTGCATCTTTAATATTCTTGAGCAGTGATCAGCTGTTCCCATGATTTAAGCATGCAGATTTATTTCTACACTTGTTTTGTAAGGTTACTATTGGTTTCAACCAATCAGAGTGTAGGATACATTAAATTAGCAGTCACATGACTATTTGGTTTTGGCAGTCTATTCAAGTTGGTGTGTGAGAGAAGTGTCCTCTCCCTATTCTTATGTAGTTTTAATGTTTGAAAGGAACTATTTGGAGCAAGTATTTATTGCTGTGGTTTGTAGTTTATACTTGTAATCTTGGATTGGTTTGATGAATTTTCCCGTGCATTGTAGTTTGTCTATATTGTACGCGTTCTTATGTTATTTCAGTAAGGTTCTGTAATGGTTGATCTGAAACTGCCATCTTCCTTTCTTTTAACACGGCATGATTTGCTTAACTTTAACTTTACAGCACAGTTTACAGTTATACAGTAAGACAGCACACAGACACACTGAGAGAGCTGATATTGTATTGTTTTGTGAAGGGTGCTTGTGTCACAAACAAGGTATGCCATATTTAAGGATTATTGTTTACATGTAATAGATGTATTAAAATATAGTATCAAGGTATAGTATATGACAAAATCAAAGAGTTCATGGTTCTACCCTTTCGAGATGCTGTGTCAAGTAAAAACTGATGTGTATTTTATCGATTTTAAAGGATATTCGTGCTGTATGTTTATATAATATAAAGTGATGTTTTATATCATTGAGTAATACATATATGGATCTGTAATATCTGTTCTTCAATATGTAAGTTGTTATAAATAATGATACCCTTTGTATGTATGATATACTGATATCTCATGATAGTCACCATGAATATTTAGTTATGATACTTACATGTGTATTTCAGACCCATCTCTTCAGCTGTTTGTTTACAGTTTACGGTACAGATCTACAGACGATATATAATGTGTTTTATATAGACTTGTACACGAAATAAATATATATATATCTAGAAGAACCAAGACTTCTGTCTTCACGACCCTGCTAGACAAGGATGTATATATGTTGCACCATTAAAATTGTCTAAAAATGTTAGCCACATTTTCAGGTCCTGCTTAATTGATTCTGTGATATTCAACCTATGGTGAGGCCTTTTTATTCTAATCATAACACCATAGAATCTTCTTAAAAAAGGCCCTGCTCGACCGTACAGCTCGACTACAAAATGTCAACTTCCCAACTAAAGACTGAAACTCTTTTAAAACAACTTTCTTTCTCTCCATTACCATAAGTATGATTTCACGCAATTCTTCCACTTTGTGCAAAGGTATTCTAATGATCATTTAACAGAATCAAGCTCCAAACCCAAAAATATCAATTTCGTGCAGGGACCAACACATGTCTCCCTAGCAATGGGCACTCCCAGGGAATCACAGACTGATGAAAAGGAGCAAACAAGCTCTCTGCAGTCATTTGTATTGTGAGCGCCTGCCAAAATAAAATCATCTAAATGATGATCCATTGTATCTCTTTTTCCAATATACACCACTAACCATTGCATAAATGTTGCAAATTTTTCAAAGAAAGAACAGGAAATTCTGCAACCCATTGGTAAAAATTTATCAATATAAATGTTTCCCTCATTGTCCCTCAAACCTAATAAACAAAAATCTTCTGGAGATACTGGCAAAAGCCGAAATGCCGATTTTATATCTCGTTTTGCAAAAGGAGCATTTTTTCCAAGCTGAAAGATCATATCTGCCACCTTATCAAAAGATATATATTAAACTGAAGCTAATTCTTCACTTATACATTCATTTACACTACACCCTTTCGGATAAGATCAATGAGTAATAAGTCTCCAGTCCCCATCAGCCTTGGGGACTAAGCCAACAGGCGAGACCCTTAGATTTTCAATTGGCGAGACTTTAAATGGACCAGCAAATCTACCGCATGCCACTTTCCTTTCAAGTTTTTGCTTTAAAATTGCAGAATTAAAACGCGCAGATTTTAGAGTAACAGCCTCCATAGCAATCGTTTCCCCGAAAATCCAAGGCGAAAACCATGCAAAAAAGCAGACTTTAGTATTTCAGCATATCGCTCATTTGGATATATTTCTAAATATGAACGTAATAATTCAGCATTGACAGGAGATTTTTTCAAATACTTAAATCAAAATTTTCGACTAAAGCTTCTCTGATTGACATCTGTGTTGATGCGTTGCCCAAACATACGCTGGCCCTGGGGTGCAGAGGCCCTGACTGGTCAGACGCCACTAAATCCTTGACCTTGAATCCTATTAACATTACACATGTTAGATAGATGTATACCGTTACAATTTAAACAAGCATGTCTGTACAGACATTGCATTTTAAAGCACTGGCTGTAATCATAATCAAAACATTTTTTTAATACTAGTGTTATTGCTAGGCAAGTTTATACTGCTGGAGCAAAAGAGATACCTGTTGGATCAGCTGCCAATCGTAACCTGAACTGCTGGTCATATGATCTCCAACCAAGACCAGGATGCTGTTTGGCAGCCAACCTAACCCCATTCATATATTTTAAAATTTCTTGGACCCGACTGGGATCAGCAGCCAAGAAAATGGATACATAAACAAGAAATGAATGCTGCCAATCGTCTTAGTTTTCTGTATTGGCTCAACCAGTATCTGGCCAGATTGACTAAACTCCAAGGTTCGAGTCTCCGGCTCCCCTATCTGCATGTCCAGCAGAGAACCTAAGTCTACATACTGGCCAGAAATTATTTAGTTTTTTGTACTTTTAGAAACATGAAAACCCAAATCAGCATGAATACTTGATACTGGAGCTGGAAATACGGGATTATTGAAATTTTCTAGGGTACTTTGAACACAAATAGAAGAACAATCACCATTTGTATTTGTTCGATCCTCTGCCACTAGCGGTACTAACGCCGACATTGACACCCTGGGCCGCTCTTCCTCCACTGCACCGACTGCCCCTTGACTGGCTTCAGCTAGACGTTGAGCCCCATCCAACTGTAACACTTGTCGCGTTTTCATCCTTTTCGCATTCACTGCCTCGGACAACTCCAATGCTTTCCTTGATGACTTCGTTCTCCCCATTTATTTTGTTTATGAAATAATAAAATGTATGAATTTTTGAACACAGTGTTTCAAAAGATTAAGGTCAACAGATTTCCCTATCTTTAAAATCTTTAAATATCACGCTAAAAACTTATCATCTGAATAAATAACTCAGCTTAAGCATAAAAGAATATTTAAACTATGAATCTTAAAAATCTAAAAAGTGAAAAACAACCAGTTCGAAATATTTAAGATAAATCTTTCAAAAAATCTACCTGGCACTTTGCCTGATTTTCAGAAAAAGGAAGTAGCGAGACGGTGCCAACATAAATTCCACGAAGGCTGAAAATCAGATATCTATAAATAGAACTCCAATAACGAGCGGCTATCAATTAAGTTTATTAGTTTATTAGAGTCTCATTCATGTACAACATAAAAACAATGTTTACAACACAATATACAAAAGGCATATACAGTACATGACCATTCTATAGTAGAATTAAAAGAGACTTTGCATAAGAATATATCATAAATCATCATTTGACTAAAATAGATACATACATACATAAAACATTACTGACACATAGCTTTACTTAAAAGAACTATGACTTTAACTAAACATTCATGTCACTTTAAAATAGATTACCATTACTAATCCTGTTTAAAAATCTGTCATAAAAGGACAAACTAAAAGAATGAAGCCCCAATGCTCACTCATAAAAATGGCTGAAGAGATCATATTTTAACCCAGATCTGATGGGAATTGAGTTGATTAGTAATAATAACCTACATGTACAAAAATACTGTGTAATGCTTATTCCTTCTACTATTTACATTAAAATATATATATCACATAATCTTAAAACGTAGTTGGTTGTTGACTTTAAAAGGAATGTTGTGAGAGAACAGATACCATGTTCCTGATCAGCAAGGACCAAAACCCTCCCTCCAACCAAATTAGAAAATCCAATCTGATACAACTATAGCTATATTTATCACTGTGGTAGAAAAAATGACCCATTTAAAAACTAGCACAGCCAAAACAAACAAAAAAAAAAAGAAAAAGTGAGTTCAAATAAATATGCTATTAATACCATGAGAACTATGAATTTTAATTTTTATAAAACACACATCAAATTTAGTAAAACTTAAGTAGCTTGTCAAATTAGATATGAAACCAGACTGCATAGCATATAGGTGATATCCATCACAACCCAAAGCAGACAATTAAAGGACCATGCCAAGAACAGAGACAAGGCGATAAGCTCTCCCACCACATACCAGTCTTATTTACACATAAACATTTGACGTCTTTGCAGTATCAGGTAACAGGTTTTTGCACATTGTCTTATTGTATCATCATTAGTGAAAAGAAATATAAACTTCTGTTCATCAGTCAGATTACTGAAATTTGCATTTAACTGTATAGCTTTTTTAAACAACTGATTACGTATATCATCATATAACGGACAGTGAAGCATAGTGTGCAACTCATCTTCCACTAAAGAAGTACAAAATGGACATAGTCTTGAATTTACATGTAACCCTTCATATCGACCTGTCTCTATTCTTTAAGGTGCAACACCAGCTCTAAACCTTGCAAAAGCTGACCTATGAGACCTAGACATAGTAATCTTACAGTAAAATTCTACACCATACACTTGTTTCAGTAGTTTATACTTTCTCAACTTATTGCCACCTCTACCATTAATACTATCAGTCTTATTCACATTCTGAGCCCATATACTTTTGAAATTATTCATAAGATAGTCCTGAACTCTAGTATTGATAGTTTTATTATCAATAGCTGAATCAAAACTACTAACCAAATCTGTACAATTCATCTTGTTCAACCAATATTTCACTCTATAATTCCAATTTCTACATCTACTATTACTAATTTTTTCTAAATATTTGAAAATTCATTTATTCAGCCTATTATTATCCATTTTACTAATACGTACAATGAAATTATTGATATTTTTTCCACTGTCTTACAATAGGTGGTATCCAACCCATATCACCAGCTACTGCACTATTTGGGGTGTAACAACCAACACCTAGGAAAAACCTCATAGCCCTGTTTTGAACTGTGTCAATACAGGAATATGACCTCTCTCCACAAATAGCAGCCCCATATGCAATAACCGGCCACACCATGCTGTCGTATAACTTTGTAAAAACGTCATATGGCATACCTCCTAGCTTATTATATCTGGCAATGAGCAAACCTAAAGCCCTGCCAGCAGCCTGTGAGACAACCTTTGCAGTTATACTGTAATCTAAATGTTCAGTCAGTGTGAGGCCTAAATAAACATAATTATCAACAACACGCAACGTTTGTGAACCACACCGAAACATGGCATTACTACGTGGCACATTATTTGGCCTAAATTGAACAACTTGACTTTTGGTTATATTAACTGACATGTTATTAGATTCAGACCAGACACCAAGGACTCCCAGCAACAACTGCAAATCTGTCTCACTGTCTGCTATCAGGACAATGTCATCGGCATACAATAATAAACTCAGTTTTTCACCATCTCTAATATCTATACCAACATTTAATGCTTTGACATCGCCAACCAAGTCGTTAATAAACAAATTAAACAAAATTGGTGATAAACTACAATCCTGACGTAAACCGGTTTTAACGCTAAACCAGTCAGTGTTTACACCATATAGTCTAATACATGACTTAACTGAACTGTATAAAGATCTCAGAGCATTTAACATTTTACCTTTTACTCCATAATTGTATAACTTTTCCCATAACTGATTTCTATCAATCATATCATATGCCTTACTATAATCAATAAAGGCACAAAATGTTGATATTTTTTTCTTGTTACGACTATCTATGATATTTGTTAATGTTGACAAATGATCTATGGTGCTTCTATTTTTTTCGAAACCCATTTTGTTCATCTGCTAGGATATTTTTACTTTCTATCCATTTCGACAGTCTATTATTTAAAACTGCACAATAAAGCTTATACATACAAGGAGCCAAACATATACCTCTATAATTCAAGGGGTCTCTCGGATCTGCAGTATTGGACTAAGGAATGGGGTTAATTATGCCTTTACCCCAGTCAGACGGTATATTGCCTGTATTAAAACATGAATTATATAAAATATGCAGAGAAGAAATAGCATTATCATTTTTCAGAACTTCCATTGGTATGTTATCAAATCCACATGCCTTGTTTTTCTTAGCATCAAGTACAGCTTTCCTTACCTCTTACACAGAGATCATTTCTTCAAATAAAACCTCGTCTGTAACATCATTTCTACAGAAATTTGGAGTATTACACTCTGCATTGTACAATTAACTAAAACTATATTTCCATTTATTTAAAACAATATTAACATCTTTTGAAATTACATTATCTTCTGTAACAACCTCAAAGGGGATATTTTTCTTGGGAGCAATACTTATTTTTCCTATACTCTTCCAAAACTCTGTACCATTACTATTGGCTTCCTCAAGGATATCATTTTGTATTTTATACCAGTAGAACCTCTTAGCCTTTTGTACTTTGTTATCAAACTCTTTCCTTTTTCTTACATAAGCAGACTTAAAGGCAGATTTTTCATGTACATTTTTACTCCTTAACCACTGCTTTTCATGTAAACAAACAACATTCCAGGCTGCAGACAAATCATCATTCCACTATGGTTTACCCACCTTTCTCTTTTTATTACTTAAACCAGACATAATCTTAACATTCTTATAAGGTAAAGAATTGAACATATTTTCTTGAATAATACCACACAAATTCTGATATGCAACATCTAGGTCAGCCTTTGTCTGAAGACTTCTCTCTAGTTTAAAGGTAACATTATGTACATCATGAATACTCTTCTCATCCATTAAAAAGTTACTATCAACATCTTTTACATTGAATTTTACATAACCCATATCTGGTCTGGATAAAGTATCTTCATTTCTATGAGGCATACAATCCAACAACACTTTCCAGGTCAGTATTGAATGGTCTGGATATGAAGCACATACACTTTAAATTAAATCATTTTCACTTAAAATATCAGAAGTTTTATGAACTTGAAACTCTTTAAAACTATCAAGCTGACCATAGGGGACAAGGCAATAGTCGACAACTGAACAGCCACTACTTGAAATACATGTAAAATCATTATTTATAAAGTTTCTGCAAAATGCAAAAATTTGAACTCAATAAAAAGTCTATTAATAAATACCCATACTTATTGCCCTTGTAGTCTATAACCTGTCTTTCAAATACATTGTCTATGCCCTCAATATAATCAGTTAAATCTCCACACCTGCTATTTAGGTCTCCGCAGAAAAACATTTTACCAAGACTTTGAAATTCGTAAATATCTGCTAGCAAATTGTCATAAAATTTTTGAGCATCTACTTGTCTCGATGAATTGCATGGAGGAAGAAAACAAACGCAAACTGTAAGTTTAGTATTAATTAACTTATGGTCAAAGGTTAACCATAAAATACCTTCATTACAATTTTTTAAAATATTGACATAAAAAATCCTAAAATACAATTTTTTACCAAAACACCAATACCTCCAGAACCCTTTTTTGCATTTTTATGCAATACTGAACGATTTTGATCATACCATGTATAATCATTTACATTTAAAGTTTGGTCGCCTAATAAGTGAGTCTCTGATATACCAATGATATCAAGATTTAAACTGTCTATGCACGAAGCACGTAGTATAAAGTTATCTGATGATACAACACTCGACCCATAGCATTCCAAAACACCCACTGTTACCTAGTATGGTCTGTAATTTCGAGAAGAGCTTCTTGACCTGCTATCTGTATAGTCACGTGATTCATGTCATGTTCATTCTGATTTCTATACCTATTATCACCTCTATTACCACGATTTTGCTGATGATTATTTCTTCCTTGAATACCAGGTTGAGAATTTACTTTTCCTGAATACGAGCTCTGACTTTCATCAGAGCGGCTTTTTCCATTTCTAGCATTAAGATTTACACTATCAGAACTAGGTGCACTATTTACGATACGACGGCCCTTCAAACTAAGATTATTATTGCCACTTTTATATGCATTTATCATTGATCGGAAGTTGGCAGACATCAAACGCTCCTCCCTTCTCTGGTCGTTATGAATGTACACATCTGAGTAGCGCCTACTTTCCTTTAGATGGCACTTTGCTGCCATAACCTGTTTTTTGTCATCTTCTGACGCTGCTGTTGCTATAACGACTCCTGGGACAGAGTCATTTCTCGACGGTTTCCTGTCGACTTTCTGTATTTTGATGTTGGATAGTTTAAATCCGTCTTTCAACAATGCAACAATGCATTAACTTTGTCCAACAGTTTTTCGTTTACCGTCTTAGGCAACTTTCTGATTACAAAGTTTCTCTTAGTGTCACTTGCCACATTTGTATTGCCCATGTGTTTTTGTGTTGTTTTGATTTCCACATCATCAAGTGTTTTGCTCAATTCAATAACTTCTTGATTGAAATCTGACCTCACACCAGCAATTTTATCATTTAAGTCTTTTTTAATTTTCACAGTTTCATCATTGATACGCTTATCAAATGTTTTCTTTACTTTTTCAGTTACTTTCTTTTCAATGCTTGCTTCCATATTTTCAATTTTTGAATTCAACACACTGAATTTTAAATTCATATCATTGTACATATTCAATAGCATCTGCTTTGCATCAAGGTCTCCAAGGTCACTATCCACATGCAATTACACGTAATTATACACTCACTATTGTTTCCACTAGACTTTCTATTCTTTTTTCTCGCTTTCTTAGTTTTACGGCCCTTGGGGGTGACATTAGTGCCTGGCGAACTGTCCACCTGCCCCTGATCTTACTCATAAGTTTTAATTACCGTTAAACTGGAATCATCATTCTCCAACGTGAGTTTACGTCTCGCTGAATCTAGCACTATATAATCACAACCTGCACTAGAAAGATTTCTTGCACGCTTTATTGCACTCTCGTCTGGCATGGAAATTTGGCGAGACCTTTTCCTGTTACTAATGATAACCGCTATTATATAGCAAACTGTGCACAAGGTATATTTGAACTTTCAATCAAGGTACTTTTTAATAATAATAATAATAAGGAATATGATTATCACTTTAAAACTTTACCTTAATGATGTACAATGATTAAAAACACAATTTTGATTGATGTGTCACCGAACCAATCGATCATAAATGTGATATATTCAGTATTGATATTTTCCACATCAATAATGAGATAAATGTGCGAGACTTTATAATAATGAAGCTATTACAAACCAAAATTTCTTTTTCCAAATATTTATTTTCATCAAATTACCAAACAAATATAATTGAAACACAAATACAACAAAAATATTTTGTTTTATTACTTTGTGGTGAATCGTTATTTCTTTGTGGTGAATCGTTATTTCTTTGTGGCGAGTCGTTATTACTCTGTGGTGAATCGTTATATGAACCTCTTGCGAATCGTTAGTGGTGAATCGTTATTGTATATATTTTCTATTTTTTCATGTCAGGCAAATTAGGTCAAACTTGAGACCAACTATGTATAACGAATTTCAAACTTCAATTAACAGTGGCTTATCCAAACAGGGATTTGTCACAGGCTATTATGCAATCACATTATAATTACATAGTTATAATTTATCCAAATATAAATACAACAATTTATTTAGATGAAATCTAGTAGTACATTTACGCCATTCTCCAATGGGTAGAATTACGTCACAAATCTTAAGTCTCGCTTTCTCTCGGCATGTAATTTTGCAACAATGGCGCCGTCTAAACCGAGGGACAACCTCATTTTTTATTTTAAAAGTCAAAATTCATATATATTATGAAATCGCAGATTTTCGTAATATCTTGGATTCTGATTTGATTTGAAATATACATTCGAAATTTTTGTCTTTAGGTACTCTTAAAACGTACGATGCTTATTCGGCGCAGCTTTAATAAAATCGATTTTCACCTATATTATTTTGTAACGGACGAAATTGTTAGATACAAAATCTTCAGCTGAAAGAGGAAGTCTGTCATTGGTTAAAAGTGTTTTTGTCGTGCAATTTTAGGCCAAAATTCGTAATTGTTAGTTTAATGGCCTCTAATAATAATGCAATAAAAATAACAGTTATACAGCCGTAAATTAGAAATCTAAATATTTAACCATATCCGAATATACTAAAAGGAATAAACGCAGGCACGGATTTATCGGGTGGGGGGGGGGGCTTATGGGGCCCAAGTCTCCCTTCCAGCTGGCCCGTTCGTGAAAAAAATAAAAGGGCTTATTTTTAAAGACTCTAGAACATTTTTTCAGCTCTTTTCACTTCGCAACAGAAACACAATCAACCATTCAATTTGCAACGGTCATGCAATATTGCGTAACAACTGATGACGAACTAGCCGTGTATATTATACAATGTACCGTATATTCGGTGGCACGGATTATTCGAGAGTTCTCCAGACTGATCATGATATATAGTTTTCAAGCGTCTATTAACCTTGACGTATTTGATAAAGTTGTTAAATGAGCGTCTGCTAACCATGATCAGTTGCCTGATGATATTGTGATGACATTGTTATTTGTTATGCTAATTAATTTATTGATAATTATTTGTTTCAGAGGACTTTATAAATATAAAATAAAAAAGTTAAAACTTGTCATACCGTATTTTGTTTTTTGCTTTAGTTGAACATTTCAAAGAATACCAGTATATTTCTTTTAAATTTGTCAGCCCCTTCCGTACCTTCCCCCAAGCCCGCCCCCCTCCCCCTCCAGTCAGAAATTTCAGGATCCGGCCATGTAAACATATAATAAATATGACTAAATATTTAATTTATTAAGCATTAAACTCAACAGTTTTCGTTTATAGCCTAAATCGTTACGGAAATAGGACGTTCGTTACTATGTGCGTTTAGTATTTGCCAATGTCCGAAAACTATACACCTATGGACCATTGATTTCGCACTGTATCTACGCCGATCATCTTTTTTGAAGATATTTCTTGTTTAAAACTGTTTTTGGCAAACTTTTTTTTAATACAGGATAAATACTATATATTGATCCAGTAAATTGACAATAGCTCTTGATATTGTGTAACAACGTGTGCAGTCCAGAACTTGTTAATAATATCTGCATATAAAAAACTGGGGAAACAAAAGAAAAAGCTGAAAATAAATGTGTAGCGCCATCGCCATTGTTAGATGACCGGTTATCAGTGTGCTCAAGCAGTGGGATTAGTGATAAAAGTATGAAAAGTAAACACGTAGGAGAGATTGTAATGTGCCATCCATAAGTAACATGACACATGATTTTTCGACGGACTAGAATTATATGTATTCTACAATGGCATACGCGCAACCCCCATACGGAATGCCACCACCACCGCCTTTCTTACCTAGCCCTTAAAGATCACCTGGATATAGCGGACATTCCCAACACGCGCCACCATCTTGTGCAAGTAAACTTCTGGACGATATGACAGAGGTAAAGCAGAAGTTGCAATATGTAGAAAAATTGAAAAAACGGTTAACGCTATAAAGTATAAACACGAAAGTCACTGATATGGAGGCAAAGCTAAATAGTATGGAATTGCGAATTTCTGATACGGAGAGATTCTGTGAGTTTATTGCTAAGGACAATGATGAAGTAAAGAAGGCATTAAAGCACTCTCGAGACGAAATAAAGAATCTGAAAATAAGTTGCCAAAATTTAGAACACATGTCCAAAACTTTACAGGAGGAGAAATCTCAAATGGACGATATTATTACCAGTATGGAAATGCAATCTCTCCAAAACAATCTACTTTTCTATGGAATACCGGAAGATAAGACAACACAGCGTTAGTGAAGGCCCTTTGTCAAGACACACTCCAGATCCCTTAGGCAGATACGTTCACGTTCGAACGGGCGCAGAGATTGGGAAAAAAGAAAGGAGATAAGGCATGACCAATCCTGGTCAGATTTCACTACCTGGACCAAAGGGATAAAGTGAGATCGGTGTCGTTTGACCTAGCAGAGGATCTCAAGGACGCTGGAAAAGGAGTGGGGATTCAGTTACCCCGTTCTGTCCGAGAAGCCCGAAGACCGCTATACGCAGAAATGGAGGCAGCCAAGAAAGACCGTGAAGATTATCGGTAAAAAACTTTTCATCAACAATGTTGAAATCAAAAAGCAACTTTCTGAGATAACTCAGTAGGGGGGCCAAGAAGAGTGCCCTATTAATGTACTGGCATGGAATATTCATGGGCTGAAGCAGTTTCCAAAAAAAGCATATCTATAAATGACTGCATATTTATTCTAAATTCAGTTATATCAAAGGTACTCGATTCTGGTCAAAGGCTTTATTGTATCTTTATAGACTACGAACAATGTTTCGATAAAATTGACCGATCTTTCCTGTGGCAAAATCTTAACTCGGAGATCATAAGCTGCAAATTAGTAAGGGCAATAAAATCAACGTATCAAACAGTAAAATCTTGTGTTCGATATAACTCAAATAAATCTGATTTCTTCAGCTCTAATATTGGCTTGAAACAGGGAGACCCGTTACTTTTTATGCTATTCGTAAATGACATTTATGAATGTATAACGTCAGACCTAAATGGTATGTTCACTATTGATGAATTGAAATTATTTTTATTACTTTATGCTGACGACCAGGTGCTTTTTGCAATACCGCCTGAAACGTTACAACACATGTTAAATGACATACAACAATACTGTAATATTTTGGATATTACGATAGATATTTCAAAAACTTAAGCCATCATATTTGAGAAAGGAAGACACGCTACTTATAATTTCTATATAAATAATACCCAGATTGAACTAGTCAACTCATTCAATACTTAGGAATGACGTTTTTCAAAAGTAGTAATTGGGCGAGAAGCCAAAAGACCATTGCACAACATGCATCCTTTGTTTTACATAACCTATTTAGTATTTTTCATAACGTAGAACTACATATGTCGCAATAGATCAAAATATTTGACACATTAATAACGTCCATTTTGAATTTTTACGACGAATTCTTTGCGTTAAAATGTCAACACATGTTTCAGCGTTATACGGTGAAACTGGTAGATATCTGCTAGCAGCAAAAAGAAAAATATTAATGTTAAAAAACTGGTCAAAAATTTGCGGTCAAGATAATAATTCCTTACTTAAAAGGACATATTTAACGATAAAAGACGATGCTGACGCAAACAGAACTTACAATGGACAGAACTGGGCCTATCAGATAAAAACTATTTTAGATACTCACGGCTTATCATACATCTGGAATGACCAAAGCGTTTCTATTCTAACGTACAATTTAAACTGATTAAATCCCGTATTCTTGACAATTTCAAACAAACTTAGTATTCTACGATCATTAACTCCAGCAAACTATATACATATTCTTTATTTAAACACGAGTTTGAGTTTGAAAAATATTTTCAAATTATACTAAACGGAAAATTCAAAGTTGCGCTCACTAAATTTCGAATTTCATCAAATACCCTCAGAATTGAAACTGGACGTTATGAGAATTTACCTCGAGAAGAAAGACTAAGTAGATATTGTAATATGCAACAGACAGTTTCACTTTCTATTAGTATGCCCAGATTATCGTGAAATAAGAAGTAAATACTTGAAACCATATTACAATCATTGGCCGACTATAAACAAATTTGAGCAACTCATGCCCACATCAACACCCAAAAATGTTCTAAATCTAGCAAAATACATTTACTTTGCAAACTTAAAAAGAAATGTGTAATGTTTTTTCTCGTTTTCAATACATTGCCGTTATTATCTGAAAAATAACGCGTTTTCTTTAATACTATTACCTACAAATGTGTTTTCTCTAATATTATTAACTACAAATGTTAACTTGTTAATTATCCAATGTGATATCATATTGTATGTTATCCAACATCATTCCTGTAACTTACATATTGAACATTATGTTTCGCTCTTCTGTAAACCGTGTTCCCTTTGTGTTATTACATGTATTGTATTGCTATATATTGTTTGGTGTTTTATGCAAGGTTTGCATAGAATATAATTCTTTCGCAAACAAGGAGCAAGTATATGTTATAGTTCATACATTAGAAGTTTTAATGAATTAAGTACAAGGGAGTGTCAGCGGCTGCATCACTTAATTCGTTAAAACTCCTTATATATGACGAATAACCGACTTACTGTCCACCCCACCCATTCCGTGCGACCCTCTTCATGTTTGCCTAAACAGTCAGTCATAGAATTATTGACAGGCGAAGCGGGGATTGAAAACACTGTTAATTAGCTGAGGTTGAAAAGTATCGAAACATACGATTTCATTTATCAGACAGGTAACACCTGATTTTTGTGGATGTCATGTGTTGATTACAAGTTTGAATATATACTTTTTTGTTATTAAAAAAAAATCACTTACCTAGGGAAGTTGCGAGACTTCTGGAGGCCCCATGATCGTTATAACTCGTACCTAACTCTAAATCACGTGATGATAGTTTAAAAGTAAATTAACAAAATGTTAAACTCTTTTTTTTAATTGTTTTCTTTTAAATTGATTACTATCGATGCAGTTCCCATTATAACTAAACAAGGTAAAAGAAAACAATAATTTCTTTTAAAAAAAGTTTATACATGTGTATGTACATGGAAACAAGCTAAAGTTGGTCTGTGGCGGCAGAGATTTTTGTCGAAGAATGAAAAGGTGATTTTCATTTTCCCCCTGCCAACTGACATGGTACGATCTGTTTCAGAAGGCGTGTCGCTTTTTTCTATTATTTTCTGAAACAATGATGCTAGATTACATTTACAAGCATTGCTTCACGTGATTTAAGGAATGCAGAAATTTTCTTAAATATTGAACTGACTCAAGAATCTTTATGTGGTGTTGTTTAATAAAAATGTAATTAGCAGTCTTATTTAATGTATTTTGAATGTATGTCAATGTTTAGTTCTCTATTAATGCCTCCTTTATTGGAGTTACACCCAAGCTATAGAAAATCCAAGGGTACTCGATCACTTAAACGACAAAATGACTACAGTTCTGTGTTTTAGAAAACATTTACTTTGATCTATATCGGCATGCAGTCTCGAAGAGTTTAGGCTACCTTAAGAGATTTTTTATAAGCGGGTAGTTTTTTGAAAGAATGAATTGGAATAGAATTGTGAATAGAATGAAAGTTGTGGTTATTCTTGTTTCTAGTAGATCTGAGGTGCGGATGATCCATTGTCATACGGTTTACCTTGATACTATTAAATTAGAGCCTGAGAGGGTTTTTATATCGTATTCCACATATAACATGACGATTTGCTAACCAAGAAATTCGCGGTCGCACTTCTCGTCAAAAAAACACCCAGAGTACAGACTAGTTCGGTCAGTCGTTCATGAGTAAACATTTTGTTTGCAGGCAGAACAGTTCATCAGCTAAAAATACCGTGCACTCCTGTGAAAAAGAAAAGAAAAAGAAAACAAAAACTGTTTCAAGTCATGCTCCAACAATTAATTTCTCGAACAACACAAAAGTGAAATTCCGTTTCAGTAGTTTACTGGTTGTAGTGTACAAACTGCTCTTAAATACTTGTCTTGAGTATTGACTAGAAGTCAAAATTATAAAAAACCATCCCCAACCAAGATGATATAAAACAAAGATAATTACGAAATGCCAAAATTATCAAATGAAAACGCAGTATGACGGGATTAATAAGTGCAGAGTACATTGTTCGTCATCCACCAGCGCTGAGATATTTCTTGTTCCAATCATTAAATGTAAAGCTTTTTCCAAAATCTTGTCCGGCGTTCGATACAAATACAAAACACCGTTGCTTAATCAGTAAATTATTCTAAAATTGTTCCAGGCTTTAAAACTCCCATCACGTCTAGAGTATATAATAAATTTTATTTGTAATCAGAAGTAGTTACTCATGTGACCAACGTCCAGCGTTTAGACACTTTCATGTCTTTGGGATTGTTAATAACACAGAAGGCATCTCAGATCTGTCTGAGTTTATTTTTTGTCCGTACCGGTTGCCCATATGACCGATGCCCCCTGCAGAGATTAGTTTTTTCTAAGTTGTGGGGGATAGTGCAAGATACAGAAAACATCCCATTCCAGAGAAAAACCCCTGGTTCTTTTCATGCTCAGTGTACAGCACTGATACATGGGACCTCGGTTTAACGTCTCATCCGAAAGACAATTAGTAATGTTAGTGGAGGAGCGGGGATCGATCTCGCGACCCCTAGGTTAACAGTCCAGCGCGTTACTACTTAACCACTGATTCGCTCCCCAAGCATCTAATATGCAGAGACGCTTCCTATGAGGGACAGTGCTGATAAAAAATTATCTCCCTTACTCAGATAACATCAAAGGTAGACCAAATAGCACTTTGGTCCTTTCAGTTGGAATCCTCTGACTTTATCCTTATTTCTGTATGGATAGTCTTGACTTTTAGTTGTGAAAAATGTCATTTATAAATTAAATTAAAAGTGAAGTTTAACAAAAAACAACCTTTATGGTGTTAGCAAAACATGTTGCTAAAAAATTTTTAATCTGACTACCATTGTTGCAAATAATTAAGCTTCATTATTACCATACCAAAAGAGAAAATAGCGATGAAAGCAGAGGAATCCAAATGGAAGGACCAAACTAATATTAGAGAATATTCAGGGTAGATAATCCACTACTGTCCCCCATTATACCCATTGTGTAGCACTGATAATTATATTGAACATCGTTTAACGTCTAATCTGAAAGAACTTTTAGGAGTTGGAAGCGAACCAGAACAACATTTGACTAGGGACTGATTTGTTGTTGTTGTAAGTGTTTGTTCATTCAACTTTGAAAATCATAACATTATATAATTCTAGTCATGTTATAAAAGCTGAAGGTTAAATGCATCTCTACTATGCACGTTAAGGAAATTTTGAAATCTTATGTTACACAAACTTTTATCCTTTTACATGAGGACGACTGTTACTTGCACGCGGTTTTGCTGTTAAATCTATTTCTTTGTGATGACTTTGACTCTTTCAGTGACTTTGAACATTGCCTTTCTGATTACTGCTAACATCCTGGCTACAATATTAGGTGCTGTTGTTCTTACCCTGATGTGTGCCTTCACGTTGGTTTACTCTCAATATTGTATCAAACCAGTTGCTACCTGAAAAATGAATCCTAGTCAAAGTTGAAAAAATTCTAGCATTTTTTCCAAGGAAAGAACTAGTGTACATTACAATGTGTTACGGGCTACAGAGTTACCACAGAAACTTCGTCTTTCTCTAAACAGTTTTAATCTATCGGGGTTGCCTTTCAAATATGAAATTACTAAAGAAATTAAAGAGCGGTAATGAACTTTGTCAAACAAATTTATAACCTTCATTAAAATAGCCTCATAGTTACGTGCCAGTTTTACAATTTTATTCGGCGAGCTTTTTCTAAACAATAACTCCGCGCAGCCACATTCACTCTTAATATCCCAGTTTTCACAGCGACGTGTTATGGCAACATTAATTGCGAGGTTTCAGACCACGGAACCATAAAGGTAGAATGCTTCTGCTTACCCGAGATTTCATACGTTGTAATCAATACAGTAATTGCACTTTCAGGAAATTTAATGCACATGTCGTGTATTCATTCCGTGTTTTTGCTGTTCAATTTTGTACTTTTTGCTCATTAATGCAGAGGCAAGCTGCGTAGAATACAGCTCGGAGACGCGTTAATGCTTTTGACGTTTGATCCAGTTAGTAATAAATAACAGCGAACACTTCCTTTCTTTGAACTGTTCGTTTAGAATTTTAGTGGAAATAGTACAACATCTGGTTGAAAAAGTATGAAGGTCACTCTGCTTCGAAGGAGCTAGGCTTAGAGCAATTGGAACAATTAATGGGAAGGAGAAAGCTGAACTTTTCAAAATACGTAATTCTGTACAAAAACACAATAGTAATTGATGTATTTATTTATTCAAAAGATATTATTAGTCTGAAATGAAGTTAAAATCTTGTATAAAAAGGACTTAGAAAGATCTTATGTTGGCTTGGTAAAAGTTTGCTTGGTAAAACAAAGCACTGGTGATGAACAAACAACAACGATGAAAGCGAATGAGGAAGAGGGAGCAAGTTGAGTTGACGCCTGACCTAGACCCGAAGCACAACACATGTGAATTGAACGAATACGGAAAAATGTAGTTTAGACAGATGGATGTCCACCTCTAGAAAACTGGTATTCCTTCATACTTTGCCAGTCTGGAATTCGAATGGAGTGCAAGGTATCTAAGTTGTTCGGACATATGTAAAAAAGTTAATATCTATTGAGAATTCATCTCACTGGAATAGTGTATGTTGTGTTAACTATTACTAGTAATTTTTTTTTGCACCAACCTAATGGCAAGTTATTAACATGCTTCAAGTTTCAAGTAATTTCTAAATGTATATTTACCAAGCAGTTTACATGAAATAACACGATTTCTCTCATCTAAACGGCTTGATGCTTTAAAAACATACCGATACAAGAGCATCTCATTAAGAAACAGATTACTAATGACAATACTTCATATCTATAACTTCAACTTCTACATTGTGGTCTTTGCTGTACAAAAAATATTTTGTTGACAAAACAAGTATATGAACATGTCAGGCTAACGACAAGCACAACACCAAAGAAAAGATGTCCATAGTCTATAAAGAAAAAGAAAATAAATCAGTGAAACACATTTAATTCAAACAGTGATCATGAGCTTTGAAAATATACACCTGGAAATAAGTTAAGCACACCCGGCATTTTGCCTCAATTTTGACATGACCACAACTAAATTTTAAATTTTATTTGGGCAATGGTACGAACCACCTTCCCTCGTGTACTTCGCCATTTTGACAATATACTCGTGAATTGTTAAACTGCGCATTCAGTTAACACAAAGTACACGTACAAAATTTGAATTTGTTCTAACATATTGTCATTATTTTGACCTCTTGTCAACAAAATGGTTAGGAGAAGGTTATCGGATGGCGATAGGTGGCAGATAATAGGCATGATTAATGCTACAGTGCTGTTGGTCGTCGGCTTGGCTATAATCACTCTGTCATTAGCAGACTAGCTCAGAAGTATCGGCAGACGCATCATGTAAGGGACCGTGCAAGATCTGGACGACCATATGTAACAACGGCACGCGAGGACCGAAATCTTTTACGTCTCGTTAGGCGTTTTCCGTTTGCAACAAGCACCTTTCTAAAGCAAAACTGGTTGCCGCACAGGCATTTGTCGTCACGTACTCTGCGCAATCGGCTCAGATTTGCAGGTTTAAGGTCAAGAAGGGTAATAAAACGTCCCTTTTTGACACCTGTTTATCGCAGGAACCGCCGGACATGGTGCTTCGCAAGGCGTGGTTGGAACCTCAGGTCATGGAGAAAGATCCATTGGTCAGATGAAAGCAGGTTCCTTCTACACGTCACGGACGGGCGTATTCGAGTGTGAAGGCAACGAAATACAGCCTACACACCAAGAAACAGTCTTCCTACGGTTCCCTTTGGTGGTAGATCAGTTATGATATAGGGTTGCTTGTCCCATGACTGTAAGTTGGACATGGTAACTGTCCAAGGAAATCTGACAGGTGATAGTTATGTACGTGGCATCCTACATCTAGTTGTCGTGGACCATTTCGATTATCATCCATTAGCTTACAGACCTGTTTACATGAACGATAATGCCAGACCGCACCGAGCCCATGCTGTAACACAGTTTTTGCAACGGAATGCCATCACAACCATTCCCTGGCCTGCCATGAATACTGATTTAAACCCACTGGAACACGTGTGGGACATCCTGGGCCGCAAAATATAAAATTTGCACAACAAGCTCTGCACCAAGAATGGCAAAACTTTCCTCAAAATCGCATTAGACGCCTTACTGGTACTAGTAGTATGAGGAGAAGGGTTGAGGCTGTCATCCGGGCATGTGGCGGTTACACACGTTATTAAAAATTTGGCTACATGGTGTCATTGTAGGTTACGTAATTGTCGACATTTACCAAAAATATCCACCAGTAAATGTTTGGTAAACGCTCCAACACCATACTTAAAAACACTTACATTTTTGGTACAAAACAACACATTTGCTTTTGCTTTAATAATTTGGTTAAGAATAAACTAAACTCATAAATTTACTTGTTTATGATTACTAAATTGGTATCGCTACTTATCAAATTACTATTTCTTAGCTCAATGAAGTCGTCATCTCATGATAGTGCTTTCAATCACAACCAATTTTAAATTTCCGGGGTGTGCTTAACTTATTTCCAGGTGTATATGGTTACATTTAAAGCTAAATATGTGCATGTACGTGCATGGAATGAAAATTGGATGACAGATGTATACACACGGTATTGCATAAAGTATATAGAGTGCATAAAGATAAAAAAAATAGAAAGTAACATATTTTCTTTTTTTGCAGCTGATGCACACATAATTTTCTTACATGTAAGAAATATATTTATTTTGTTATTTTGCTTGGGAAACACTATAACGTGCCTGTTAAGGTATTAGAATACTAATTAACATTTTGTCAGCACTCACTGAATTGAGATTCTTAAAGAAATATACTATCCTAGGACAAAATTTAGACCATATAAGACACTTTTACCATGAGAGTTTCAAGAAATGACTAATATTCACTTCAAACGTCATCCGACTTAATGGGTATAAAAGGTACAGAGAAACACATTTTTTTTCTAAGACTGACCATAAAAACTGTTACTTGGTATGTAATCATTCACAATTATGAATGCCTACTGACTGCTGACAAACCCAACAAAATGAAAAGTGAAAAGAAACGAAATATGATTATAAACATGGCACGAATTTACCCCACCCACTTCATTATGTGGGGATGTTATCAATGTAAACTTCAACGTAAGTCTTTGGAGCTTCATATTAGCTACGATTATTTTTATTCATGTCCTATTTTGAACAAATAGGTAAAACATCAAATATTTTTACCGTCTAGTTTTGGAGAAATTAAAAACTAAAATCACAGATAACCAAATTCGTCAATTTACCATGTTGAAAAGCTTTGTTACAATTGAAAAAAATTTAAAACCAAAGAAATTGAATCTAAATTTTATGAAAGTTACTGTTGTAAAACCAAAACAATGTAAAACTGCCAAAAACTAGAGAAAAATATTGGCTTAAGTGGGGTTTGAACCCATGTTCATCAGTGAAAATGTTTCAATCCTGCACAATTTAATGGAATTAATGACTCTTCAGAGTGGAGGTAGGGTAATAGGAATCTAATACCTTAAGTAAAACACGTTGTGTATTTCAGGTAGTAGCAGATAATGTTAATATCTTTAGTCATTACGTTACATCTTAAGACACATACTTTTTAACTTTGTTATGTCTAACACTGACTTAAACAAGTAAGACATACTGTATTCCTAGAAAAGTTTTCGTGCTTTTTAAGTTAGCGTTTTTCGCGTCAAGCATGGATCCGCGAACTTTTTTAGCCGCGAAAACGTCACTTCTAACAAAAACGCGAACATTTCTAGCTTTTTCTTAACTTGAAATCTATTACCATTCAGTGTACTTGTATCCATAAATCCAAATTTACACAAATGCATACACGCATTCACAAGTCTGATAAAATAATAATTCAGTCCATTTCCTTTTATTTTCCCTCTATTTAGGTTATATTTTTATAACACAGTATTCAATATTTACATCGAGGTACAAACTACAAAAAAACAAACGGTAAACTGATAATTTACAAATAAACGTCAACTGTTATATGCGTATTGGTTAACACGGGGGTAACAAATGGGATTAATTTTTTACAACACAAAACTGTTATACAGTTTGCATTTCACTTATTGTTTTTAGACAGTCATTTTTATGTACAGTTACTATTAAATAATATTCTTCGATTTTTCATGTGTAAAAAATTTAAGTATTGACATTTTTGCAACCAAGTCAGTTATGATTTCAAATGAGAATAAATAGCTCGGGAATTAGTAAATCGGTATGGCTTAATCCTTTCGTGAGTAGGGTTAGGGTTAGGGTTTAGGGTTTAGGGTTAGGGTTAGGGTTTTAGGGTTAGGGTTAGGGTTTAGGGTTAGGGTTTAGGGTTAGGGTTTAGGGTTAGGGTTAGGGTTAGGGTTAGGGTAAGAGCTGAATGACGTGGATGCCCAAATGGGCATTCGAATGATGCCCAAAATGAATTTGATTGGTCAATATTATCACATGGTAACAATGTGCTATTTATAGAATATAGTCACATGATACCAATATGCTTTATATAGAATGCATTATATTATATATAAAATATGCCATTTTATTCTCGCTATCCTGAACAGACGGACGGACGGATGTTTAATATTTTTGTTGTATATTTTAGAGGAGACTCTCGCGTACAATATGTGATATCATTTATAAAAGTATCTTTATTAATAATGTCATAATTAATAAGTAAATATGACCTAAAACAGCTATTTTCAATAGAAATGTATTATATGATGCATATTTGATTAGATCACGTGACTTGAAAATACATCCGGGCACATGTTCATAAATTATTTTCAGAGCGCCATTTTGAGTTTGGACACCATTGTGAACAGTGCATTCTTTGTGTGTTAAATTGTTTGATAAATATTGACTTAGTACTTTGACAATTGTGCAGTGTTTATTGTGTATTGTGTTTTAAGATTTGGATTTTATTGTTTGCAAAGGAATTAAGAAAAAAGGTATGTGTTATTTTATTTTTGATGAATGAATATTTAATGGCTGAATTTGTTTTTCATAGTTTACATTTCATAATTGAAAATTATTATATTGAAGACAATAGTTAATAATACTGTTGATGATAATTATAATAATAATTGATATTTGATCTGTTATTTTATTGCTTGATGCCATTTCTTGTATGGAAAATGTAAAAATGGCGTCGCAATGGTGTCCTATATAGAAATGTATATAGAAAAAAGGGCTGGAAAAAAGAACAAAGATATCTATTTTTAGTAACAAAGCTAACTAACCCTAACCTATATAACAATATATAATATGTTACCGAGTATCTATATAACCTAAGACAACCCAAGACAACCTTTGGATTTTAGACTACACCCAACCCCTAACCTACCATAACCTTCGATAATCTAGTGAACCTAAGACAACCTAAGCTAATCTTTTCCATTTGGGACATAACCTAAGACAATCTAAGACAACCTTTTGATTTTCGACTACTCCCAACCCCTAATCTACCATAACCTTCGATAATCTAGACAACCTAAGACAACCTAAGCTAATCTTTTCCATTTGGGACATAATGTAAGAGAACCTAAGACAACTTTTGATTTTCGACTACACTTAACCCCTAACCTATCATAACCTACGACTATCTAGACAACCTAAGACAACCCAAGCTAATCTTTTCGATTTCCTACATAACCTAAGACAACCCAAGGTAACCTTTTGATTTTCGACTACACTTAACCCCTAACCTACCATAACCTTCGACTATCTATACAACCTACGACAACCCAAGCTAATATTTTTAATTTGGGACATAATCTTAGACAAGCCAAGGTAACCTTTTGATTTTCGACTACACTTAACCCCTAACCTACCATAACCTTCGACTATCTATACAACCTAAGACAACCCAAGCTAATATTTTTAATTTGGGACATAATCTTAGACAAGCCAAGGTAACCTTTTGATTTTCGACTACACTTAACCCCTAACCTACCATAACCTTCGACTATTTAGACAACCTAAGACAACCCAAGGTAATCTTTTCAATTTGTGACATAACCTAAGACAACCCAATGTAACCTTTTCATTTTAGACTACACTTAACCCCTAACCTACCATAACCTTCGACTATCTAGACAACCTAAGGGTTAGGGTTTGGGTTAGGGTTAGGGTTAGGGTTAGGGTTTAGGGTTAGGGTTAGGGTTAGGGTTTAGGGTTAGGGTTAGGGTTAGGGTTAGGGTTAGGGGTTAGGGTTAGGGTTAGGGTTAGGGTTAGGGTTAGAGGTTAGGGTTAGGGTTAGGGTTAGGGTTAGGGTTAGGGTTAGGGTTAGGGTTTGGGTTAGGGTTAGGGTTAGGGTTAGGGTTAGGGTTAGGGTTAGGGTTTAGGGTTAGGGTTAGGGTATATAGTAAAGCTACCTTTTGAACGGAAGTAGGTTTGAACGGAAGTAGACTGCGCATGCGCAAATGCATGACGGGAATATTGGTACGTCAGTACCGACATTGCGCATGCGTGTATTTCTTAACCGCCATTTTGAATAGATGTATGGAAGAGGAAGGACGTGTTTTGTATTGTTCAGTTGTGATTGTTTAAAAAGAATGGATTATTATTAAAAGGTAAACGATTTTTTTATGTAATTGAATACCTACAATATATTGTTTGTATTGTCATCCCTTAATTTGTAAAAAGAATTGATATAATTGCAAACAAAGTAAATACATATAAGCAAAATGGATTGAACCCTTGACCTTGCCTGCTATCCTGTATCGGAGAGCCAAAGCTTTTGTACTTATGGTTCGATTTTTACAGGTAATGTCCCGTGGTTTTGCAGCTTAAATGCCTCTGGTTCGAACCTTTATGTGCTATCTTTGCAAGTGAAAGTATTCAATTCTATTCTTGTCTATATGAATATAGAAGCGGCCATTTTGAAAGTCATTGCGTATGTTTCTAAAAATAAAATACTCGTTGTAAAAGGCGGGAATATTGCGCGCCAAATAAAGTTGGCGAGAATTCAAATTACCTTAGACTAAACCCTAACTGTAACGTGAACAATAACCCCAATAGCAATAATTGTGTGTACAACTAAACGTAACGCTAACCCCTAACCCTAACTCTAACCCAAACCCTAAACCCTAACCCTAACACAAACCCTTACCCCAAAGGGTTAGGGTTAGGGTTAGGGTTTGGGTTAGGGTTTAGAGGTTAGGGTTAGGGTTAGGGTTAGGGTTAGGGTTAGGGTTTAGGGTTAGGGTTTAGGGTTAGGGTTAGGGTTAGGGTTAGGGTTAGGGTTTAGGGTTAGGGTTAGGGTTAGGGTTAGGGTTAGGGTTAGGGTTTAGGGTTAGGGTTAGGGTTAGGGTTAGGGCTAAGGTTATTTTCCTCCCGTGGCCCTGAGATAGTCTCCGGTGGCCCTGAGGAAAAAATCATTATGCTCCCGTGGCCCTACACTGATCTCCCGTGGCCCTGGTCTGGTCTCCCATGGCCCTGAGCAGTCTCCTGTGGCCCTATGTTCATTTATTACATAAGATGTGGTAATATTACATATATGACATAATTATTATGAAGGGGGAGGTAATCGATGATGTTTGGGTGAGTTATGGAACTTTAGTTATAATAATAAAAATTTGACCACGGGGTAAGTAAGTGTTGGTTTAGTCCCGTGTCAAATTGTTTTTTATCTCCCCTTGATGCTCTAATTAAGAATTATGACTCATTAATGACCCCTTTATGTAACCCTGTCCATATATGGGCCTAAATCAAATAGGATCCATGTTGGGTTAAAATTTCAAAAGGGCCATGGGAGTTCAGTTTTCCTTATTTGGTAGGAAAGTCCTTATATGGTAATATTTACTCAACATAATTACAGATCCTGATAGTACTCACCAAGACGAACAAAATGATATATTACATGACCAGATCGGAGATAAAAAATATTTTGGTCAAAAAAAACACAAAGGGTAACCCCTTTAAGTTTTTTTTGAAAAAAAAAAATTATGTCTCCGATTTACTTCAAACTTACATATATTATGCCTTTAAGTGTGTTATTCACGAATCCGAAGTAAAAACTGAAATAACTTGAACGGTTGATTTTTTAGAATTTTTTTTTTAATTTTAGGGTTCAGGGTTAACCCTTTTTGGAAAAAAATTTTTTTATCTCCGATTTATTCCATATTTGGTATAATGATAGACTATAATAACCTATTTAAGAATATGTATTTACTTTTTAAATTTGAAGTCATTTGTTAATTTTATTGCATGTCAAATAGGTAAAAAATAGCCTATTTTCATTGTCAAAGACCTTTTATGGTTGTCTCCCCTTGGGACCATGTGACCTCTGACCTCTGAAGAAACGTCATTTTCTTAAAGTAATGTCTCATATCTATGATAATAAACATTAACCTTGATGCTATCTGTCTTAGATATGAAGTACTAACTCTTGGAAAATGATACAAAACACTGCTTTTTCTCTTTACAGACAGTTGTATAAGTGCAAGCATTTCTGATGGGAACAGACGGACGAACACCAACATATACTTCCTGTTTCAGCTTTATGGGATATCCGTCTTACAAGAAAGAGCAAGAATTCATCTGAAACAATTGTATTTTTTAATCTGCAGGCAATAAAATGATTAAAAACTATTATTTTTACGCCTTAAAATACCCCTATGACAGACGGACGTACAGACGAACATTTGCGTACAGACACATACATGCATACAAGTATTTCTAATAGAAAGGCAGTAGATAGTAACAAAGAAAAAATAATTACAAAATTCGAATTATTTGAAGAGAAAAACGGGTTGAAAATAAGGCAATACTTAAGCATTTTTAAGAGTAAAATATTAAGTGTCAATGGGTTGAGATTACTTATTTCTATTATTTTCAAGCCCTTATTCTGACCTTATCTTTTTATTATATAACTATATATGATACATCATATTGTAGATAAAAGCCTTAGCAAATCAACAAAATATTTAACATAAAAGTATGTCCGTCTGTCTGTTCAGAATAGCTAGACAAGGTAGTTGAACTATAAGAAAAATAAGCCGCGCTGAATAGAATAGCGGGTTTCAAGTATTTATTTTGACCTCATTTAATAAGATATAATGATATTTTTTATATCATGTTGTAGCAAAAACAATTGCCTAAACATAAAAAAGAACTGTATTAAGATATGTCTGTCCGTCTGTTCAAGTGAGGTAGTGAAAGTACGTCTATACTTAATGAAAATAGGCCTCTTCGAATAAAGAAATCGCGTATATGCATTACGTTCAAATACTTATTTTGACTTCATTTTTTAAGATATAATTATGTATTATACACCATTACATTGTGCAATACCTTGCCTTATAAAGGAAGAAAACTGTATTAAAATATGTTCGTCCGTCCGTTCAGGGTACTTAGAAAGAGTAAGCCGCGGGATACAAAAATAATGCAGTTTTTCGTTAGTTTTAAGTAATTATTGTGACATCATTTTTTAAGATATAATTAAATGTTATACATGAAATTGTAGACAATTTAATTGACTGAAAAACAAAAAAAAAGTATAGTAAAATATATCCGTCCGTCCGTTCAGGACAGCTATTGAAAGTAACCCCATTTGATAGTCATACTTAATGAAAACAGGGATCGCAGAATAAAGAAACCGCGTTATATGTATTACTTTCAAATGCTTAGTCTGACATCAATTTTTAAGATATAATCATATATTATACATCATTTTGTAGAATGATGTCTTACCTAACTCATAAAGAAACCTGTATTAGAATATGTTCATTCGTCTGTTCAGGGTACTTCGTCAAAGTAAGCCTCAGGATACAATAAAGTAACGGTTTTTAGTTTATATTTAAGTGATTATTTTGACATCATTTTTAAAGATATAATTAAAAAATATATATCAAATTGTAGCGATATATATGGCTTGAAAAACAAAGAAAAGTATAGTTAAATATCTTTGTCCGTCTGTTCAAGACAGCTACTGAAAATAACCCTATTTAATAGCCGTACTTACTAAAACTCGGCTGCGCGGAATAAAGACGTCGCTTATATGCATTACTTTCAAATGCTTATTTTGACTTCATTTTTAAAGATATAATTATATATTATACACCATATTGTAGACAAATTAATTGGCTAATAAGCAAAGAAAAATATTTTAAAATATGTCCGTCCGTCTGTTCACGACAGTTAGCGAAAATAGTCAAATTTTCTTAAAAATCGGCCCCGCAGAATAAAAATTTCATTATTTTCAAATATTAATTTTAACCTTATTTATTAAGATACAATTACAAAATTAACATTATTTTGTAGCCTGTTATATTGCTTAATAAAACATATAAAACAATTGTATATATGTCCGTCTGTCTGTTCAGAACAGTTAGCTGAAATGGTCATATGTTCTGAAAAATCGGCCGCTCGAAACAAAAATACCGCGTTTTTTTCATTATTTTCAAATATTAATTTTGACTTTATTAATAATGCTATAATTATGCAATAAACAGTACTCTGTCATTTATTACCTTGCCTAATAAATAAAGAAAACTATAATAAAATATGTCTATCCGTCTGTTCAGGACAGCTACTGAAAGTAGTACCCTTTTCTGAAAAATCAGCCGCGCGGTAAAAAAATCGCGGTTTTTCATTATCTTTAACTATTAATTATGACAACATTTATTAAGATAAAATTATAAATTAAACACCATATTGTAGCAAATTGTCTTGCCTAATAAATAAAATAAAATATGTATATATATGTCCGTCCGTCTGTACAGGGCAGCTCACACAAGTAACCTCATTTTTAACAAAAATCCGTTCTATTTCCCGTAAATTTACCGCAAGTGGCCTGTTTTTCGAGCCGTACAGACAGACAAACATGCCCATGTTTCTAAAACGACCAGTTTTCAATAGAGGAAACATAGCACTACATAAAAATGCAAAACCCTGTGAAAAAATATAATAAATTAAGCCTTTCCGACGCCGACAAAGGTAAAAAAGACGGAAAATGAGTACCTGAGGGTGGTGCCGGTGGTCAAGTCGGCAGACCCCTAAAATATGAGCTTTGAAGCCGCGCAATATATGGAATGAAAAGGTATTAAATAGTACTTTAAAATCGCATAATTTGATTTCTGAATTTTCGCACACTCAGTTAGAAATAATTGCCGGAAGTTTGTGTAAAAAACCGTCGGATCACTAAATTTTGGCTATTTTTCGGCTGTTACTATTGAACCCGACGGGCTAGAACTTTGTTTTATGCATCATTTTAAAGGTATTTTTAAGCTCTACGACCTCCAATTTACTCCGGTCACATACCTGTTTGCGGTAAGTTTTAATGCCCAAATATGGAATAAGGCCACCGGAGACCGGAAAGTATCCTTAAAGTTGACTGAAAAAAATGTCATAATTTCCTTATATGGAAGCGGAGGACCTGGCTAATTCCAGGTATGGGTAGGGCCCAACCATGCGCATCTTTTGAGACCAAGAAACCCAGGATCGAACATAAAAAAAAATCTCAGCCAAGGTTCGTTCAAAATTGCAGACTTATGCAGGGTTTCAAATGTAACCTAGGAAGGGTGGCAAAATCGAAAATTTGTGCCAAAGCCAAAGAACTTTTTTATTTGTGCAGGGTTAGAGGTCAGGTCAAGGTCATGGATTATTGACCATTAGAGGTCACGAAAAGTGTTACGTAATCGCGGGAGGGTTAACTTTTGACGTCTCCCAGTGGCCCCAAAGTCAAAGGGGCATAACTCCTAGAGAAAGTTAACCCGGTCGGGGAAACTCGACGAATTAGACTCCCCCTGATCGAGCTCTACATGTGTGCCAAGTTTCATGAAAATCTATCGACTAGAACTTTTAACCCTATGGGGTCAAAGTGGGTCAGGGCCACGGGGGGAAAAAAACCCTAATTTAGGGTTAGGGTTAGGGTTAGGGTTAGGGTATATAGTAAAGCTACCTTTTGAACGGAAGTAGGTTTGAACGGAAGTAGGCTGCGCATGCGCAAATGCATGACGGGAATATTGGTACGTCAGTACCGACATTGCGCATGCGTGTATTTCTTAACCGCCATTTTGAATAGATGTATGGAAGAGGAAGGACGTGTTTTGTATTGTTCAGTTGTGATTGTTTAAAAAGAATGGATTATTATTAAAAGGTAAACGATTTTTTTATGTAATTGAATACCTACAATATATTGTTTGTATTGTCATCCCTTAATTTGTAAAAAGAATTGATATAATTGCAAACAAAGTAAATACATATAAGCAAAATGGATTGAACCCTTGACCTTGCCTGCTATCCTGTATCGGAGAGCCAAAGCTTTGGGTTAGGGTTAGGGTTAGGGTTTAGGGTTAGGGTTAGGGTTAGGGTTAGGGTTAGGGTTAGGGTTAGTTAGGGTTAGGGTTAGGGTTAGGGTTAGGGTTAGGGTTAGGGTTAGGGTTATTTGGGTTAGGGTTAGGGTTAGGGTTAGGGTTTAGGGTTAGGGTTAGGGTTAG